>JAOQGH010000001.1:106638210-106662308 GCA_025769975.1 Gallinago jamesoni | reverse complement strand
GGTTGGACTTGATGATCTCTGAGGTCCCTTCCAACCACCACAATTCTGTGATTCTGTGATTCTGTGAAATATCCAGTCAAAAGGAAGATCTAGTTACAGAAAAGTGTGTTGCTGCTATCTGCTAACCCCCTGCCAGAAAAGGGAGGAAGAGTAATTGTCTGCTTTTTGTCTCAGATCCTTTGTGTAGTCATTAGGTAGCAAAAGAATCCCAGGAGAAGGTAACCAGGGTAGGTTTTAACCCACTCACGTTTTTATATGTTAATTGTTTTTATAATGAGATGTAAGATTTGAGATTTTGTGAACAGCCTCTTCAAATTTGCTTTCAAAGGCTTGCGTTTTATCTTGGTTTTTTTTTTTTTTTTTTAGAAGCTGCCTCAGGAACGGGGCAAAAGGGAAGAACAAGGGCACTCTGGTACTGCCAGACAAATGTTGTAAGGAGCCAAACCCGATTCCTTCCTGTTTATTGCCTGTATGCTACGGCTGTCTGGAGGACAGGAGGGACTGCAAGGAAGCCGCTGACCCCCTCTCTCCCTGTTGCCCATGGGCCACTGTTGAGCAGACTGCAGATCCTTGCCTGTGCAGGTGCTCCTGGTGGCAGCTGCTGCAAGGTGACAGGTGGTGGGAACTGATTAGGCTGCCATTTGCCAAACACTAACAATCTCTTATCCACATTCAGGCAGCAGATGATAGTCATTTTAATTTTGGCATTAAAGTACGCTCTTTATAGATACCTGAAAATTTTTGTCATAATCGCCACTTAAGCTGCACTATAGAATGATTTTGTCATTTCTTCATTCATGTCGAATTAATAAGAGGAAAAAAAAAAGGTAAAAGATCTGAGGAGTCTGGCATTTCCCATTCAAGAAATGGGAACTTGGAATTGCAAATGCAGAGAGTAACATTTTGTGAACACCAAAGACTAGCAGCTGGTGTCTGCTCTGTGACCATCTCACGGCTTCAGAGTATTCCTCGTGGACAGAAGTTGTGTTTGTAAAATGACCATGGCCACAATTAGCAGATGTGTTGGTAGTCTAGTGGAATAGTCAGGGAATACTTATGTAAGTAGATGATCAATTCATATCATAATGGTTTTATTCATTAATATTGTAGAATTAGCTGAGCTGAATTTACCCAAAGCACATTGACAAAAAATGCACACAGACTTGATACTGCCACTGATGTTGCAAGACTTGCTTTTTGCAGAGAATAAGGATTTATCCCTTCTTCTTTGCATTACGTTGATTTAGTAGTAATGAAGAATTAAGTTTAACACAGATAGCAGCTGACACTAGTAAAAATAAGACTTCAGAAATTCCGTTTAAAAAAATTAAGGAATTGTCAATATGTTCTCTGCAGGATATAAATTGTACTTTTAAAATAAGATTAATAGCAAATATTTAATATCTTGTAACTCTAAGGATCATAATTTTATAAGTAAACATCTCCAGCTGTTTAATTTATTGATCTCAGGCTTTCCTTCTCTATACCCCTGTTCCCTGGGTACAGATTTATCTTTCATAACAAGAAAAATACTGTAAATAAATTCAGTCACAGGAGAATAAATGGCAAGTAGTTTGAACTTGCAAGAATACACGACAGATTAGGTTCTGCATTTTAGGAACAGTTACAGGTGTTACGTACTTTGCTGTATGAGGATTTTTGTACTAGGAAAGGCAATTCTAGATTGTTCCATGTGTATATTTTGTACATTAATTTTGGAGTTTTCTTTATTTTGCATGGGATTTTACTTTTGTTTTGGAAATCAAATCTACTTTAGTGACATAATTAATGTCCCTGAGATACTGAAATGGATGGGCTATTAAAACGGGAAATACTTCCCCTCCTTTCTGTTAAGGCTTTGATGCTTTAGGCTTTCTTATACTACAACTACTGCTGCAGTCTTGTGGTCCGTCTGCCACAATGGAGACAGCAGAGGTGATTACTGTCATCATGTCGCTGGTTTTGATCCCAGTCAGCATAAGATGAATCTTTTTTTGTCCTGCCTTAGCTATAAATCCAATCATCTGGATCACTCTCTGGCATAAGCAGACATGCAAAATGGGCTTTCTTTCCTTAAGGACACTAGCTGGAGGATTTGCAAGGGAATTGTACGCTCCAGTGCATGAGAGAGAGCCAGTGTCTCACTGAATATATCTATAGCTCTCCAGAAAATACATGAATGTACATTGTGAGGAAAAACCAACTGAATTTAAGAGTGTTGTCAGGCCTTGTTTGCTTCTTGCTTGATATAAATCACAAGCAAAAGTTGCTGTTTCCAGCCTTTATAAGATCACCAGCTTGTGGCTGTTGGTGCTTGCTGTCACGAAAGTGTGTGTTCTTATCTTTGATTACTTAAGCCCTTAGAGTACACTCTTAAGTATGGGTTGTAACTGTTGCTGGCCAGCAACGGACTTGTAGGGGAAATTTCCACATTGTCTGTATCTGCTATTAATCAAGTCCAGAGACAGTTTATGAATCTTTTTGATCAAAAGAGTAGATTAATCTTAGGCAGAGGAACTTAATGTGCGCTTTATGTTCCTGTAGCAGCTCTCATGACACTGTCAGTTCTTGTCAGCCACACTAAAAATGTCAAACATAATCCAATAAGCAAGTTCCAGCTGCTTGATCACAAATTATATTTTCCTTTGAAATACTTCCTCTGATACCTAAAGCTGTTTTCATTATCCAAATACACTTGGGTGTTATTGGGGGCGGGGAAGATGATTTCATAATGTAGTAACAGCAAAGTTGACTTGACAAATTAGTAGCTTTTTAAATTCCATAGATGTTTAAAAAATTAAACAAAAAATGTTAATCCTGCTTGTACAAACTCCAATTAGGTTAGATGTTTTCATTATTTATACATAGCAGATTACAAAAATGACTAAGCTTACTGGTTATAAAACTAAAACTTTATTTCAGGGAAGGATTGCAATATCATACAAATGTAAAAGGAGGAAGTAAAAAAAAATCCATATCCAAAACTTGACAGAAGAAACCATGTAACTTTGAGTTAGAATATGGGCATGACATATTTTCATATAGCTTTTGTTGCAAGTGCGAGCACTGGAGAATATACCAAAAGAAATGTTTCATGTCTTGATGTCTTCATTAAAGACAGGGTGCTTTCAGACTAGCAATAATAGTCTTGGATATTTCTTGGCAACCACAGGGTATTTTTTTCAGTTCATAGGCAAATTGTAAATAATGATCTGTCACTTGCAGGCAACTATGATTTAACTGCCTGTTTCAATCTTAAAATTCTATAAACATATGTAAAAAAGAAAAAAAGTGGAAGAGCTGGACTCTATCTAAAAATGTCTATAAAAGGAATGAGCTTTTACATTGATAACTTGTGGCTGTTAGGTGTACAGAAATACCTAAGTTCCCTCCTGCCTGACAGAGAAATTAAATTTAGAATTTTTTCCTGTATAACACAAAACTTGTTCATCTTTTATTATGAAGGTTAATAAAAAATGTACAAATAATTTTCATTATATAGCTGTGACATTCAAAATGTCCATTCGATTTTTCATTAAGCAATCAAAAGTAATTAAATTAGATTATGCATTATATGTATACATGGTGATGATTGAATCACTGAAAGCAGGATCCTAAATGAGCCTGAAAAATTGTGCATTAAATATGCAATTTAAGCTCTGTCATGAAAATTTACTCTTAATGAAAGTATTTTTATGTTCATAACGGAGTGCGACAATGAAAGCAATATACAGTAATGAAATGCAAATACCAGGCAGTCTTGAAGGGACTGAACTGTTAGAATATTTATGCAACTAGGGTGTATAACTGTTTAACACTGGATATTAACTTTTAATATGGACTTTCCTGACTGGTGAGAGTATACCATTATCTCTTATTTGTGCATTTCTTTTGAGACCAGATCTGCAATAAGTTCTGAGTGCCTTACAGAGCTTGTATCAGAAGCTGATTCAGCCCATGGAGACAAAAATGGGATCTGTATCCTTCAAGGGGGGAGCAAATTTCTAACTAAAATGCTAACTAAAATTCTAATAGGTTGAGCTGGTTAGAGTTATGAGCATTGTCATAAGCAATGACTCAACCTATTGATATGTCCAGTCTGAAAATCTTTTTTAATGTGAAGATGTGCTTTTCCAGGTTTGTGGTAGAGAGATCTTATAACAAAAAGTTTATTGAAAAATAGTTGGCTTTATTGTGGATATCTTGTGTGGTCCATTTTAAGAGGAAAATTAGTGAAATTAAATAAAAACTGTATTTATTTTCTCAGTGATAGCCCCAATTTTTAAAAAAGAAAGTCAATGATACTTATACTATCTATCACTTACAGATTGTCTATCACTAATCTTGCCATGAGTTATGTAAATCCATGCAATGAATGTACATCTTATACCATTTACAAATTTAAATCCTCTTTGTTTCTCCTAGTAAGTTTAACTTAAATACTGATAAAAACAATACAGTTTCCATAATTTTGGAGACAGCAAACATACTGTGGGTCTTGTTTTTGCTCTGCTTCATTTCACTGTGTTACAGGATGAAAACTTTTGGGGTCTGCAATGCTGTTGCAGCTGGTAATCTATTACCCTCCTAGTTCTGCATAATGAGAAGTGGAGGAACACTTTTAATGCAGGTGTCAGCCATTAGGATTCTTAAAGATCTATGTCTCTTGGCAGTATCTCCACAGACAGCACACAGATTGCTGCTTTCTATTCTGATTTCTCTTCAGAAAGTTACTGGATAAAAAATTTGGATTGTGGAAGTATTATGTGATCATTTTTTATTGTTATTGTAAATCCTTATTATAATTGAGGTCCGAAGCAGGATTTCTCCTTCCCTGTTTCATGTAATGGAAACTTGATGAGTTCATGGCAAACATATTCAAATTTAGAAGGAAGAATTTTACTGAAACTTAGATTTCTGATTTCATCAGGGAGTTTTACTCCTAGGTCAATGACACAGTATTGCCAAAATTTAAAAAAAATAATCTAGTCACTGCTAAATCTGAAGTCTACTGTTAATAAGCTTATTGGCTACATGTATAAATAAGGTCTCTGGTTAAAATGAACTTTTTTTTTTACTTTGGCCACAATGTATTTTGATATTTACTAAGAAATAAAAGTATGACGTTAGATTTTAGTTTTATAAGACTATTATTTAATAGAAGAAAGAGATATTTCAGTAAAAAAATAAGGCTTCAAATCCTTGCACAGGTTAATTAGGATATATTTGACAGTAACTTTTGAAAACATTTTACTTTTATAGATGTATAAATGCCATAGAGTCTCAACGTGATGGGGGTCATTGAAAAAGAATATGAGAGTTTGGTGTCCATCTTTGACTTGAAGTGAAACGGAAATGCTTTATGTATTTTAAGTACATTATGCATATTCACTACACTGTGTGAGCCCAGTCCAAGAATAACAAACCATGTAACTCTCACTCCTACCTAATTCCTGTCACCACTATTTTTATATTATCACATGCAGCTCACATTTTCATGTGTGGCATTGATTTCATAAAGAAATTGCACTGCTTTTTTAATGGTCAGTCAATGCCTTTAGTCCTCTTGGAGTATTGGAACTGTAACATTTAAACCTCTAGTGTTTTACTAGTTATAACAAATAATATGTCATAAGTTTAGTCAGAATTGGAGAACAGAGAGAATGGTTGGATTCATGAACCATGAATGGAAACTGGGGAAAACCCAAAAATTAATGTAAAAATTATAAATGTGGACTATCTAAAGAAGTACAATAAAATTGGTAATTTTAGCTGTCAGGATAAAAACAAATTAACTCTTTATTTAAGAGGTACAACATGGAACAACCAAGTTGCTATGCAATTCGAGAAGGAATTCAAGAGCATAAAAAAAAAAAAAGGAAAAAGAAATTCCAGCTTGTAATTTGAGTCTGTAAATATTCCAAAGTGTCTCCCAAGAGAAATCCAAAGGTATACTTTTGTACTGCATTTTGTTGCCATTTTCTGTTGTTGCATGATATTGCAATGCTGTATTAGCACAGAAATTCCACTTAAAATAAAAAAAAAGTCTTTTTCTTAAACATAAATATGCATAAACATACTGATACAGTGGTGTTCAAAAAAAGATGAGAGAGAAGATAGTAAATGTAGATTATATACTCTGAACTTTTGTTCTTGCCTTTGAAGCCATGCTCTTTTCCTTTTATTGTGGATGGTACAAGAAGATTCCATAGTGCTTGGTAATCTTGGCTGTTCTTTCATTGGCCTCATTTAAATCCAGGCTGTCTACAGAAATGATCCTTTTCTCTAAGACTTGATTGTCTTATTTGTTAGCTAATTGAGATCCCAACCCATTGCTCTTTATGCCTGCAAACGCAGACTGTAAAGTTTATTCAAAATACTGCCTTTATTAGATATCATCTTGGTTCACTCTGAGTTTGTTAAATTGCACTCAGCACTCTTACTGCTTTTGGATGCAGTACAGTAAGAGGAGAGGAGACACAATGGTCTGCTGTATGTACTTTATAGTCTTTGTGAATACCCTAATCAATGGATTTATAATAAGATTGGCTCAGGTTTTCTTTGAAGGAGAGGCATAGCCTCTGTCGACAATGATCAGAATATCCTTGAGAGGTTTCTCATTTGACAGAATTTTTTCCAAGACAGGAGCTTATCTCAACCTGTGTATTGAATATTTCTACCTTTGAAGCATATTTGAGAATAGAAGGTCTCTGTACTTTTTCATTTTTTACTTAGTTTTTCTAGATAAAAAAATATTTGTCTGAAATTAATTTAAAAACCTTAGAGAAAAACATAGGTGAACTGCAGTGTAAATCCCCATTCATTTTGTTTGTAGGGATTTCCCTTTGAGAAGAAACACAGTGATATTTTTGTCCAACATTAGTTACTGATGTAAGAGCAAAACAATTATTTTGTAACAAATGGGAACACTGATTTTACCTCTGTTCTACCCAGTTGAAAGGCCAGGGGTAGCATGTTTTCATATATTCTGTAGTGATTTAACATCTTTTGCAGATGTCATCGTGGTTTCCTGATCTGTAAATAGGCAAGTTCAGGGTAGAGACTGACAAAAGAGATTTCATTGTTTGAGATCTCTACAAATCCCTGGTTGCTTCTGGCAAAAGACTCGAAGCTTACAAAATTAGGAGACTTTTTTTGTTAAATTTGGGAGTACTTTGAGTTTTTGGTAAAAAGATGTAAAATAGTATACAGTGGATTCTACGTTCATGCAGTACTGTCTATCTGAAGTAAGTTATTCTCTGATGCAATTGCATAACAGTGATTTAACTCTCTGTATCTAAATACAGATCGTGTAATGGCTGAACTCATTAATTGAAGGTTTAATGGTATTATCCATTGAACGTTTGCAGTAGCTCTTACTCTAATGTCTCTTGTCTGCTAACACTTGTTATGGTTTTGTCTTTCTGGTACATTGACAGGAGGAAATTACAAAAAGGGCTTTTCTAAAGGTTAGTTAATTACAGATAATAAATTTTGCAGATGTAGACTCCCAGATGATTTAATTTTCCAACAAAGCGTATTGAGCCAGTGAATTAAAGCTTACCTTTTATTTGCAGTGTTAAATTTCCAATCAAATTAAAGGTGACAGAATAAGAAGGAGGACCTTCACATTTCTCAGTGTGCTTCATCTTACATGACAACTTATAGGAGATCACTAGCACATCTACCATTGAACTTATACTACACAGTCATTTGAATAGCATTAAACGGTATTGGGAATTAAACATATCTCAATTAGACAAGGTACTAAAATTAAGAGAATCTGCCATCTGTTTTCAACTTGGCTGCTGTCTGCTTTCGGGCCTTGAGCCTGTCACTTTACCTTTCTGTAACTCTGTTTCCTCAATAGGTGAAGTTTGGATAATGAACATCTTGGGAAGGACTATGAGATCCAAGGGTAAACACTAGAAGGCACTATAGGCACAATAGAAGTGAAGAATTTTAGTTAAGTCTCCTCTTCGTTCTACTTGATTAAAAACTATTTTAGCACTGCTAGAATGGGAGACATAAAGAAGAATTAGTCCTGCTGAAGCATTACAGTAGAGATCCTGCATTTGGGTGATTTCATTAAAATCAAACAAATGTTCTGAATCATTTGAATATGGGAAAAGTTTGTAAATATTTGTAAAGATTTCCACAGGTTCTTTTGAAGTTACAAATACACACAGATATTTCTTTTTCTCCTAACTCTCCGTGAGGCAAGCATTATTTTCTCTTTATTCTTTGAGTACATCTTTTCCTAGACGCAATTAATGGCTTGCTTAGTCCATGAGAAAGCATTATTTACTCACCCTAACCTCAGACACTTACCCACTGAAGATGCCTGGCACCTTCCACTGCTCGTGGAAAGGTCTTAGGGCAACTGGGTTTCTAGATTTTACAAGAAACTGGGAACAGATTTCTCTCCCAAGTCTCCGACTTGATTGTGTATTTTTCTGATTGGCTGCAGTGAGACTTGTTGACCAAGTGAATCTGAGACTGTAGCACTCAAACTCATGAGCGACATCTGTCTTAGCTGACAACTATGTGAACAATGACTTTACTACTCAGGTAGCATCTCTGGGGTTGGCGCTGAGAGCTGTTTTCTCTGGACTTGTATATACGTATGTAAGTTAAGTCTTAATCATAGCTATATCATTCCACATTTTAGTAATGAGCTTTAGTTCCTGATAACTGTACAATTAATTTTTGATAAAATTAATCACATAAATACTAAAGAAAACTCATAGTAAATTGCAAATAATTTGTAGTTGCTTTTGGTGACACAGATAGGGCAACACTTTTCTACTTCTTACTATCCTCTTCAAATAGGATGAAATGCAGTTGTCTATAGAGGCTAGGCTATCTGTATAGTGAAAATAGCATTTGGAAATATTTTTTACACACACTTTTTATTAGGTTCAGTGAAAAGCATTCTAGGTGTACACTATCTTTATAACATTTCCTCTTGCTTCTGACATACCTAATTTATATGGTGTCACGGCCTCAATTTTCTCTCTAAACATTTTTCTTTATTGGGGATAGGCAATAAATTTAGACTATAAAGGGAATGCATCATGGTTAACGATGAAAAATTGGATTTATTAAAAGCTTAATTAGATTTAAATGACATAATCTTTTCCCTGTAATTCTCATCTTTTTTTTAACAATGTCTGCCATGTAAGTATGATGGATTTTTGTAATGTCAGGAAACGAAGTATGATTCAATATTTTGTTAAAATGCTTGGTGCTGTTTTCACATCCCCGAATAGCTTAATGGGGATCGAGGTGCTGCCTTTATTAGTACATATGAGCAAGTTTCTTAGTGAACGGGTAGAAATGACTCAAACTTATGCTGGTTGAGTGTTTGTACTTGCTGTGGCATGTTTTGTCCTCTGTTTTCTATCCATTCCTTCAAAAGCATGAAACCACAAGGAATCTGGCAGGGAAGCTTGTTAGTGCTTGCGCTGCCTTGTCCATTTTCAAACAAACAGAGGATGCTTCAGAGCTGAGTGAAAGCTGGAGGTTAGTACCGGGTTAATCAGACCTATCAAAGCCATGTCATTATTCTGAGAGTTCAGACAAGCTTAAGCAGGTGAAGTTGGTACATACAGAAGGGACAGTGATGCAGACAGCAGTTGCTGTATGGCCAGTGCAGGGTTGCAGTTTGCCTCTGTTGAGGAGTAGCGTCAGAAGAGAATGACAGGGAAAGGCATTTGAGAAAGGATGAGGTTGGACTGTGAGAATTTGTACTAAAGATGGGTCTGGGGAGTAGCTTTTTGGTGTTGTGTCTGTTACCACTTTGGCATGTGAAAGCATTGCCTTGCTTTGACAGAAGTGAGTAGATGATTCAGTGATTCGGTGGTACCAGTATTGTTACAAGAAAAGCCTGCAAATCAAACTGAATTGTGTAGTGCCTGTCGTGGTGTGAACAAGTGAGAGTTGAGATGGAATTATAAAATGTCTCTTGCACTTGTGCCTAAAATAGGATTTCAGTATGTATTTCCAGAGCTGAAAATAGTTTCCTCTGCAGCCCAGGAAAACAAACAAAAGGGAGTGAGCTTATGTACTAATAAGACTGTCAAATGCCAAAAAAATAAAAAAAGGAAAAGTATTCTAAAAAGTACAACAGTAGATTTGCATATTTCATTAAAATATAAGAACTTTCTTGCTGAAATAATAAAAAAAAAATCTTTATTTCAAATAGGAATTATATTGTTCTTTAGGGTAAAAGGCCTTTGTATAATCTATGACCAGATCTACCACAGGTGACTATGTGACTAGAAGGTGAATAAATGCTAAAATTAAGTAGTTGACACAGAACCTTTTTTTGAAGACTGCTTTTCATTTAGTATTTGTAGTGTACTTAAAAATATTTTGATATAGCAACATATTAAAAGAGTAAAACATATTGATGTAAAAAAGGTGGTATTAATTTTAAAACTTTTAAGAAATAAATTTTAAATTACTAAATAAATTACTCCCATTTTTTAATGTGAAGTATTGACTTTAAGCTGGGTTTGGCTCTGGAACTATAAAGGCTAATCAGTACAAAGCTTGCAATTGTGTGCGTTTTTGTCTCTGCTTTAAAGACTGTAAGGTAACAAAGCTGCTAGTAACCTTACTAAGGAATTCATGTTATCCTCATGACCTCCTCATAGTTCTATATTTGTTACCCTTAAAGTTACAATATTTTACTTGTATACGTGTGTATATATATTCGCCATTAATATTTTACTAACTCAAACACATTCGTTTGCTTGTTTTGTCTGCTTTTCTTAAATACTTTGGATCATGTAGGAATACTGTAGAAATGAAAGTGGTTTGCTTTTCTGAGGAATTACTTGGTTTTTCTAGCTATGTCATAGGGCATCTCTGTGATAAAATATTATGTCTTTCTCTAAATTGTATTAGTTTTCAGTCTCCCATGGCTATAATAACTCTTATTATCATGAATGTATTAATAAACAGATCAACTGGATGGTCTATGAACATTTTACAGTTTTGTCATTCCTTTAATTCATAAGGGGGTTGGCATGTGTGTCTATTATTTGCCATCAGATAGTTTGCTATCTTTTCTGTGTAACTACTAGTTGGGATGATATATAACGCATAGTTTAAGCGTTTAAATATTTAAGAGATAACAAGTGCTGGAAAAAGCAGCTTATTTTAATACACGAAAAGATGAACAGAGAAGTAGTGATTGTATTTTTTTCATGTGAAATTTCTGCTTTCAAAACAGTGATTTTGCTATAAAAGTGATGATGGAAGAACATGCAGTTCCCAGTTTAGGCTTTAAGTGGTGGGGGAGAATCTCCTGAGTGTCAGGGTCTAGTTACTGGACACAATTACAAGCTCTTATTTAAATGCATATATATGATATTGCAGAATGAACCTATCTGCTCCTAGAGACATATGCAAAAGAGTAAGTATATAAATCATTGGGGGATTGTCCACTATGGGGATAAAACCCTGGTTTTCAGACACTAATTTTTTTTATATTTGACTTGAATTTTTAATGGTTAAATATCATTTAAGTACATAAGGTATAGCTGTCCTTGCTCACATGCTTACAAAGACAAAGAAAGTATATATCACAGTGGTACAGTTCTGCAGGATCTCCTTTTTTAAGCTGCAGCTTGTCTGAAGGCAAATTTTCAGTCCTCATTAGACACTACATGGCTGTAAGAGAAGGATGTGATTATTGCTGATACCAGCCCTGCGCATCCATTTGTGCAGCCTACAGAGCACTGCAATAATTTGGCCTCTTCCTTTCCCCAAGGCATAGCCTTAAGTTAAACCTAAGCTACTTAATCTGGGTCAGGATGCCTACCTCAGACTTGCTGTAAGAATAGATACCATTAATATCTAGACTTCTGCAGTTCCCAAAAGATGTGAGTTGTTAATTCCATCCCTCCATTTACTTCTCTGGACCTTGCTAACTATTAGGTTGCTGAGATGTTGCTTTCCCTGCTGTAGGTAACCCTATGCTGACCCCAAACACTACCTAGAAGATAGGTAGGTGCTGCAACCTGTTGTCATTGGTTGAAAACATTACCTTTCTGATACTTGCTTCTGATGCTGCAGCTTTCCAGTTCAGCTTTTTCCTTACGCTAGCTTGAAACCTCTCCTGGGGAAGGATTAAGTTGATAAGAGATGTGGTTTTCTGTTTTTAATTGAAAGTTATGGAAGGACAGGGTCTTTACAGGATTCCAAGAGCTAAATGAGAGGGTGAAATTTGTAATGCCATAGCAATGAGTCCTTTTACAGAGCTCTGAATGCTTATGTCATGGCATAGCTTATGTTGGGAGGGACCTCTAGTGTTTTTACTGCATCTAAACTACCCCAAAGTGTAGGGCTATACGCATGGGGGTTTTTTTGAGTAAGAAGAAATGGAGATGAGACACTCTGAATGTCTGTGGTTATTTGAAAGCTTCCTAGAATCTGAAGGTTGGAGAAGGTAGAATACCATTTGTAACTGAATTAAGGGAGATAGGGTTGGTTTTGGATTAGGAATAATATGCATTGCAGAGACTGAAGAGAATGCTCATTGCAGAATTTTCATTAGTTCCCTGACATAGGTTTCACTAGAAAGGAGAACTTATGTAAAAGGTTAAGAGTGCTTCAAGAGAGGCAATTTTCTGAAACCTATTCTTATTTTTTTTTATTGGACTTAATCACTCTGAATTTCTCTACCACAAAAGACAAAGTATGGTGTATATCTAATTAATCTGCCTTTCTTGTTTAAAAGGCTTGGCTTTTGGGTGGTCATGCTAAGAGAAGGTCTAAGGAGATCCATGTCAAACTTTTTTATGACTGACAATGGCCCTGTCACAAGCTCTTTGATTGGTTGAAATTAAGTATTACTGATTAAGAACATTAGCTAAGATGTTCTTTGTGAAAGGAAATAGAACTTTGGCCCTTAAATACCTGGACTGGGCTATATAGAAAAGCAAGCACTAGAAATCAGTGCTACTTAGGAGTTCAAAAGGAGATTGGATGGGCAAACTTGGATGGCAAGATTCAAGTCACTTGTCCAAGTATGCCACATGGAATACTTAAGAATTTTCCAAAACTCAACAGTCTCTACCAAACACAAGTATTTTGATGAATTATCAATATTGGAAAAATGTTTAATTTCTTTTTTATCTGATACCAATATTAAATTTGTGAGATTCAAAGGCATCTGATGATGTAATCATCTCATGATTATTTTGACACAGCAATTAGTTTTGGTCATGTTTCTCTACTAGCAGTTATATTGTTCTTGAGTCTAGCCCTTTAATAATGTCCCTGCTCAAGAGCACAACTATTTGCTAATCGGATGTTGCAAATTATTTCAAACAATTTTCTGATGGGAGATTTAGTGTGAGATCTGAACAAGAAAATAGAAGCACAGACAATTTGGTTTATCATTGAAAAACTGAATGAGTGACAAGAATTATAGATTTCCTTGTAGGCAGGAAGACATCTGTTGTAAAGAGGTGAAAAGCAATGATTATTTGACACTAGAATTTAATGAAGCTGGAAAACAATGTAGTCATATGGCAAAACAAAAAATTACTTTTAAAAATGTATTATTTCAGTATACAACACTTCAAATGTTTGTTCTTGATTAATGTAAGAAGAGGAATAAGCATTTTCTTGATTACTAGCTGTTGAGATTCAGGAGAATACTTTTTGCTCTATTTAGTGATTCAGAATGAGAATTATTGTAAAATTATATAATGACGTTTGTCCCTTGAGACCAAATTAAATCCATGACCAGGAAAATAGAATACAGATTTGAGGTTCTGCAATGAAAATTGCTTTAGAACAGCAGAAAGGAGAGAGAATTTATTTGTTTTGAAAGACAAAGCAAAACATCAGCAAAACAAAAAGAGCTGCATATTTACTGGGATTGTCTACTTGCATATAATCTGTCATTATATTGTTCATTAACATCAATAATAAAGGCACATAATTTTCTCCTGTGTTAAATTTGTTTGAAACAGAACAGTACTTGTCAGAATGACTGTGTTGCATAGTAAAAGGACAAATGCAACTGAAAGGGAAGACTTACTGCATGTAAAATTTCCGTGACTTACTAGGTGAAATGACAGATGCAAGTATTTACTTTGTTTTCTAGACCAGTTTGGTGTTTAGAATTTCTATATTTCTGAAATCATGGCCAAGATTTTTTTGAAAGACATGTTTACATGAAACACAGTGTTTGTGTTAAAGTAACTTGTGTTGCTGGACTTGCTTATTAGCTCCTGTGCTAAGCAGCACAGCAGATGAGTTATTTCATCAGAATTTCTGATTTCTGTTGCAATATGGTTTGGCTATAAAGACTTATGTATATGTGTTTATCCTTACAGTAATCACTGCAATTGGTCATAGCTATTGTAGGCAGTGCTTTTGATTTGTTTATTTTAGAGGACTTTTTATAAAAAAGTAGAACCATGACCCATTTCATATAGATAGGGAGACAGTGCTGTAGACTGCTTCATAGCATTAATGAGCCTATGCAGCTCTGTGGTGACAGGCTTCCGACCTGGCTTTCAGTTGACTGGCAGCATAGAGTTCTTTGAATCACAATGTCTAAAGGGGCTATTTCATACAGAGGAAGGCCTGCTGAAAGGATATACACTAAAGATCGCATATTCTGTCCTATATGCTATATGAAACTGAAAGTTGTGCCATTTTTGACAGAAAGATGATGGGCCCTCTCATACTCTCCAGGCCAATACAAATATTTCAGTTCAAGCTGTACTTTACCTGATTTAGAGTGAAAAGTTAGCAAAATTTGTCTAAATTGTGAACAGAATGGATAGAAACAGACGTTTTCCTTAGAATGAAACTTGAGCACAGACCTTGATTTTCATGAGGAGTATTAACCTTCCTGTTTAGAAGGGCAACACAGTAGGACACAAGCAGTCATGGATGTTTTTGGAGAATGTCATGGTTACTTAGTAGAGGTATTGCATGGGCCAAGCAGGTGATGCACAACTGGATCTCATAATCTGCCTAAAAAGGCAGAAACATTTGGGGTTGTGGTAATCAATGGCAGCCTTGACTTTTGGTGACTGTGAAATAGTGGAGTTTGTTAGGGGGAATGAAGGAGCTGAGGAGAGCAGCACTGATCCTGGGCTTCAGGAGAGCAGACTGTGGGTTCTTTAGGGAACTGGTAGAAGGGATCCTATGTGATGCAGCTCTGAAGGGCAAAGGAGCTCAAGAAAATTGGCAGAGCTTAAAGGACAACCTCCAACTGCATAAAACATCCATCTTGATACTTAGGAAATTGGGCAGATGTTATAGAAGATCAGCTTGGCTAAATAGGGAACTTGTGACTGAACTCCAATATTAAAAAGAAATACATGAGGTGAAAGCAGGTACATGCCTCAAAGTATGAATTCAGAAATATTATTTGTGGTAGGAAAGCTAAAGCTCATCTAGATTTGATGCTTGCAAAGAACTTGAATGGCAACAAGAACTTATACTGCTGTGTTATTAGTGATACACTAAACAAGAAAAGGGTGAGTTAATGCAGCCTAGGATAATGTTGGCTGTCTTTGCTGCCCAAGAATCCTGTAGACTTATGTTCTGTTTGTCTGCCCAGACCTGCCAAGTCATTTTCAGCAATACAGCTTCCAAGCCAACCAGTTCCTGTATTATTGCAAGATAGTCTATCCATCTGAGGTACCGGACTTTGCATTTGACGTGGTTAGACTTCTGGGAGTTCCCGTCAGCCCATTTTTCCAGCCTGTCGAGGTCTCCCTGGATGGCAGCTCTGCACTCCTGTGTATTGACTGGTCCTCCTAGTTTGGGGTCATCTATGAACATGATGAACAAGTCTTTTGTCCAGGTTACTGGTAAAGATGCTAAACAGGGCATGTTTCGGGATAGACTATTTCAGTATTCCTTCTTACTGGCCTCCAGCTAGAGTATCACCCAATGATGACTACTTTGAGCCCATTTATCCAGCTGTATTTTTTTTATTATTTAGTTTTGTTCCTACCTAGAACATAACATCTAAACTTGAATATGGGTGACTGTGGGAGACAGTGTTGGAAGTCTTGTTTTGCTAGAATCCAGGTAAATGAAACCCACTGCTCTTTTCCACAAATCCATCTATTTCATCCTAGAAGGCAGTCAGGCTGATCAGGCCTGATGTACCATGCTGAATGCTAGCCATAATCTTCTTTAGTTGCCTGGAAATGTGCTCCAAGAGGTACTCCATAATTAATTACATGTTTAGTGTTGCTGTTCTTTTGATCCAGCCTTAGTAATGTGACCTAGTTTCTATTTCCTGCTTTTTCTGTCATTCAGGTCAATGGAGTGCTGTGCTTTTTAGTTGCGCCAGTCTCCCACAGCATTGACTCCCTTTCTACATTGGGTAGTTATGAGTATTTCTGGTGTCAGTTCTCAGATCATAGAATCATAGAATGGTTAGAGTTGGAAGGGACCTTGAAAATCATTGAGTTCCAACCCCCCTGCCATGGGCAGAGACACCCTCCCCTAGTCCAGGTTGCTCAAAGCCCCATCCAACCTGGCTTTGAACACGTCCAGGGGTGGAGTATCCACAGCTTCTCTGGGCAACCTGTCCTAATGCCTCACCACCCTTAGGTTACAGTAGCTCCCTCTCCCTTTCCTTGATTACGAGGAGGTCTGTATTTATCTGTCTCTGAGCATGTAGAAGATTTTTCCTTTAAATTCACTTTTTTTTCTCATGCCACTTCCTTTTCTCTTCACTAGGATTATGAAAGCTTCACATCACTCTAACCGGAGTTACCTTTTGCATACCAAATCTTTTTTTTTTCCTCAGTGTGATGTTATGTGATACAACTAAAGGGATAAACTATAGGAAACAGGTCCAGTAATGCTGGTTTGGACTTTCTGAAAGCATTTTAACTCTTCAAAATAAATTTGTGACAATAGTAAAATGTACACCAAGCCACGTTCTATTAAAATGATATAATTTCATGTTTTCATCCTTGTTCATGTTTCTGTGCTTGGGTATTAAGAGTCTCTTTAATACCATCTCTACATGTGAACTTTTTCAGCTTCTGTGTTTCATGTTGAACCACCTTTCTTTCAGCAAGCAAATGTATGACTACGTATTAGATTATTTGCTTTTCAAATACCCTAATTCAAAAAGTATTTAGTGGAAATGTAGTAATTTATGTCTACCAGTCCCACATAATTCTGTACAGTTTAAAAAACCACTTTGTGTACCATAGAAATGAAAAATCAAATTCCAAGACAAAAAGTTTTGTTTATGGAATTGGAATGATTCCATATTGTTTAAACCGTACACAGGATTTTTTTTCCCATGTCCCTTTAGCTAAACCAATGCCTCCTACACACTTATGCTCAAGATCAGTCTGTTGTTAATCTGGCAGCTTCTGAATTGCACAGTTTTTAAATATCTGACATAGGAATTTTAGCTGCTTAATGTGTTTGTGTAATGTTCATGTTATATGGTGGCATTTTTTCTGGGGACCCAATTTGATACCCTTTATACTTTGAATGTCTGATCCGTAACTGCCAAGTGAGTAAGAATTGCCTGTCTCTTAAACTTATTAGGTAGCCTGGAAAATGAGAATGTCTTAGAATTTTCTCTGCTAAAATACTACTTTTCAAATTTCAAGAATACACAAAACCAAATCATTATTTATATTCCTATTAGAGGTTCAAAGTTTTTCTCTTTTGCCTCGCTGAATAGGAAACTGTGCAAAGTGGGTGTTGTGTGATCTTTGTTATTTGATTAGGAATGTAGTATTACTCTTTTCACCTTATCAGTCCCAACTTCCTTACAATTTTATTTCCTTTTTGTTTCCTTTATTTGAACTTATATTTTTTTGGATTTCTTTTTATTTGCATATTTGCTTGTCTTGTCTTTCAACATTGGTCAGCTCTGTTCTTCATACTTGCATTACTTTAATCTTTGATATTCTGTTGTTTAAATAATGTAAATGCCTACTAGTGGTATCTCATTTTCATAGTACAGGTCTCTGCACACCCTCTGCACAGAATTTTTCCATGCTACATCCTGTAAAAATATTTTGATTAATGGATTCTAATAAGCATTCCCAAGTTTGACCAGTACTGTTCTATAGAAGTAACCAAACCTATACTGGTTCTGTAATCACAGATTGTTGTTGTAGCTATTTTCATTTGGACAGTAGATTAAAAAAATTGAAGAGATCTTCCTTTGCCAGAGATTTTTTTTTTTAAATATCTACATTTAAGCAAATTTAACATTTGTCAGAATAGTTTCAGGAAAAAAAGAAACCCACCACCAAATCATTTTCATATTTTTCACTTCCTTGAATAATTTTATCAAGTAATTTGACAAATTGTCTCAGATTATGCATGGGTTTGGAACTCCACATACATGCTTTGGCAATCAAATACTCAAAAAATCGCCTTGTTGTATTAGTAAATACTGACACCCAGCAAATCATAGGATAATATAGGTTGGGGGGACCTGTTGGAAGGCACCTCAAATGATCATATTGTCCAAACTCTTGTGGAAAAGGGAGTCTAGATGAGATTACCTACCAGCCTGTCCAATTGCATCTTGAAAGTCTCCCTCCTTGGGGGAGGTTACTTCAGTAAATGTTCTTACTTTAAAAAAACCTTCTTTCTTAGAGTGAGATAAAACCTCTCATGGTGCAACTTGTAATCATTGTCCCTTGTCTTTGAGTCCTTGTAAAGAGATCCTCATGAATAAAAGGTGCACATTCTTTTAGTGGACCAACTAAGAAAATGAAAATAGATGTGTTTCAAAAAGTGTTTTCTATTATTTGTACAATTGGAAATGTAATCATGTGAAAGATGTAAATGCTGCCAATTCTCAGCTTTAATGCATTTCTAAATGCTTCTACATGACTGTGAAAATTATACTTGTAGCTTTTGTGATTGAAAGTCTGAAAGATAGTTCACAGAACTAGAAAGGATGTAAAATGATCCTTAAACTCACCATTTTGAAATGTCCTGAGTTAAAAAAAAAGTAATGTGAATTTTTTCTTTCTGAATGGTTGAGCCCACAGGTAGTTTTTTGGTTGTGATCGCTTGCAGCAGTACTTCTTGTTATCTAATGGACTGTGACAGGAACAATTTGACGTATTTTACCATGGGAAACCAGATTTATTTCAGATTTTATAAAATACTAAAGTCTAAAGAAAAAAAAAGCACACATCTTAATTATTTCTACTCCTGAGGGTGGATCCTTTGAAGCTAAAAACAGAGCAGATCATTTGGGTACCCCACAGCTGGTGAGAAATTTCTGTAATTAGCAGCATAATTTATACGAGTTTAAAACAAGTAAAGATGTGCTTCTGTAGGATTCTGTCAGCACTGCTGGGAAACTGTTCAAAAAGATACTGTTGTGGGGAGATGAGAGAACTATCACCTGAGTTTCCAGTATAATTTCCAGCAATAAACCCCTTTGAAATTGTACATGTAGATTAAATTATACATCATTGATAAAGGGCAGTCTGAGTTTCAAAACATTTGTGTTCAAATGAAATTACTTAGTTTGCCTACTTTGCCCTAAATTAGTCCTATATAATCATGTGCTATATTTCAGTGACAAATAAAATGAGCTATATAGATGATCTCCTTATATACGAAAAATTTATTATCTGAACTCAATAATTCTCACGAAGTAAATAATAGCTAGGTTTTCGATAATGATAATGTCAATGTATTTCTAAATTTCTAAACTAACTCCATGCCTAAGCTTTCAAAAACAGTACCCTTTCTGCATGCACTTAGCTTTGAGAGCATGAACAGTTCCACTCCACTAAAAATAATGGAAGCATTGCTGAGCTTAAAATTCATCGAATTCATGTTCATTTAAAAGATAATGGCTGGAATGCTCCATCTGGCAAAGTCTTATTCTTGGAAGCTGCTTTCACACAGAAAACTGAATTCTACAGTTTTTTTGGGGGTGTGGGTGGGATATAAGCAGTGGGAAGGGATGCTGCTATCAATTGGTTGTTGTGGTGCTAGATCCATTTTCTGATACTCTTCCTAAAAAAATATATTAATAGCCTCAGTTCCTTAAGAATTAAAAAAGATCTTTCATGCTCAAATAGTATGTGGTTTGGTTTCTGGAAGTTGTTTGATATATTTACATGTTAGTAAACTTTTTTTTCCCATTTTTCTCACTACACTTAGTGATAGAAACTCAATTCCTTCATTAGAAACTGAAAAATAAAAATATAGAACAAGTTAATTTTTAAACTTTGATCAGAATGGTGAGTAACTGATCACTGATTTTTAAAGCATTATTTCATTACAGTCACATGTGAGGAAGTCACATTATTGTTTGCAAAAAAAAGACTCTGAGCTTACCTCTTATTTTCTAACAGATCTTAAAGTTCTTATTCATTTTTTCAGTAGCAATTTTGCCTGTGAAAATCACATATTTTTGCCAAAGTGTAGTCCCTGGTATAGAGAAAGGGGATTATATTAGTGTGTTTTTTAAGTGCAAATGACTAGCTGAATAGATACAGAGACATGTTTAAATACAAGCTTTATGTAGTGAAAAATATATTTTTAATAGAACCTTGAATATTTAGGGCTCTTTATTCTAAAAGAGATAAGCAGCTTTCCAGTGAGTGCTTAAAGGGAGCACAAAAAGGACCAGAGGAGATAGGTGGTAGTGAAAATTTTCTGTTTAATCCTTGCGTTCAAAAAAGCATGTGCTTTTCCAGGCTGACGTGTTTTGGAGGTAGTCATGGTACCTCAATCTCCACTTGCCATGCTTGGGTAGGGAAGTAGAGGTGGGTCAAATTCAATAGACACACGTAATTTATTATCCCCATTTTATAGAGGAAAATAAAGCATAGAGAAAGGAGTAATGCTCTTAGTCAGGTGGCTAATGCTAACAGTGGAAATAGAGGCTAAATGTCCTCATGTTTAGCTTAGCACTTTAAACACTGTTTGCAGCTCTTTCCTTTTGACAGCAGAAGTTATTTCAGTCAACACCAGAAAGTAATAATTTCGAGGTTTAAGGGCATTTGCCTGATTTAATTTTGAGAGGCCTTACAATAGGAAATGCCTTCCTAGTATTTAAAAAAATTACAAGAATTTTTTTTTTAAAGCAATGAAAGAGACTTCATGTAATTTATTTTTAAACGGTCCTAGGAGCTGCAAATAGCATATTCTTTTCCTTTAAGATGTACTTTATTTTTAAGGATCTTCTATTGAAACTACTGATATCTCTCAAAAGTTTGTGCATTTTCAGGTCTTTGATAAAGATGATGTTTGATAGGGGTTCACAGTGTATTCAGTTGTGAATATTATGAGAATATTGGTAGGCCTGTGTGGGGCATGTTCTTTGTCAAGTGGTAGTGACTGTTCAATAACTCTATCTGAAATGAGTGACACTTGTTTGCAAGATTCCTTTGAGAACTGCCAACTCCATTTCTACTTGGCTCTCTTGCAAATAAATGGAATGACACTTCAGAGCCTGAAGAAACAGGGTGATTTTATCAAGGGATTCTGGTTTTAAAAAAATCAAAGAAAGTGTGCCTAAACCTGTCCTTGGAAGGGTTACCTCAAAGCTGCTGAAGCCTCTCAGGAGAAGCCATATCACAGGAACAAATGTGGTAGAAGGTGTCATGAGAAGCGCAATGGCAGTCCCAGGTGTGCACTACTTCTGTGCTAATAAAAACAAGATGAACTAGCCAACACAGCCCCCACTTGGAGGCCAGTGTAACTGGAGTGGTCTGGACAATTGATAGTGTTCTACCAGCTTAGGCCAAGTGCAAATTAAAACACACTCTGGAAATGAAAGAAAATTTATGTATTGACTAAAGAAAAGGCTGGGAAAGAATACTACAGAAATAAAACCTCCCTGCTCCATTTAAATATTAGTGTAGGTATGACGAACTGTAATGAAGATGTCTTGTTAGCATAATTCACTCTTGATATTTAACCTTGACCTAATTTTGTTTTTCAAGGTTGTTAATCTAACAGACACACCTCAAAGGAAATACAGGGTTCATACCACATAAAGAATATTCTCATTATTTTTCAGGAACTCAAATGGGTTTTGTAATGTCATAAGGCATACCAAGTTTCAGGAGGACTCTGCCTATATGGCTTTGCAAATGGTTTCTGTGAGTGAAAATAGTATTGATGTTGTGGTTTCATATGAAGGAAAATAAGTCTTGAGTAGATTCTATAATATGGCAGGAAAAACTCTATCTTACAATACTGCCGACTCAACTTCCCAAAACAAGTGGCCTACTTAGTATTGGTGTACTCTCCAAGGGGGACTATTTGATCTGTGTTAGTCAAATGAGTCATGATTTGCTCATCTGGGTGATACTTAAGGCACTTCTGTTGTTAAATTTTGTATGATATATAGCATGATAAAATAGTTTAATAGATCCACTGTTTTTTTTTCTGATTAATGTAGTTTATAATGTATTGTTTAAATATTGAAGACCTTGTTAGCTAAGGTGGATCTGAAGCCCAGAATGATCCAATGCACAAAATTCCTAATTCAGTAAAACATAGGCATACAGTAGGCACAGGTAGAATGGGAATCTTTTGAGTGATATTTGGAGGCTGTTGAAACAGGAAGTATGAACTATGTGACTTTTTCATTTTTTATTAAATTTAAAGCTGGCCTAGAGGAAATATAAAACTCCAATTTACACATATATAATGTGTATTAAAAATAGATGGCAGAAGAAGTGAGAAAATATATTAATTCAGCTTGACAAAGAAAGCAGGAATTTCTTCCTAAATTTGATTTAATGGTAGACCATTCCTCAATTTCAGCATTTCTTTCAACCTCTACAAGTCTGCCAAATTCAAACATCTAGGACAAAACTAATCTTTGGTTTATTTGTGGCTTGCTATTTTCCTTTGAAATCATGGATGGATAAATCATAGTCACAATATCCTATCAACTGAGGTATTGTTCTCACAAAAAATTCCATTGAATATTTCTAGTGTCTCACAATGTCTTGGAGATAATTTACTGATGAATCTTACACAATATTTTGTTGAGAGAAATAGCTAGTTGAAAATATTTTGGTGCATTATTACATAATTGTAATTTTGTTTAATGAAAAACTTACAAAATATCAAATGTCATTTAGTGTATTGCTTTGATACCAGAGGAGATTGGCATTTAAAAATTCCATCTGAATTAAATTACCTACTTTGTCTTAAACAAGAAAGAAGAAATAATTCACATCCAACATTATAAATGAACATCAAATGGTAAAACCAGAATCACTGTCTGTTAGAGAATACTCTCTGTTTATGGAATCCACAAAAGCAAAAGGCCTAAGTTAAACCTCTGGAACTGAAAGCATTTTACCAAAACCCGATATCATGCTTTTACTTTTCTTGAGAAGATAATGCTCTTTTCTTTTCTTGTGCTAACAATGCAGCTATTCTGCCTGACGTATTGATACAGAAAAAATACAAATACAAGCCAATCACTTCTAAAAGCTAGAGTTAAGAAGAAAATAGGACTAGAGTTATGTGACACCTTTCCAGCTCAGTCTGTTCAACTGTCTTCCATGTATTTGTAAGAAAATCCCTGGCTTCCTAGTTCTGCAGTTTATTTTTATATCTACCAGTTTTGCAAAATACATTTCTTCTATTTTTCCCCTTGTGTACTCATTAGTTAGCATATCTCACAAAATACCTACATGTAAAATGAATCATGTTAAATAGCTTGCTTAGTGCTTTTGTCTAGTTTCCTTTCAATATTTGTTCTGTTCACTGTGTTTGTTCTTAAAAGATTAAAATGCCTCCCCCCTCCCCCCATTTTCTGGTAAGAACTTCTTGAACTGGTCTTTTTTAGAGTTGGATGTTCAATTGTCAAGCAAGCCTACAACTCCAGAAGCACAGGAATTGTCCTTAAGATGTAGGTTACATGCTGCTGCAACAGCTGAAGCCCATCATCCAGGGGCAAAGGTTTTTCTGTCATGCAGTGGCTTTAAGTTTGAAAGCAAATTTATGGTTAAGGATGTTCAGCCTACTAGAAATGAGAGGCACAGAACTTATATTGTGGCTCTACAGAATAAAACAAGTTAATGAAGTTTAGCTCTAGGCAAGTTAAATTGTTTTGGGAC
>JAOQGH010000001.1:106627936-106638110 GCA_025769975.1 Gallinago jamesoni | reverse complement strand
AGAACTTATATTGTGGCTCTACAGAATAAAACAAGTTAATGAAGTTTAGCTCTAGGCAAGTTAAATTGTTTTGGGACAATATTTCTTCTGTAAAGGGATAACCTCAAACAATTCACAATTTCCAAATCATCAGGTGCCTTTAACTGGGAAATATTTTTGAGCTGTAATTATGAACCAGAAGTGACTAAAGAGATCTTGATCATCTTTCTTTGTAAATGAGTAAGATAAGAGAGACATTTGAATGCCTCCTTTTCTATTTGAGACATAAGCCATTGCTGCTCTAGGGTAAATAGTCCGTCTCACTTCCCAGGAGAATATCCTAATCACTGGGATATGCATACAGGGAATACTGCCATGCTGGCTGCACCATTTCCCTGAGTGGCACAGGTGTTGAATCTCATGCAGCTAAATGAGTTTAAAGACATTTTTCCTACCTTCTAAGTGATTTCCTTCCTTAGTGGTAGGTCACTGTGTAAAACAGGACACTGACTTCTATTTCTCTTCTTCCTAGTTAAAATGTTAGGAAAGTAAATACAAATGTTTTTTCTTTCATTTTTTTTTTTTTAAAGAAACAAGCCAAGATTATGATGTAGGCATACAGGTACCTTTTTGCAAGAAAAAAATGAAGAAGATTGTGTTTGGATTTTTTTTTTTTTTTTGAAGGGAAGATTTTGCTGTTTCTAAATCGCCAAGTTTTCCATACAACCCAAGTTACTATTAGACAAGTGAGTCTTATTCCAGATTTACTTACCTTTGTGGTAGGTAGGTAGTTTCAGTGACAGGCGCTAACGGGATCTCTGTGCTGTTAGTGGTGCATGCAGTCATTTCCTCCATGCTCCACCTACCTGTAAATGACTCCGGCTTTCTGCTTTTGTCTCTATAGCACCCCTCCCCTACCCACAATAACCTCCATCTGTCTGTTTTGAAAAGATTAAATGAAAAGAATAAGTGTTTTTCTGCATCTGGGAATTCTACTTTCAGATTTTCAGAAGCAGTTGCTAGTCATTGTTGAACCAATGTGACTGCCATAAAGAATAATTAAAAAATCTTTCTTTCTATTCAGAGATGAATTTCCATGAAGTATTAAAGTTGATGGTGAAAAAAATTATTCATGAATATTATTTTCTTTTACTCTTATGTCTTTGCTTCATTTAATTATCTTTTGGTTTTGGCAGACTTGCACAACACAGTTTGTAAACTAAAATAGCCTGTACATTTGTAAGAACTTAATAATATTTACTGATTGTTCATTCTTTGATGATGCCTTCCAGGAGCTGAATGGGCCCCACTCCTTTGTTCCGCCAAAATCCAATAGAGAAATAGTTTCATACTTGGAACACCTACAGCATCAAATCCAAATAGAAAAATGATCTAATTAAAAGAATCATGCTCCTAATATGTGAAAACAGATTTGTTTGTATTGGATAAAACACAAGAAAAAGTTTAACTTTGTATAAGCCTTAGTAATGCTTTATATTGTTGTTCCTCATTCTTCTCAGTGGACTAAGAGAAGTGGGAATTGAACAGACTTCTATCTTTTTTGCTCAGAGATTCACTACACTGGAGCCTTCTTACAATGAAGTGGCATCCTTTAAAGTCAATCTTTTTTTTTGTGACTTTATTTTTTTCCCCAAATCTTCTTTCTTCTCCTAGTCAAGGCAAACATAAATGAGAAGTGTCCCTTCCACATGCAGCACTTCATTTTCTTCAGATGAGTATCTCTACATTGTTGTATGGGGCTGAGAAATTTTGGTCACATTTCAGGATACGGGAGTGTATCTACCCTGAAGTGTAAATGCAGATCTGTAGAAGTGTGCTGTAAGAAGCTGAAAAGGTATTCCATTGTAAGTGTAATAAAGACCTTGTTTAAAATAATAAATGCCCACTGGTGGGCTTACTGAAATACTTGAAATAGAGCAGGTCTAAAATTATGTCTAAACTGCTATTTATGAAAATGAAATGAGAACATGGTGTGCATTAAAAGTATCCCATAACACTGGGGAATCAAAGGATTTCTGGATATGGACAAAGTGAAAATTTTAAAAAGAAAAAAGTTTTAGATTTCAGATGAAAAATCACAAAAATATAGATTTAAAAATGCCTTTGTAGTACTTTTGGGAAATACCATTATCCCTCTAGGCCAGGTTCTCCATCACATCTAGTGATGCATACGGCCAAAACCATCAACTTGGAAAGGGAAAATATGTGCTCTATGCGTGATATTAACAAATCAAGAATCCTGACTGTAGGAAGGAGATAGAATCATAGAATCATATGGGGTTGGAAGAGACCTCTGGAGATCAACTAGTGCAGATAGAATAGAATAGATAGAATCATGCAGCACCAGCAGGGTATTTCAGCCTTATGAAATGATAGGTACTTATATATTTCAGAATTTGACTCCAATTTGTCAAAAATCCAGAAATTTCCATGAGCTATAAATATTTTCAAGAGTAATATTTTTTTTTTAAGATGCAAAAGCAACTTTTATTTGGAAAATTGAAATTGCTTCTATCCTTGTAAAAGGACTTCTGGGTTCATTACAAACTGTTCTGTAACAACATGCAGGCAATAGAAATTCGGAGGATTTGAGATGGATTTTCATGCTAATTCTAGGTAATCATAGATTTGCTCATTTCGTTGATAGTTTAGTAAAAGAAAAGATCATAAGAAGGAATTAAATGTTTCAACATTTGGAATAAATAAAGCCAACTGGTTATACAATTATTTGTATATTATGTATATATGTATATTTGTATGTTATGTGACTAATAGATGTGGTTGAAAAAACGGAGAAAGTAATATACTTAAATCTTTTTGTGTTTATATGGAACATGCTCTGTCTTGTCTTTGTAAATTTTATTTCCATGCCTAGATTCTTCACTCCTAGATTTTAATTTCAAGTGTAAATGCAAAAAACTATAAATCTGAAAAAGGAAAATTATTAAAATCTGTTTTCCAGCATGCATAGTCCTGCAATGAATTAAGTTTCTTCAGCTTAAAAACAGAGATGTGTATCTTTCTGTGAAGTCAGAACAATCAGTGTTCTTGACATTTTATGTCAGTAATGATGCACATTTCATTTCGTTAATTGCCCTAACCTTTTCAAAAAAACAAAGTCAGCTGTGTCTCTGGAAGACTGATCTTTAGATTTCGGGCAAGAAGTTAAGATGATGTCTGAAGTCACGTTTTCCTCATGGTAGTAAAGTATTCATTAGGAAAAAGGGAGTTACAACCACTACGTACACTATCCAGGCTATTGCCTCTAACTCACTAATGGTACTGCTGTGGTCTGGCAGTAAAGTTACTGCACACAGTATAGCCACTGACTTAGCAGGTTAACTTTGATAACAACCTAGTAAAGTGTTGACAAAAGCCAAAGGGGAGCAAAAAAATCTTATATGTGCCTAAACAAGACCCCATGAAGTTAAAAACTGCAGATTAACCTTTACATTACATACCTCATATAAAGACTATATATAATTTAATGCTAAAACGCAGTTTTTCTTGGCTTTAGTTTAGAGACTCTTGGGGAGTAAGGCTGAAGCATTTGTACACTAAGACTTGTCTTTGGCAGCTGAAAAGGCAAGAGTTATGGAAACTGTGCCTGAAGTAGCTCACACACAATGCCAGTCCCAGGTTTTTGTCACACCTTGTGGCAAGCAGCATCAAGAATTATACATTTAGGGTGTCTTCTCTGGGAAAGAAAGGCTAAAGAGAAACATTCTGCAAGCTGAATGTGTGCTGTGAGGTGCTAGCTGGACCACCTGCTCTAAAACAGTGGATTTAAAAGACTGTATATTTGCAATCCAAGGAGAAGACAAAGAAGGAAATAATTATTTACATTCCAAAGAAAACTCCTCTAACTCTGAGGGCAAATACTTCCTCCTCGTTTCTATTGGGAGTATGCTGAGCTGAATCACCTGATGTTACCGGTAGGATTCAGTTTGTAAATGCTCACATGGAAATCTAGGGAAAATGAGATGTGATTTGAAAACTTGTTCTGTGAGATTTTAAAACCTAGGAAACCCCAGTGCTACCCCTCTTAGTCCCCCCTCCCCAAACCAACCAACAAACCAAAAGAAAATAACCTTACGTGATGCATCTGGGAAAAAGAAATACAAGTTTTTAAATTAAATTTCTTGGTTTGTTTTTTAAATTTCAATGAAATGAAGCAGTATTAAATAAAACACTATGCTTCCATACTCTGAAGGATTTCCTGGAAAATAATCTTTTTTCTTTTTCTTAATCTTTACTTCTGAAGGTTTTATTGATAAAGGGTCACAATAGAAAACTGCTTCAAAGTAAATAGCCAATAACACAGCAATTGATCTGGAGGATTTTTTTTGGATACTTTCAGTTAGTACATAATATTCAGGGTGACAGATGAAGTTAACTGCTCCTAATAAGGTTTTTAAAATTCTCTTTTATACATCATAGCCCCGATAGTGACTATCTATGACCATTCCTATATTGACCATCATGTCTCATTATTGTCTTTTTGATTGAGCTCATAAGCCACCGTGACCACTATTTCAAAACAGTATTTTCAGTTAAAAGAGAAGGTGATTATGATACAACAATTGTGTTGCATATTGTATCGTTTTCGGTAATGTTGAAATTGCCTTTTAGGAAAGATGCTGGCTACTTAGTCATAGGCTCTAGCATATATATGAGCATGTTCCCATGTATTGTGTGTTTTAAAACCCAACGGGGGTCAGAGAAATATAGAAAAAAGTTCATGTTCCATCACAAAAAGTAGGTATAAAGCAGTAGAAAACTAGCCTCTCTCTGTGGTTGATATTTATATTCTGATACAGACCTAGGGTGAGAGCTGAGCATTCTGACTGGGCCCTGAGGGTACTTATGGGCCTGACTGGCCCTGCCCAGCCCCAAGAGGCTCCCCTCACTTTGCCCTGGAGCCATCAGCCCCTGCCCCAGCAATGCTATAGCAGGGATAGTCTCCAGCTCCTCCTAGCACTGCCCTACCCAGCCATGAGTCCCCCAAGCCAGACCTACCTGTGGGCCCATGTCACAGCTTGGCTTTGACCCATCCCTGTCCCCAGGGTGGTGCCCAATGCCCAGGGCTGGGGCTGCCCTGGTGCCTCCAGGGGCCCTGCTCCTGGCTGGGGTTGGGATGGGACTTGGCTGCTGGGCCCTGCCCTGCTGCCCCCAGGGGGTTGGCTTGTGGCTCCCTGGACTCTGGCCCACAGGAACTGCTGGCCCTCACAGCCCCTGAGGGCACTTGTCGGTCACCTCATGCCCTCCTCAGGTCAGCCATAGGCTGATTTGCTATAAAATATTTTTATGGGATTAAATTGATTGTTAACATTTATGTCACTTTATCACATCTTTCTTTGTACAACTACAATCAAGCAGTTTTTCTAAAATGAGATCTTCAATTTTAAGGCATAAAAACACTCTGCTAGGGTTTACTGCCTTACCCAAGCCATGAGAAGCAACTTTAGTCCATCCTACCAATTTTGAGGACATATTGCAGTTGATCATAACCTTAGATCTTCTAACAGGACTGGTTATGACTGTAGCAGCTCATAATTTTAATTTGGAAAACACGTGCTAGCTTGTAAAAATGTTTAGGACTGTGGATGACCTCAGAACTCAACACCTAGCTTGCTATTTACATCTTCTCTGGGCACAGGACAACTAGGTAACTTTGTGTGTCTCTAGCGCAGAATCATATCCTTAAAGTGCTGAAAGCCAGCAAATTATTTATCAGGGATATTTATTTCAGTTTTCTCACTGTTGTATTGCCTTACAAATCATGTTGTAGGAAAAGCAAATATTCTGAAATGTAATTAATAACATTTTAAAGGTAATAGATTCAAGCATGAGCTATTGCCGTATAGGTGGCATTGAGACATTTTGTTAGGGTGCCCTGATTGTTTTCTATAACTATACCTTGCTAATGTACAAGTAAATTTATGGTTCAAATGTTCCTTAATGCACTCAGAGCTTTCCCTCCCTCTACAGACACAGTGTAAGCAGCCTGTACTTTGAAATGAATAGGCTGCAGTCGCCTGTGCTGCGTGACATGCCTACTGATGGTTTCCACTGTGAAGCTTCAAGGGTCACCACTCAGTAAGAGTGTGAGTCTCTCTCTAGTGATACTCTGGGGTCATAAAGAAATAATTGCTATTCCTCCTTCTTCCTTTTACTCCCTGTTTCCATATGCATTAAACAGTAATCATAAAGTACATAAGTGATTTACAGCAGGAGCCCACAGGCTGCTGCAATAGATGCAGGAATGTGTGTCCAGTCTGAGGGTCACGATTGGCTCAATGCTGCTGCTGCTGAGCCAACGTGCTAGGAATTTCTAGCATCAGTTTCAGTTGGAAGCAAGGTTGCAAAGGTTGTCCCCAGCACCATACAGGATTAGATCTCAGCTTTAGCATTGTATCTGCCCTCCTTTACGTCTCTCAATCATGTGAAATAAGGTGAGCTTAGAAATAGTCTTTTGTGGGAATTTTATCATGATACCATTTTCCGTAGACTTCTCAGGCTCCTTAGTCATACTGGTGAAACGTCAATGAGGTTGGTGAATAAACAAGTTGTGGTTATGGAGGGGCCTGACCCTGTAGCCTGTTTTTTCTCTTCTTGCTGCCTTGCAGGCGTGGCTTCCTGTTTCTGATCATTTGTAGGAATGGGAACCACAAGGTCCAATCAATTTTATGTAATGGTTATGGGTTTCTGCTTCTTTCATACTAACACATCCAACAGGTTGGTTGGTTGTTTTCCTTTGAAGACCTGCTAAACCGTTTAAAGTGACTTAAAACAGTTTCTTCAAAGCAAAACAGCCTTTGATTGCCAAGACAGTAGCTAGTAACAGGTTAACATAAAACAACCCAAAACGCAGCAGCACAATGCCCCAACTCTTTCTTTACCTATAATATTCTTTCTGCCTATGTCTATATTATTGTCCCATCTGTAGTGGAACAACTGGCTTTTTTTTGTTCTGGTCACTTGTGCTCCTTGACTATGACATATAGTACATCAAAACTGGAGCCAGCAAGCATTCCCTGGCACTAAATGTTGCTCAGACCTTAACACTTGCAATTTAGAGCAATTCCTGGCATGATTTAAGCCCAGGACTACTGATAATTCCACTCCAATTTTAGGGATAGGGAGAATTTAACAGTATCATTGTGGTCCTTTCTGTGCCAGACAGCATTAGAGCCAGCAAATGGTCTCAGGCACTTTTAAAGTAGGTCACAATGTGCGTTTGCATCTCTGCCAGCTTTCTGATAAGCAGCAGTTACTACTCTTCTTTCTAAAGTGGTTATTTTAGACAATTAGAATTAAAGTTGTGCAGACTTTAAGATCAGTCCAAAACATTAGGTTTTTTGTTATCATTGAAAAAGTGATTCAAGTCTGACATTAAAATGGGGTCACAAAATGAAGGAACATGCTGAAGTAAGACATAAATATCTCAATCTTTTTCTCAAAAATAATTTAATTTTTCCTTTTTGCCAAAACCAATGAATTTTTCTACCAAAACAATGATTTGGGTTTTTGTGTTACTTACTTTGAGATATTTTGCATATTTGCTGAAGTACTAGTGAATGATTTACCTCTAGCACCCCTCCACACCCCTCCCCCCCCGCCCCTCCCCCCTGTCACTGTAGTCCCAAAACACAAAAAAACCCAAATTGTCCAGATCTATTTAGGACTTTCTTGCAGGACAAGCTTGCAGTCTGGTTCTACAAGAAAAAGCCATTCTAATATGGATATGGAAAGATGGCTAGGTATTTGTGAAATGATAGCAGTTGTTAGCTAAAGTCTTCTGAATATTTTACTGAACATGCCCTATCTTTATTGCTGTCTCATTTTCTGTTTTTCTTTTTCCCTCCACACAACAGTTTGCTTTAAATCATATAAGTCTGAGAGGTTAATATCACACAGATAACCTGATGGAAATATGATGTTAAAAATAGTCCCTCTTTTTCAACAGAAGACACTAGAGATGACATGAATAGATGACTCCCTCCCTATTTCTGGCATCACTTTCTAGATCCTGTCTATTGTTTTTTTTTTATAAGCAAGCACTTTGTAGATATCAATTCCAATTATTCAACAGCTGCAAAATTAAATGAGAAAGGCCCAAAGCCAGGCTTGCAAGTTTTTCTGTGGTAACAATGACAGAGAAATTAAGTAACTTGTAAAAGTCAGTGAACCTGGTTTCCTTTTCTTTCTTGCAAGTATGTAAATCAATGAAGTCCTAATATTATAAAATCTCCACTGATGAGTACAAAATCAAGGACAACCAAGCTAAAACAAATTGCAACAAGGAAAGAGTACGCACTAAAATTTAATGTGTAGTTAGCTTTCTAAGAACAAAGGAAATTGCAAAGATTAAATAGTAACACAAATTTCATTTGCCCTGGCCATCATAATGATGGTTGCCATTTAAGACCCAGTGATGACTGGGCTGAAACTGAACATATGCTTACATACATACTTTTCTCTATGGTAACCGAAGATATAAAAATAACTAGTTATGTTTAGTGTCATGTTGTTTTGATGATAATTAATATGTTGATGAAGTATACCTGCTATTATTGAGCAGGAACCATCCTTTTGTTCTTACTCAGAATTTTTCAGGCATTGCCATGAGAGAAGTGATCAATAGTAAACTGACTCAAATGTATAGGGCTTACTGAGTTGCATCAAGAGAAAACATGTAGGCAGTCCTATAAAATGGGATATGAACACCTAAGAAATTTTTGGGGCTAGTGGCTGCAACAGGATCTGCTATTAAGTTTTCTTTTATTTTTTAGGAGCATATTTAGCAATGGAAACTAATGCTTTCACCTCTTACACAAACAGAAGCATCAAGTACCTTTACCTTCACTCTAAACTATTTTGCTGCTTATTGAAGGCTGAGGGTTATGTCAGTACTTCCTCCTCTTTCCTCTCTGAGTAAATATGTGTGCTCTGTATTTTCCTTATTGAAAAAAATTATCATTCCTCTGCCCCTAACATATTAGTCTTTTATTGCTGCTTGACATGAAATCCCTGCTCTGATTTTATACTGGTAGAGCTGATGAAACAATGGTGAACACTTTGAAACAGTTATTTACAAAAAGGAACTTCCAAGACTGTGTCATTCCATGGCACAAATCCACAAAAACTTCAGCATTCACTGTGTCATAATTGCCTGAAAATAGATAAGAATAATCATATTTGATAGTGTCTTTTCTAAGACATTGGAAGTATTACTATTTAAATTGTATGCATGCTGTATGCTTGCAGTTATTTCCACTGTTTAATTATGTCAATAATATTAAGCAGGATTTAGAGATTAAATCAAGAGTAAATTTTCTTCCTGAGTAGTTTGACAATAAACTGCATGCATTTCTGTTGTATCGAGTTTTTACATACTGAATAATAATAATTAAATGATAGTATTAATACTCTGTACTTTTATACAGAAAATTGACTTTCAATCAAATCAGAGCATTTCAGCCTTTGATATACTCAAAATTCTCCACACGTGAGGTAGAAGACAAACGTTAAAAGGCTGTATTTGTAAGAAAAAGAAGTACAAACATGATGGATAAAATATGTACAGCAATGGAAGTATTTAACATATTCACCCTAGTTCTTAGGTCCGAATTTGAACACCAGATCAAGTTTCCTAATTCATTTTTATTTTTTATTGTGTATATTTAACTAATACAATTTCAGTTTTAAATCATTAATGAGGCTATTATTTTTAAAGCTAAAAATTAAATACACTTTTACTCATGAAGCATAAAATGGTTAACTAAAAGCAATTAATTATAAAATAGAGACTGGTCAGAAAGTTTCAGTCTAACAGCTTCTCACTGGAAAATTTAATTTTCTTAAAATTACATGTTTCACAGAACATATTGACTTTGATGATACTTTATTATCAATAACATTTAGTGAACAGTTCTGGCGTCTTTAATAAATGGTTTGAACTTTCTGCTTGCTTTTTGCTATAGCAAAACATTATTCTGAATCTGATTTCATTTTAATTTGGATTTTGAGTCTTAATGTAATTTTAAATATGTCTTCCATAATATCCTCATTAGAAAATTAAGGTAGTGTGGGATAGATGAGGGGGCAGTGAGGTGGATTGAGTCTTGGTTGTGTGACAGGACTCAGAGGGTTCTAATTAATGGAGCGGGGT
>JAOQGH010000001.1:106608390-106627836 GCA_025769975.1 Gallinago jamesoni | reverse complement strand
CAATACAGGTTAGGGATGGATCTTCTGGGAAGCACTACTGAGGAGAAGGATCTGGGAGTCCTGGTAGGTAGCACACTTTCCATGCGCCAGGAATGTGCCCTTGTTGCCAAGAGGGCCAATGGGATCCTGGGCTGCATAGGAAAGAGTGTGACTAGTAGGCTGAGGGAGGTCATTCTTCCCCTCTACACTGGTGAGGCCACAACTGGAATAATGCGTCCAGTTCTGGGTCCCCCAGTTCAAGAGGGACAAGGAACTACTGGAGCGAGTCCAGCGTAGGGCAATGAAGATGATTAAGGGATTGGAGCACCTTGCTTACAAGGAAAGGTTCAAGGAGCTGGGGATCTTTAGCCTGGACAAATGAAGGCTGAGGGGAGACCTTATTTATGTTTATAAGTATCTAAAGGGTAGGTTGAAGGATGTTGGAGCCGGACTCTTTTCAGTGGTCTCCAGTGATAGGACAAGGGGCAATGGTATCAAGCTGGAACATAGGAATTTCCATTCAAATATGAGGAAAAACTTCTTTATGGTGAGGGTGACAGAGCACTGGAACAGGCTGCCCAGGGAGGTCGTGGAGATCCCCTTCTCTGGAGATCTTCAAGACCCGCCTGGAGACAGTCCTGGGTGATGTGCTCTAGGCGTTCCTGCTTTAACAGGGCAGTTGGACTAGATGATCTCTAGAGGTCCCTTCCAACTCTGACAATTCCATGATTCTGTGATTTATGAATAGTATGTTTATAGGGTACAAATTGAATTTTTGTATATTTTTAGAAGAAAATATTGTTAAGCTTTTGAAAGCTTAAAAAATGTCGGGCAACGCTGACTTTATATCTAATTGCTTCTGATCTAAATACCTCTCATCTACAAGGAAAGCATAACATCAAAATCCAAAAATTTCTCATGGAGTGAGAAATTCTCCCTAGCCTATGGGGGAAAAGGAGCATATGAGGAGTACTGAAAGGCAAGAGAGGCCAAGAGGAGGCTGTAGGTTGAATCACTCCTCTGTCTTCACCTGAGTGAGCGTTAGAACTAGGACCCCTCTATTTCTTTCCTAGGTTTTCCTGGGCTGAAGCTGAAGGCTTCTAATAGGAGCTTTGAACTCCATAGTGAAGGATGAAGCCAATGGGAACTAAAACATTAGAAATTTGTGATAACTTCCTGTTCATTGACTGCAGCATGAAGGCAGGAAACCACTGGTGTTTAGATTTAAAGCAAAGATACTTTATGAAATAACAAATACAGTAACTACAGAGAAATTTTAACTGTTACAAAAAAGTATTCTTAGTAGCATGGTTGTCTGAAATATGTAAGAACGAAGTCCCCTTTTCCCATTCTGTAGGCTTATAAAGTGCAACAATATCTATATATTTTTTCTTCTGCTATGTCATTAATGAGATAAGCCTTTGTCAAAAGTAGACATTGGAATATTTGCAGTTTCAAATTTGCATTTAGATCTGAGTTGTCTGGCAAAATCAGCAAAATAGTATCAGTTCCAGTGAAGTCTAATAGGTTATTTCTGTTCAGCTCTACTGTTACATAGTTTTATCACAGCAGCAGCCATTAGCTGCCCTAAAGTAGCAGTGTATCAGTAATGTCAATACTTTACTGGTTTCATCATGTTTTAAACATAACTATAATGATTGGACATAATTCCTAAGTGTGTGCCTTTAGGATACATGTTGTTCCAAATACACAGCTGTTAAGAACTTGTCTTTGGTTGCTTAAGAGAATTTTTAAAGCATTGCTCTTGTTCTCTTGAGGTCAGGCTTTGTCCAGAAAGATAGATATCAAGAAAATCTCCACATCTTTCCTTATCTTATATGGGATCATTATGGCATCCAGTTACATTTTAAACTGTTGTCTAACCCACAATTTACTGACCAAGCAAATAAAACCCTTGTCTGATACAGGGGTCTGTAGGCAGGGATTACTTCCATTCCACTGAAAGCTAAGACCTTTGTTTTCTAAAATTTGCTTTCCTTTTCCTAGAGCTTTTCAGTTGATTATGGTCAGTGAGAAGATACTAGCTACATTTTGTTTAGCAAATAAAGCAAATGTCCAAATGTTTATTTTTAATTAGTTTAAAATCCTGTGTTATATATTTTTTCACTCTTTGCTGCATTATATTGAACATGAAATTTTCTCACCATTGTCACTGGTATAGTCATATGCAGAACGGACAGTTTAGGGGAAATATCTTTAGTATTCTTCACTTTTCTAGCTAGAAACCATGGTGACAAGCCATAAATGTTTGGGGTTTTTTTGTTTTTTTGTTTTTTTTTTTCTCCAGTGGGAATATATTAGCACTGTGGAAGAATCTGCCAGTCATTTTAAGAGCTACACATACCTGTAATGAAAAAACCTGCTGCTGAAAAATGAAGTTTTGGTTGTTACCCTGAAGGCAGCTTGAAGTTTGTAAGGTTTCTACATAACATTTTTAAAAGGAATGAACAACTGTTATTTTTCCAGACTTTTGAGATGCATATGTGCAAAATTACACATGCAAAATGGAGTGGGATCCTTTGGTAAATTGAGTGTATGTATTTCACATATGAAATACTGCTGTAAATATGGAAATATAGCTAGCATCTTTTTCTGTGGAAAAGATAAATAACACTAGAAAGCATTTTAGTCTTACTGAAGCTCAGGGCAATGAAATAATGTATATTAACACTGGTCTAAGGTAAGAGTAATCAGACTTCAGACTGTATTAAGAACTGAATGATTAAAATATAACATATATTCTTTTTCTTCTTCCTTTCTTTTTGCCACATACTGGTAACTCAGAATCTGTCATGCATTGTACTACAGCCTTGCATTGTACTCTGTTTTTCCTCCTAGCATTTAAGTTCTTGATGCACAGTTTGTTTCAGTTATGCATCCCCTTTGCCCATTATTTGTCTCTTGTTTCTCTGTCCTCTCTCTACCCACAGAATGCTTTCTTAAGAAGATTGCAATATCTCATCCAGCAGATATTCTGTCATGGGGAATGGATATATATTCTGTGTTTATTGCTATGGTCTGATTAGTCATGATAAATCTATCCTGCTCACTGTTACATCTGTGGCTTTCTCTTTGGTAGTCTGTTTTTCTGCTAATATTGCTTCTGGCACATTCCTGTCAACTGACTGAAAGTATTCAGCTATAAAATGTTTTGCCATCGGTCTTCATGTGACAGCCCTAGAAAGTCAGAACTCCATGACTGAGGAAACATCCACCACCAGTTGAGCTTTGCAGTTTTTCAGTAGTTGTATCAGCCAGATTGGTTTGTTGATCTCCTTACTCTTAATAATATATAGTTATATATTTATACTTACTTAACTCTATTCATTGTCTCTCATGATAGAACAGAAAAATGCTTCGAGGTCCTTTCATGGTCTGATGCCAGTGATAATTTTGGGGCTATATATGCAGTCTTTAAGTAGTAACAGGCTGTAAACCAAAATCTCTCTACTACATTTTATGGCAAATAAATTAGTATATAGCATATAGATTGCTGTACCCACATGAATTTCATATAGCCAAAGAAACTCGAAGTGCCACCCTCAGTCATAGCCTGAGGCTTCAGTTTTCCAGCAGTATTAAGAGAAGCTGACTTCCTTGGTAATCACTAAAGCTTTCATGCCATTCCTTATATGTTGTATTTCTTAGCAGAAAGTGACACAATGACGCAGCTCCAGCGATCATACAACTAAGTCTGATGACAATTCTCCCTTTGGAAAGCTCTTGAAAAATACAGGTCTACTTTTATCTTGTGTTAGCAAATAAGTAAATTTGGGTTAAAATTCGGTTTCATCTGTGAAACAGTGAGTGCAATTGAAAGGAGCCTCCCAGTCAGAAGTTTGATGGTTAGATTGCCAGATGTTGTCTTCATCTTACCTGGTGTCTTTCTGATCTCTGTCCCTTACATCCACTTGAATCAATTTTGTCAATTATGTAGCAAAAAGTGCAATTAGGAGCTTTTAACAGCAAGATATGGACTTATAATTTTGCTTTTCCTGGAGAAACAAAGAAATTTTCCCTTTGCAACATGCCGTTTTCAAATATTTTTTTTACCAACAAAAAATAATTCTGATTGGAAAGACCAATCATCTGTATATACATATTTGATAAAAGAAACATCTATCCCTAAAGAAAGAACAATAAGAACATTTTTTTGACAAAAAAATTATTGGAATATAGGGTTTATGTCTCTTTATATATACAGTGGTGCACATTTGTAATCTTGAAAAGTGAATATATTCTGCTTGAGCTACTGCTAGTATGTTAAGATGCTTGCAGCAATTAGAAATACAGACATGTTTGTTGTACAAATGGCAAAGGCTTGTTTAAGTCCTTTTTGCAATGTGTTGCTGTCTTTCATTAATATGTATGTAGTAAAAAGAATTTTAGGCAGGAATTCTATCTCAGCAGAGATGGAACAGCATCATCTTATTTTTATCACTTTCTGTTATTCCTTTCTGAAAAATATTCTTAAAATAAAAGGGGAGATTGGCTTAGCTTCCAGATTTCTTGTTCAGTTGCTTCAAGAAGGGAATGACTTGTCCTTGGATAGTGTCATTTTTTTTTGAAAAAAGAACAAAGTATAAATTAAAAATACTACATGAAGTAATTCAAGACTTCAAAGAAAAAAAAGTATATGTTTTCTTGCACTTGCAAGAGGCAGTCCTCATTTTATATTTCTGCACATCATGTCATCATTTCTTCTAATATCCCATAATGACCAGCTGGCATACTGAAATAATGAAATGTTGACTCTGCTGAATATTTAAAGAGAGTTAGTCTTATTATGGGTTATGAAGGCTATTATTAGTTCATATAGAAGCTCTTCCCAACTGAAATGAAGATGCAAATCATTGTTACTTCTTTATGTCCTAGTTTAGGATAAAGGAATATAGACAGATTTTGTTAGACCAGAAAACTTTGGAGACTAAGATAAAAAAGATTAATTATATCTTCTATTTATCTTAACAAGGCACGTGTGATTGGCCCATTTTATGATATGAAATATAAACCCTGTCTACACAAACCCATGATTTTTTTGTAACAAGAAGTCAAATACAGCAAAAAATTGGGTACTGATACTTTCCTCCAAAAAAAAAAAAAAGTGGTTGGGTTTTTTTTTTCATGTTGCTACTAGCAAGTGTTGATAAATCTAGGAATAAACACTGTAAAGTGATGCTTAGAATATAATGTCACTGTTTATTTAAAAAAAAAATATGATAACTTATGCTATTAAGACTGGGAGTAAGCAAAAGCATGGTTTGTTTTAAAGTCAGAGAGCATCTCTTCTCTTGCCTATTGTTCCACACTATGGGTATCAAAGAAAATAATACAGGTATTTCAATGCTCTTAATTTTTAAATCCTGGTTTATGCACAGTTATTCATGTGAAGCTACAGATCTATCCATATTAATGAAATTGAAAAGATGCTTTAGGCTTTGTTGGCGTGGAAATCTTAAATTAATACCTACTACCAAATATGTAAACTGGCTGAGGGTTCTAGGGAAAACCATCTGGGTTTTTTAAACTAAACTGCCTGCTTATCCTATGAATATTCCCTCACTAATAATTTTGGACATCACATCTACAATAATATTACAGCTTTTTAGAAGATACAACACAATACAAACAAACATACAAATCATGTCACAATCACAGAAAATTGAGTATGCTTCATTTGTTCATACTTTGTGAACACTTCAGGGCTACTGACATGCAAACTTCTCAGATTCTTTTTGCTAAAGTTAGAAAGTGAAGTTGAGCTTCTCTAGTAATCATTGCTCTCAGGCATTTGGTGTTTAAAGAGGACTGGTGACCAGCACAGTGACTTCTTTTTTTCTGTGCTCTGGACCATCTGCTATCGACAAGTAACTGTTTCTTTTCTGTGCAGAAAGAATAACAATTAAGAGAGAAAGGATAGAGCACACTGTGGGAACAGAGGGATGTGAGGATAGAACTGGCAGTGACGCTGAATGAAGAAACAGGGAGCAGGGGAGAATCTGTGGAGGAGAGGGTGGACAACTATGTCAACTGAGGATTTGGCGTAATTGGAACAGCAGAGCCAATACTGGGTCCTGGATAGGTCTGTGGGAGTGGATGAGCAAGAACATGATTGGAATTAGGAAAAAAGGGTTGGAAAGAAGAACAATTGACACTGGCCAAATGAATGGGACTAGGTTTGACAGAGCACAGAGCAGCACAGAGAGTTTGTACCCAGAGACCATGCCTTGTCAGAGCTTATTTGAAAGTCCAGATCCATAAATCTTAACAAAGAGCCTCATGCTGAGCAATCTTGATGCAGTGGAGGTTTCCATCAACAGCAGAGCAAAGGGAGCCCAATTTTTTTTACAGACTTACAGCGCCTATCTGCTATGTCCCTTCTCTACCATCCTTCTTTTTGACTGGCACAATTCCTAAACTCCAGCACAATACCACCTGCTTCCTTCCGAGTTTTATTCCTGTTTGGCTGGACAATGGTAATTTTATTATGGTTGACTTAAAACTGCATATGTGTAATCGGCCAGTTAGTTAATACCTATTAAAAAGGCTAATTTTAGGGTGTGGGGTTTTTTAACATAATTGTACTGCCACTTGTGTTCAGGAGATCTGTAGATGTAAAAAGCACAAAGATTTTCACCTCTTTTAAATTTGGTTGAAGTTCATCAATACCTTCATAAGGGCCTGGAAGGGGTACTTGACCATCTCCTGTAGGAATTACAAAGGCTTTGTTTCTAGAAGAAACTACATGAAGAATCAGGAAGTAGTATATTGTCCTGAAATTAAACTCTATTATAATGTATATCATATTGCCATTGAATATTGCAGTAACAGCCTTAATTTTGACACTTCATAACCTCTGCATACTTATTTTATTACCCTCTACAATATTATTTTAGCATATGTTTTGGGTGTCATTTCTTTTAAACCTTTGCATTTGGAAATAGTGAATATATAGTAATGCCAGTCTTTTGTCCTTGATTCCCCCATCTCCTTCACAAGATAAATAACAACAAACTCTGTGTGTACATTTAACAATTATAACTTGTTCCAGCCATCTAATGGATGTTGTAAATGAAGTTTTGCTTAGGATCACTTATGACATCTTCTGCAGAATTGAGAGGGATGAAGTGCTTTACCATTTTAATTGATATGTTGATTTGTCTCTTTCTGTAATGTCAGCAGCAGGTCTCTACTTCCATGGCTATTTTATTTCTTCAACAACTCTTGTCCTTAGCAATTATGCCTTTTGAGACAGTGGAGTGTGAGCCCCAGTATATAGTGAACTCATGGTGTTTAGAGATGTTTGATTTGTTCACTTCAGTTCACAACCGCTCCGGGGAATTCCTTAGAATAACCAGTTCCAGCTTAAGCAGACTAAAACTCAGAAATCTGCAACAAACTGCCACTGCAAAAATGGCTGGTGGCCATAAGAATTAGAGTATGGTCTACTGAGAGCAGCAGGCATCACTTCCATTAGCTTGTTAGAAAAGTATTTCATAAATATATGTAGTGCTTTGTAGTTGATAGAATCTTCACAAAACTATTGGTGTTTTTAATACAGATTGCTGTAAGATTTCATTAGCTTAGTGGTGATGATCTGATTTTTTTCTCCCATTGTAAGTGTATTTTTCTTCTACTTTCTGCTTGATATGAAAATAAATGACTGCATGCACACGCTACTTTAATGCCTGAAATTAGCAGAACACCATGCTTTCTTCATTACCATATTGAATGTTTGCGACTTTCTAGCTCCAAGAGCATATATGGTGCAGTTTATAAAACTAAGGGCTGAAACTCTGAATAATTCTGGGTGTTCCAGCCTCTATATCCATGGCACAGAAGTTAAGACTTAATGATGTTAAAAAGGCAAAATGGTGACTAAACTGCCAAGTTTTACTATGAAGCAAAATATGAAAGTGAACTTCAGAGTATTAAAAGTATGTGAGTCTTTGAAGGACATTTATAAATAATTAACACGATCATCAATAGTTGACAATGATCCTATGCTTACTTTTCTGAAAAAAAGAGGTGACTACAGCTTTCCTGCAATTAATTCCAACGCAATTGGAATTAATACATGATTGCTTGAAAAAGCTGCCGGTACCACTAAGCACTCAAAGGATGTAATGCATTATATTGTGTGTGTGCAAAAACTCACAGTGATTTCACATCCAACTCTGAAACCTGAATCTTATAGCTCAGTCTTGTAATTTGAATCTGTACTGCCCTGTTTTGCTGCAGTGACATAGACAGAAGGTGGCACTGTTTATTCATTGTTCTATAAATGAAAAGCTATTTTCCTGCTCTTTAAAGGAAAAATAAATGTTACTATGCTGGGAAAACAGGAAAGAAAATGGAGGTGGTAATGTTTTTGGAGAAATAACTACTTTCTGTTGAGTCAGGACATAAGCCTTTAAATGCTGCAGTGTTGGTGAGGCTCAGACAGGAGATACCTTTTGTCATGACAGCTGTACAGAGTTCAAAGCCTCTTTGAAACTGGGGCCTGAAATGCAACATAGAGAGATCAAACATGAGAGGAGGAGGAGACAAGTATTAAAGTTCTTTATACACTGAAAAAAATACTGTAGGAGCAAAAATACACAGAAGATGCAGTTGATAACTGGCTTGCTAATACAGGGTATCATCTAAGATAGGGATTTTTTGGGTAAAACAATGGCAGTACCTTCACTGGGGAAGCCTTGGAATTCACAAAGAAGGTCCCGATCTTACAAGCACCCATGTTCTTTCTTCTGTTTAAGTCCTGCAATGGAACTTAATATTCCCAGTAAGTTGTTTTTGCAAAATCAGTCTTTTTCTGCAAAACATCTGATACTTGGAAAGCAATGAAAATAATGAATTCAAACAGGGATTATATTAATATTATACTGCAAAAGGGTAGTAATTAACATATAGCTACATTCTTTTATTTAATGAAAATTACTTCTAGTCTGAAAGTTTATGTTTATTTTGAGTAAACAGTAGAATCTTCATAGATAATCTTAGACTCTTACATTTAAATTATCAGCTTTAAACACAGATAAACTATGTCAGAGCAACTTTCCAAGACTTCCGACTAGTGCACTCCTTGGTGTGTCAGTTGTTAGCTTGAAATTATCTCCAGTACTTCCTTCACAGGTGTCCAATGGTAAAGGCAAAAAGACTGACCTTGGAAAAATAGGGGTTTTACCTCACATTTGCAAAGTTTTGTTGTTAGTTTTGCTTGTGTTTATTTATTTGCTATCTTGATATATATTCTAAACAATTTTGAATATTACTCTGATTTTCTGTTCGGTTGTTACCCTTACCAAATAGCTTCTCTTGTATGACTACTGCTGTTGATCCAAACAAGGCAAAGCAGGACTTGGCCCAGCATGAAAATAACCTTCAGCATGTCAATAATACCAGTAAATAGTATTTTTCTTTTGAGAAGGCTAGAAATGATTTTTCTCAAACAAACACAGCGAGAACAGTTCTACAAATGCAATACTATAAAAATGTTTGCCAAATTAAATGGGGTTCTATGCCATTTCAGTTAATGCTTGTGGTATTAAGTAAGATATCCTGTTTTGCTTTGGAGATTTTTCAATTGTTCATTAGACAAGCAGCATAAACATTTTGCGATAGTCTTTGAAAATGCTTGTAATTCACTCCCTTCTCAGTCCATGGTAAATCTGAAATACTTTCTATTAATGAAAAGGTAATAAGCTAAGCAATATATTTTTTGCTGGTTTTTGGATGCTGGAAAAAAAAATTAGTTCAGATTTTGCTGAGTGCATGTGATTTCAGAATTGTAGCATGGGCTTTGATGTGTTGTATGTCTCAATGATCCAAAAATGACATTCTAAACTATGTTGACTTGCCTTTTTACAGTTCTACTTCATTTCTTCTCAGTAGAATTCTTAGCTGGAAGAGTGGTGTTATTTATAAAAGGTGTTATCAAAGAAAATAATTTATGGGAAACCAAACAAGCAAAAACTCACTTTGTAAATGCAAGCTGAGAAAGATGTTTCCTGTTAGGAGTATTACCCATAAATCTGTATGGCAAAAAAGAGCTTAAACCTTGGAAAAAATTGCTGTTTATACTTGAAAATCTTTCTGCTTTGTGTTTGATTACAACCTTAGATCTGTATTTTGGGTTAAGTTTGGAAGAAATTGTGCATCAAGAAGGTCAGCATTGCTTTTACTGGTATTTTTTCAAAAAGATAGGTGGTTGCATTTTAGTTAAGAAAACTGCAGTATACATTATTATATTATATAGATCTTATATTTTGTAATTTGAAATCCTTATTGCAATAACAGGGTTTTGAAGGAACATTTGACATACAAACTTCAGTTTATTTTGAAATTATAAGATCCAGCCACTATCCCCAAATGCTAATGTGCCTAATTTATGTCATATTCTGCTGGAAAAAATGAAGCATCTTACAGTTTCTTCTCTTCTCTAATCATTAGAAAACTGAACTTTGAATGTCATAACCTATTTGAGTGGAGCAGATTGCTTGACACAGAACTGGAGTAAACTGTATTGTATGCTTGTGAGATGTACTACTTGGGAAAGGAAAAAAAATGTGAATCCATGTACTTTGTGGGTTGCCTGTCTAATTTCAGAATATATTATAGTATTCTCCCTATAACAAAAAGGTATTAGTCTAAGGGAAGTTGCTTGTCAGTCCAGTGTGCTAGGCATCTACACCTTTGCTCTACCAAAAATACTGGAGAAGTTCCTCCATTTCCCTGCACTTCACCATTACCACGTTATGGCTAATACCTAGAGTCTCAATGTAAAATCCTCTAGAAGTAAATGAATGACCTGTTTCTTATTTATGAAAGACCTTTTTAAAGTAACAAGATTGTTTTTGGATTCTCGCCACCATTATCCTTGAAAGGCATTCTTGCCAGTGGGTTACATATATTTACATGCATGGGCTAAGACCTAGGCCTAGCCTAACTTGGCCTCACGTGGTTGGTTCCAAACTCCCAAGTTACAAGATACAGCAAGGTGCAGGTCCTAATGGAAATACTTCCTTTAGAGATACTTTCTCTTTTTCCCCTTCTTTGCAAAGAGGATGACTTGGTTAATCTGGACTCTCACAGTATCTATCTATACTATGGCAGAAGTTGCCTTTCAGCCGCTCCCCATGAGTTTTGATGTCATGGTCCTTTCAGAGTAGGAGGTTCCATTCAGAAATATGATAAAAACAATGGTAAACTTCCCAGAAGCTCCTGTAGGGATTTGAGCACCAGCTCAGCACCAGCTTTTAGTTCCTCTTACCTCTTAATCCATCTGGAGTTTAGAAGAACTATGGCATCTAGGATTTTTACTGTTTAAGCTGTGTGAAAATCCAGCATTGTGTATCCAAGCCACTTGGAATAATTTGCTCATATTTTTAAGAGGGAGATAAATCTGCCCAAATGAAATCTAAAGGTGCATTTTCCTTAACATGCACTAACTAAAACCATAGCAATGATCTTGATGAATGCAATGTAAACTTCAAAGCCCTCAGCCCTCCTGTATTATCATTTACCCTATGTAATCGCAGTATTTGTTTTTGTTGCACCTTTACACTCTGATGCACAACAAAATTAATTTCCCAGTGAGAAATGAAATTTTGGCCCTTAGCTTGCTTAAAGCCATCATGCTCTGAATACTGCAGGGGTTTCTGCCAGAGGTGCTGAGAGCTGCAGTGAATGGGCTACATAATCTCAAAACTTGCACATAGTAATGTTGACCTCCGGCTGCCAAAGCAGTATATTTCTAAGTAGATAAATTGGAAGGAATGCACTTCTATTCCAGGGTTAGGTCAGTGTGCAATTCCAGGAGAAAAATGATACCCTTTAGGCTTTTTCCATGAAGAGATAAATCCAAAATCATGATGTAGTTATACGGAGTTCTCACACATAGAGTTCATTCAGTAATTCCATGAAAATGACCATTCCTCTGCTTTCTTTCTGTTGAATAATGCGGTTTTTTTTAAAAAAAAAAAAAAGAAAAAGCAAATCACAAGCAAATAATGGTGTGTTAAAAAACCCAAGATATCCAGGCTTGTACAGTATAAAGCATAATGAAAGAACAACCAGTTATCTCAGTTCTAGAAAGAATGAAAAGGGAGTCGAGGTGGTGGGGGTTCAAACTTCACATTGTTACCAAAGTGACTCAAATTGCTTTAGCTTGCAAAAGCTCTCTTGTATGTATTCAGAATTACAAGCAGAGCTGTGTGATCCTTTCTTCCACCTCAGCCAAGTTTGGTGATGTCAGCAAGTTAAGTGTCTTGAGTATGGACCTGAGTTTGCACCTGACTGACTAACCTGCTTTGTGCTTTAGTGACCCTAATAACTACTACAGACTTATTTGAACTTCATTTCTAATCAAGTTATTAGCCAGACACACCAGTTTTGAAATAATAGGTGTCTACCACGTCCTCTGTTACCTGTTCCTTGATACATGCAATCTCCAAGCATAATACTTTAAAGGAAAAAACTCCCTGCCAACTCTGACTGTAAATTCACTTTACATTAAAAACACCATAAAGGATTAGAGCACTAAAAAAACTTAAAAGCTGAACAAACCCTTATAGTCTGTAGGCTTAAAAAGAAATTTATCTTTTTCTTGTTTACTTGCTTCGAAGATGAAAGCCTCTATGTTAGGATTAAGAAAGTCCTACCTTAAAAAAAAAAGAAAAAAAAAGAAAAAGCTGGAGCTGACTCTTTTGTATGGAAAAGTAAAACAGGCAGCCAAATAATTCAAGTAAATGGAAGAAGATGCATGATTTTGAATTCTGCATAATTCTGCATATGACAGACAATACATACAGCATGCATAGAATTCAGTAGAGTAACCAGAAGCCAGACAAGATAAAGGGGAGGGGTTATATAGTTCCATTATGAAGACTAGGTTTCTAATTTTAAAGCTTTTGTAACAGAGTGCCATCCTTTTAAAGAGCTGATCAATAACAAAAGAACATATTTTCCTGTGAAAAAGCGGATTAGCATGCTGTCTTGTGGCCTCTCTGTATTAGTAAAAATCTCTTGAGAAATTACACAGGGTCCATTACTTGGAACATCCACTGGGAAACTGGTAGCAAGGCTGAATTAATAATGAATTATTTCATAAAGCCTAAAATTAGGAATCAGAAATTATGTCATGTGGTCAAGAGACTACCTGCCTCCTATGAATTCACAGTCTGGGTAAGTTTTGTGTAGCTGCATGAGGCAAAATTTAAGGGCAGGATTTTTTCCTCGCTCCCTCTATTCCAATGCAGAACCAGGACTTCTTGTTGTCTGTGGCCTTTTATCCACCCTTGTCAAAAAAAGTAACACCTTCTCAAGATTTTGGGTTTTCTATCAAGATTTTGTGTAGTTCTATCAAGGAGCTAGGGTATCTTAAGAAGTGAAAGACAAAGCCTCCTAAAATTTGCTCTTTTAGAATTCACCTACAGTTAGGCTTGCAATACTCCCCACCACAGAGCTTCAGGGCCTTTTTGTGTATTCAGTGCAAAATAATTAATGCAGCAGTTTGAAGGAGCCAAGGGTGAGACTAAGTGATGACCAGCAGCATAATCCATGATCAGGGCTCTCTGAAAAGAGGCAAGGCTTTGGCTCATGACAAAGGATAATCAAAGTGTCAGCAGAAGCAAAACTTCTCAGAACAAAAAGAGTATGCTTCTAATTACTACCACTTCCTGTGGAAACTTCTATTCTGCATACAGCCATGCCATAAATCTTAATTAGTATCATGCATTTTTTTTCCTTCACAGTAGGTAGTGGATTAAATATTAGAAGTTCATTACTTTATTAGAAAACTATTATGGCCTTTGAACACACAATATGGTGTTTGAAGAAAAAATGGTGATGAATATTCACTGGCAACCTGATTTTTTTCCTTCTCTTTACATACATGAGATTTAGCAGTAAACCAGCAGCTATTTCTTATTTGTCTGAAGGTGATGAAAGAATGAATAGCACCAGACTTCTAAGAAGTGAACAGCAAGAAGACAAAAGGCAGTGGTCATAGATTGCAACAGAGGAACTGCTGCTGGAAAACAGGACAAAAATTCTTCACAACAAAACATCTAAGCACTGGCACTGGTTATGCAGGGGGGATGAATCATTTCTGTCCTTGGCAATACTCAGAACTTGTCTGGACTAGGATCTGAGAGGCCTGCTCAAATTCAGAAGCTTGCCCTGCTTTGAGCAGGAGGTTAAACTGGATGGTCTACAGAGTATGCCTCCCGACTCAAGTTTTCTAGTATTATTTGATCCTGCACAAATTAGTTTCTGACTGTAAAAAATGGTACTGTCTGGCATATATACAGCGAAGCTTTAGTTAACCTAGCTGTGCTGTGACTGTTAGCTGGGCAAATTTGTGTATTGTCTGTAAAACCCAGTGTTAGATAGTATTTCTGGAAAATTTCTGGTGCTGGGTAGAGAGCATACTTTAGGTATATATGACAACTAGGAAGCAGGACTCTTTTCTGAATCTGTAGGAACTACTGTCCCCCCTGTATTAATGAGGTTAGCAGTTTGTGAGAAGTCCTCTGAATAGGACTTGAGCATGCCTGTAGTTTCCACACAACGTGTTATATGTGACCACAGCTCTTAAATTTGGCCTTGATGCTGCAATATAGACAGCCTTATATCTCAGCTCTGTTAATGTTAGTACGTACATTTGGCACTGCTGATGTTTAATGGTGATTCCTTCCTGCTGATGGATAAATATCAGTTGTCCAAATGAATATTGTTGTGAATAATCCATTTCAGAATAGACTAAGCAATTTTGAGATTATGTCTCCATTAAGAATAAGTGCAGTAGCTCTTTCACTCAAAGGGCTATGACAAAATGAATCAATCTACTAAGGCCTCTTTCCTCATTTTTTTAGCACGGTGCATTTATGGGTTAGGTAGAAGAATGAGATCACACAATTCAAGAAAATATAATTTTTGAGTGAGTTTGTGTGGATTTTTTAAAAATAACGACAATTAAAAAAATGTTTGTAACCTCACTGTGTGATACCTTCTCTCTATGTCTCTGTATAGAGAAGGTATTTATATGTGCTTTTATTTTTTAATATTCTTTATAGATTAGAAAGAGTTTTGTGTATGAATTAAATCTTATAAAAATGACAATAGAGAATATATTGAAAATACATCGTTTTATGCATTCAGTAGAGCAATTAGTCAATACTGCATCTGGAATTTAACAGCAGCTATATACAGACAGACGTGGTTTCCTGTCATTTTGTATTGCAGGGGAGTGGAAAATGTATGCAACCAAAATAAACCCCTTTAAACAGCCACAGCAACAACACAATAAACTGTGGAAAGATAATTGAACAGTTCCAAGCACTTTAGGATGTGAGAATCTTAAAAGCTGGAAAACAGACATTCCTTTCAAAAGGTATATCTCCTGCTAGTGCTAAACACCTTGGTGTGGAGCTTTAGGGTTTTATTTGCACCACAGGGAATGCCTGTTACTTCATACATGCTGCTGTAAAAATGTTTTAGTCTTTAAATAATAACACAAAAGACCTTCTTTTATATTTCCTTCTCTAACAAGATCACCAGTTTCAATAAAATGAAGTTTTAGTCATTCTCTTCCGTCCTTGTCTTGCAGTATCACTTGGACGTGACATCACAGTAACGTGGTCTGTGGTAGTTCTGTGAGCTCCAGGCCCTGGAACTACTCCTGTGCTGCTGATTACAATAGCAACCCCAGTCAGCAACCTTGTTAGCATTTGGGAATTAAACTACAATTAAACTAAAAGGAATGAGGTTAAGCACACAGTTAACGTTTTTGTTTCTAAGATTATTTTAAAATTCATTTAAAAAAAAAACCAAACCAAAACTAGTGTTAACGTTAGACAGCATCCTACCAGATGATTCCTCAGACCAGTAACTTGATAGAAATCACATATTTATCACAAAACAGAAACAGCGAAGTTAATTAGGGCCTGGCATTGTGAGCCTCCTTAATTACATTCAGAATATCAATGAAGCCAATGATTTTGATGGTCAGAGAAGTAATTTTAAAAACTGGGCCCTTGGAGATACTGTAATCAAGTCCTCTTTAAAGATAACTAAGGGATCTATAATTTCAAATAATCTCATTTCTTTTTAATGGACAAATTCAATATTTGAGTTGAGATGCAGATTAAAGTCCAAGTGGAAAATGAACTCTAACTCCAAAAGGACTTTAAAAAACAACAATTACAAATTTGAACGAGAAACCTGAAGACAAAACCAACAATCAACTTAGCTGTTTCTTTTAGCTGAACAAAAAAACAGTAACTTCCACATAACAGGTAAAATGAATAATTGGATCACATCCAAACCTCAGTTTTGGTAGCTTAATTTGAGTAAAAGCTTTATGTGAGCTTTTTTATCTAATACAAAATGTGATTTATTTTAATACTTGGATTGTTGCTCTGTACAGACCTAAACCTTCAGGGTAAATAAAAAAGTTGGAAATGAAAAAAAGTAATTTATCTAACCATGTTTAAAAACTACCTTTCACTATCCTATATTATTCTGATGATTACATGCATTTGTCTTAGTTTCTGTCTGTAGCTGAGGTCATGTTCTAACAAGCTTTGCCAGTGCTTAGTTTCTACTTACAGGATGACTGTAGCAGAAAATATTGCGAAGGCCAGAGCTGTTCAGAACAAACACAGCTTTTCTTCTGCCACACAAACCCTTTACAGCTTTTATCAATCCACTTGTGGTGTTCTTTTCATGATGTTTGTTAATCAGTCCACTCTTCCAAATTAAAAAGCAATGAATTTATAACTTTTAGAGTTAGAGGCTTCTTGACAGTTTTACCAAGAAAAAAATAAGTGATTCCTAGTGCAGGGGATTTAAACTACTGAGAAATTTTGGCTTTTCTAAGGTGCTTTTGGGGATCACCTTGATGTGGCCAATTTGCAGACCACACATTTCAAGTCGCTGTTCTCAAATAAAGATATATATGGAAAAAAAAAATGGAGAAGACTCCTGAAATGGTAGTGTGCATAGGGAATACCTGTGGTTACTCAATACACTTTAATATGGTCTTAGAGTAGGCATTTTGTTATCTATTTGTAAATAGGAGGCATCATACTTTTGTTCCTCTGAAAGAACTTAGTTCTGCAAACGCATAATGATTGTAATGGAAATTATGGAAAAAGCATCAGAAGAGCTGCTAACACCTATTGCATATGGTGAAAATATGAAGTCAAATGAAACACTGACTTCTTGGAATGAAATATGTATGTTTGGTTTTAGTTTCCTCTCCACTTAATGGTTGAGAAGAGAAATCCTGGGGGCTTGGAGGTTCTGAGATGTTCATGATCAGTCACTGAGAGTTATTTTGCAAGATGATTTTCAGCAGTAGAAAATCATTCATGATACTGCATCACGCAGTTTGTAAGACAAAAAAGATTCAAAAATTGTCAGAAATAATTTTTAATATATTCATAGCACGTATTATGTTCAATTTAGTGTTGAGGATTTCATGTAAAGCAAGCTTTTCACAAGCATGCTTAAAACTGAGCTTTACATTTATTTAGTGACGTAACTCCATTGCTATTAGAGAACTTGTGATGTCCATCAGGAGGTACGGTAACTTTGTTTTCTGGTATAAACAAACAATATCAGACCTTGCAAACCACATTTGAACAGATGTTCTCAGCTTTGTTTGAGTTTGCACAGGCTGTCTCCTCTGATCCAACTAGTATATTCATTTACAAGTTTAGGAGCTCAGCAATTTTGAACAGTTGAGAAGTAGGTATTTGGGCCCACTGATACATTATATGGTGACTATGAGCACCAAAGCTAGGCTTCTGTAGGTTGTATTGAGAATTATAGGCCTACTAATGACCTGTGTAAACCTTATCTGTGTACTGTGTATTATTCTGGTTAGTCACAGCTAAAAATAATAGTGATAATAATAAAAATATTTGCACATAAGCACTTACAAGGAAAATGGAGTGCTTATGTTGTTAAAGGTTGGCTTATAGTGTGATGTAAAACATAAAATGGAATAATGACTCTTGACTGTGCATATATCACCAGGTAAATACCTAGAAGGCAAATTTTGTTATAACAGGACAACAATACTGGAAAGAAAAAACCAAGGACTTAGACAGTAGTTTGTTTACTTTCCAATTGAGGTTTATGTCCATTAGAGATGTAAGATGTGACTTTTTCAGTTTAAGTAATGGAGGCAAAAATCTCTAACTACTTCCAAGATACTTTTTGCCTTTTTTTTTTTTTAATTAAAAAAAAAGCTGCAAGATATTTGCAAGAAGAAAAACAAAACCCAGTAGAAACAACAGAGAGTACCTTCTAGGCTGTTATCTTCCTAACAGAGAGTTTTCTCATAAACAACACCTTCAACCCATCTGTTTTTCCTAAAAGATATGAGAATGCCTCAGGAAAGAATCCTATAGAGATGTTCATGTTGTATGAACTCACTCTTTTTAAACCGTTCAACAGATTAGTTTGCATTTTTATAGTCTTTATAATTAGCAGCTCTTAATCACTAATTCTAACTTGACTCATTTGCAGATGTAGGTGAGAAAACCAAGGAGGGTTTAAAGTTTCATGACTTTCTAAGAACTTAAAAGCTTGTGAAGCACAAGTAGCTTTAAGAAATGGTAGAGATTATCAATCTGTCTGAAGTATCTAACTAAGACAATGTCGATTGATACCTTATTTTTGAAGATATAACATCTGCATTTTCTGTGCATAAGTATTATCTACATTGCCCAATACTTTGATTATATACAGCAGCAGAAATAGAGAAGTTCAGAAAAATTTTACCTGTTTGTTGGTATATTAAATCAGTGTGACTGCTTTGGTGTTAGACGAGGTAGTTCTAAGTTTTGAAAATAAAATCAGAGTTTGCTTTATATTTAGGATTAAATATGACTTATTATATAAATAATGACTCTAAAGAGTGTAATCATGACCTTGTTGAAGTGAACAAGAATTGGTGTGTAGAGGTCTCTCTTCAACTGTTGTCTAGACAATGGGTAGTGCCATTATCTCCTACTGCTTAGCTAAAATGTGGCTTTACTGTGTGGTTATTAGCTAGTTGAGCTTGTCTGTGTAGCAAATAACAGCCACAATTAAATGAGATCACACAGGCTTCTGGTTAGGTTTCACGTGTTTTCTCCCTAGAACCTGGGTTGCTAACTTGAGCCATAGCTTATTTACTACTACCACCCTTAATTTTGCTAGCTGTTTACAGAATGAGAATAATTGCCTGTACTTTCACTTGGATGTAGTAAAATTAGATTTCAAGTGGCATTTAACTGACAAGGGAGATGAGTAAAATTTCTCAGATACTAGAAGTGACTCTACTGTTTGAGTGCGAGAGCAGAGTTTTACTGGTCTCTGTCGTGGTTTAGCCTCAGACGGCAACAAAGGACCACGTGGCAGCCACGTGCACTGAGCAGGGCGCTAACCGCC
>JAOQGH010000001.1:106568820-106608290 GCA_025769975.1 Gallinago jamesoni | reverse complement strand
TGGGCATGGCCCACATGGGATGGAATACCTGAGTCCCTGCTAGGTCCTGGGAAGAAATTAACCCTTTCTTCACCAGAACCAGTACAGTCTCTTGGACCAATAATTTTCAAAGCCACATTTAGGAACTGAAGCCTGTGTATTCAAATTTTAATTCAATCACACATCACAGAGATCAAACAAATTGAGTATGAAAAGTAATAGAGCAATTCCAAAGATCTGTACCAACTTTCTCTGAGATTGCAACATATTAAATAAATTCAATATTCATGACAGAATATTCAAAAGTTCGGCTGTTTTTATACATTGATTCTTGGATAAAAGCCTTTAATACTTTTAGAACCAGAACCCACTTTTTTTCCTTAATAGGAATGCCTTACCAACGAACATTAAGAATCATGGTCTTTCTGGTGATGTAGTTGGATGATTTTTTTTTTCTTCATCATTGTGCATCTCTAATTAGTTGGGTGAAGATTCTCTACTATCCTTATTGCTGATTAGCTGGACAGTGAAGATGTTCTTTGAAATGATGGTTTGGACATCACAAGCATTGATTCTGATTCTTCTCATTCCTAAGCATCTGTTCAGGTCAGAGGTTTGTTTATGATGTCTTCCCTGAAGCCAACACTTCTCTTTTCCTCATCCTTCAGGGATTTAAAATCCAAGGATCATTATAGATTCTTCTATTATTAAAAATGTGTCTTGGTGGAGGGTGGAAAAGTACATTCTCTTTAAAAAGGAAGCTGTTTAAATGATTTCAGGTGATTTACAGCATAAAAGTGTGTGCATGTGCAGTTGCCACATCACTAGTGACCAGTGTAACTTATATTCCTCTGAATCCTTCATAAAATTTCTAGATACCTCAAATTGAGATTTGCTCAGATATTATTTTACAGGATTAAACCTAATGAATTATTATTCATGAGTTCCCTTATCTGTGTAGAAGTAATTGATTAAAAATTATTTTCTGCTGTTTTGAGCTTTTTTTTTTTTTTCTAGAGCCATCCTGCCTTCTTACTCATGTTATGACTTTATCAGTCAACTAAATGGTCATGCCTGTGAGATCACTAAGGGTCACCACTGGTAGTCCTCTTACATTAGTAAGAGTTAAATTAGTAGAGTTTACTGGTAATCTAGTAGAGACTCTTGAAGTAAGAAAGGACGGGAGTGAGTGGAAGTAACTGCAGCGATCTGACTGTCAGCTCACTGGGAAAGTTTCTCCTTCACTAAGAGGGACTTCCTTTGAAAATGGTGCAGCTGTTACAAAGAATGCATCTGCAGAATTGTTTATACAGAGTTATGCAAATGAGTTCAGTTATTGCTAATGAAAGCTGTAGTCCCACATGCTGACCTGAAAGATTACCTATTGTCTATAGAGTCTATTTGAAAAGACACTTTGAGGGAGATGAAGTAGAAGTCAAACAGTGAAGTAAACTTAATTAGGGTACAATAAAGTCTACTATTTACTTTCTCTGATGGATAGAGATGAAATTATCTAAATTCACTTAATTAGTTGTGAAAGACCAAGGTCTTTACAGGATAATCTGAGATTTAACCACTTCTTTTTTTAGTCTGGGAACTTGACCATATCACTCAACATGGCCTATATATTTACATAACCAAGTTAGCTGTTGAACTTAGCTATTACATTTGTTTTTCTCATAATGGTTATAATTGGCAGTAGATTTAAAAGGTGTTCACCATCTTGCAAGAAATTTTAATTGGAGATTACTTTGTATTTTGTCTTTGCATATGTGAACAAAATATGGAAATTATCTAACTATTCTGCTTTGGTTCACAATATCTTGCAAATGCAAAATTTGAAGACCCATTTCTTTATCTAGTCGGCTTGGTGTAACTGCACTGTTTGAAAGAGACTTGGGGGGATGAATTTTGGGAAAGTTGTTTGCTGATGTTTTGGGTGTTTTTTGTCATTTTAGTTTACATCAATTAAGAATCTGTTTCTTGATTCAAACCTTCTACCAACAAATAATCTGGTAGAATTTTTTTTCAGATCATGCCTGTCTGTATCTTAGGAGATAATGACTTGCTGTTGATCAAAATGCTTTTGAAGGACTCTTCAAAAATCTATAGTGCATACTTTTTTGTTACTTTCTTTTACTTACTAGAAAATAGTACTCTAATGTACAGTGGATGGGTGAAGGGTCAGTCTCAACAGTGTTTGAATGAGTTTTTCCACACATCTGCAATAATCCCCTGCAGAATTAATAAAATAAATATATGTGAGAGTATATATGTGTACACGTGTGCATTTATAGGTAGATGGCTGTATTTCTTTACAAAATAGGAAAGGAAAAAATCTTGAAAAAACAGAGTTTTGTTTTGCTCTCTTCCCTCAGAATAAGCTTATACTTTCTTTGTCTCCTGGTAAAATGAAAGAAGAATCTTCTTTTGAAGATACAGGTATCCATAGGTGGTGTTGGTGAGCTGTACTTGGAGGATTTCAGTTTGATATTTACCTATTGAATCTTAATCTGTTAGTAGTCTAGGATTACTATAATGGTCCCTTTGGGGCAGAACTGTATAGGACACATTAGAAGCAGGAAATTATTGCAAACTTCTTGTTTTCACGACACTTTTGATATGATCAGTCACTGCTGGACATGCAGTTAAACACTGCTAGAGATTTTGTCAGCTGACACTCCCTGTATCAGGAATATTTACTGTCCAAATATATGGCTGATTTCTAATATTGTTACATGCATATAGAAGGAGTTGTCAATTATTTTCTTAGCTTAGAGAGTAAAATAAGAGCTAAAAATCACTGCAGGTAATTGGTACAGTATCCTTGATGCTGAAACAATTTAAAATCAAATGCTTGAAATTTTGCTCCTTTAATCTCCTGCCACTCTTGACAAACAGAAAAACAAGTTCACTTTGAAAGTGTTCAGACAAATGAAAGTTGTATTTAATGGAGGCAGAGGAGAAAAAAAACCTCAAATGACAGATAGGGGACTTGTACTCTATGGCTATTATGTCCTTCATTTGGTGGGAGATGAGTGACTCAGAAGTTATGCAGTTCTATATAAAGTAGTTGAAAAGCTTTTTTTTTTCCTGAGACCCTTTATTATGAATGTGTAGTGTCTTGAAGCTTGCTGGCTCATCAGCCACACATGGTATTAAAAATACCTTTGTCTGGGCAGAACTGTTATTTCAAACAGTTCTAGTTTTCTTTTCTTAAAAACCTCTATGGAAAGTGTTGTGGTTTAGTCTCAGCTGTCCACAAAAACCAACATGGTTGCTCTCTTATTCCTCCCCCTCCTGGATGGGGTGGGAAGGAGAATTGGAAGAAAAAGGCGAAACTCAGTTGGGATAAAGACAGTTTAACAGAACTGCAAAGATAAAGCAAAACATCAACGATAATACTGATAAAGGAATATAAAAACCAATTAATACACGATTTAACTGCTCACCGACCAGAACCTGAACTTCTCAGCTCACTCCTGAGTGCTGACTCCTGCCCCAGCCCTAGCCAGCTAACTGCAGCTATATACTGAGCGTGATGCCACATGGTGTCAAATATCCCCTTGGCTACTTTGGTTCAGTAGTCCGGATAGTGTCCCATCCCATCTTTTTGTGAAAATTAACCCTATCTCCACTGATGCTAGGGCAATAGGAAGTTAATAAATCCCTCTTACTGCAGATTGATGTAAGAATTGGTTGAGATTCCAACCCTAGCTTTTCCTTCACATCCAAGAGGACACATCTCCCCCTGCGTTTTCTTTGCTTCATTTCCTTTCCGTCAAATTCCTTCACCAGAGCATTCAGACATGCTTATGTTTCCAGCAGCCATCTACCCTTGAATTATGGTTTGTTTTTTTTTTTTTTTTTTTGTCTTACAGAATTTGTTTGTATGGAAATCTCAAAGTATTGTACTGACAAAACCTAGTTAAACACCACCATACCTCATAGTGGCTTTCACAAGATTAAAATATAAATTTATGTCATGCCATTTATTGCAGAAGTATGGACACACTGGTATGGATCTTAGCATTAGCCCAGCTGCAGACAGTGGCACTTGGCGATTTAAGGAGACAGAATGTAATTACTGCACTTGAAATTTGTCCTGGACACAAAGTTAACTTTGAATCTTTCTTGAGGACTGTCAGGAAATCATGAATGAATATGAATACCCATGACTTCTGATTCTGACAGTTCCTTCACTCCTGTCAAATAACTTTATTTAAAAAAAAAAAATATTCAGAAATTGATTTTGGTTCACATTGTTATTAATAAGTTGTATTTCTGTTGCTTTAGCAGGTGAGGGAATTACATCTTTTTTCCTCTTCTGAGTTTTCTGAGTTTGTTTGAATTCTTAAGTTTGGAAATAAGCTGTAATTTTTCCCCCTGACAGAGCTGATCTTTTCTGACATTGATGTCATATGTATAGGTGGTTATACTCTATTTATACCAGTAAGCAATGCATTTTTGTTGCTGTTATTTTGTTGTAGACATTTTTTCAAATTCATTGTTTTCATCTCTATATATATTTTATGTGTTCCTTCGTCTCTATGTATCTTTTCTCTCTATCCATTTTAATTTACACAGCTTTATATTTATCTGATCACCTGAAGATGCACACATGGAATGATTTTCAAGTTAATCACTTTTCATTTGTATTAGTATTTTAACAACAAAAATCAGGTGTTTTCTTAGCTATTTCTCTGTGCACCTGTTTTAAAAAATTGTGAATATAAACTTACATTAGTATCTAAACCTATATAGACCAATTATTCAGAGATATACAGTGCATGAGTTTCAGTTAGGGAAAAAATATTTGCAGTCTTTGATAGCTAGGTTGCGTGAAACACTGAACTGAGGTTAGGGAATTGTATTAACCCTTTATTTGTGCAGAATTCCATTACATTTAATTGGATTTTACATTCACGTGACATCACAGAGCTAGGGTTTTTGAAAGGGAGTATGTTAAAAGAATGCATTGGTAAATAGGTGCTCTCTAATTCTAAGAACTCTTGCCAGAAACCTGCTGTAAACATTAAACAGAGTTTACAGGACTAATAATTTTCTCTCCTTCTAGGTAATGGAAAAAAGCATCCCCCTGCTTCCCTTTTTTTTTTTTTTCATTTGCTTTGTTTTGTTTCTGTGTGTATCTTCTGATGCTTAAATATATAGCCTTTCTTCTACAGGAGATAAAATATACCTTCTTTGTTAGATTGTTTACTTAGACTATGAAACCTTAGGACAAGATTCTGCCTTAGCTATTTTAGAGTAATTGGAAGATTTCTAGGACTGCCAGATAATGGATGGACCACATTTGCAGAAATTTCTTGCAGCAGGTAAGCCTTTAACTTCTGCATCAAAGCAGTCATGAAGCTTAGCTTCTGATTTCATGATAAAGAGACTATTGTAGTGATACCATCTTACAGAGCTCCTTATGCCTTCTCTTTTCAATATCACAGTGTGTGACCTGCTTAGTTACTGATCGTAGTTAAGATCTGTTTGTAAAGCAGCCGTTTGGCATGGGTAAAATAATTGACCTGGGCTTAAAAAATCCTGCCAAAAAGAGTTTGTTTTCTACTGAACTCAATTCAAGGTTTGTCTCTACAAATGCTTGTCAGAACAATGAGGCGTAGAAGTGGGGATCAGATGAATCAAACCGTGACTGCTTGTTCACGAAATGATAAGCTGTCTGTAGGGGAGGATATGAAAAGTTGTTTGGTAACAGCTGCTATTGCTTGTCTTCCATCTCTGTTACATGTTACTTCCACTGCTACTCCTGACTGGTCATCTATGCCTGATGAGGTGTTCTTCTGGGAAAAGTTAGACCAAGATTGGCCTGTGGACTATTGTCAGGCTTCTCCAACAACCATTGTGTAACATATCTCTATACTAGCACAGAAATCTGTTGTGACTAGTTTCTCTGAGACCTCATTAAAAATTTATGAACATGTCAGTTTCACAAGTGAAGAATGGTCTGTGGTCTCTGCAATGATCCCTCTTTAGTACAGATGCTGCCTACCACTGATGCTGGCATTCATTGTGCAAAAAAGACCTTGAAAGGAAACTTCTTACCAAATTAGACTTCTTGCACTTCTGACACAATTAGATGCCAGTCGTACGCGGCCTGCAGAGTGCAAACTGCGCTCCTTCTTCCCACTTCTGACATCTTGGGAGGGTAAAGCAGCAGGGGAATCATAACCTCCAGTCCCTTGGTATTAGGCTGCTACCCTTTTGAAGGATAAATGCTTTTTCCCTTAGGATGTATTACACAGGGCCTCTAGGAAAAAAACACTAGTAAGAATTCCTTCAATTTACTGGAAGCTTATCCTTTGTTCTCTCTATAGTGATGTGGAAGTCAAAGATACAATTTAGATTATGGAATTTGCACATTTGATGTTAATCCCGTGTTATGGCACTTTTCATTCTTAGTGAAGTACAAGTTCCATTATTCTTTCTCTTCTGTGTCTATTCAGAATAATCTGTAAACCCTTCATACTAAAACTTGTGCAGTCGAGGTTTTCAGAGAATTGTGATAAAATAGCATAAATGTTTTTTGGTCTGATCTACGTGTATTTTAAAAATCTAATTGCAGTGCAGAATATTTGGTTACTTGCAGGTACTTTGATCACATTAGTTTAAAAAAAAAAAGGCCCTTATAACCTAACAAACTCTAAGTAAGGCACAATTGTAATAGTCTAAGAGCTTGTTAAAATAGATAATACTCTCATTTCACTCCAACGCTTTTCAGAAAGGGTACTAATGTAAACTATATATTAATAAATTAAAAAATGCATCCAGATATCACTGACAATGAAGTTAAGGCAGAAGGACTAGTAGAAGAATGCCTAAATTATTCAGTTTCAAGACTGACAGTAAGTTGCGTGTGAGAGAACTTGTTAAACATGTACTTCATGTCATTCTGCCTTTGAACAGAAAGGTAATTGCCTCTTAAATTTTAGGCAAATTATTCTTGAAAACTAATGGTGTCACAAAAAGCTCTTTCTGTGTCAGTTTGATGATATAGGTTGAATTTATGCCCAAACTTAATCAAGGCAGCAGAGTGCATTGCTGAAGGTACCAAGGAAAAAAAAAGTCTGCCTTATTATGTGGAAGTCATTGGGCACCCATCAAGAGGAAATCCTGGGCCTTTATGCTGCATGGAAAATTTTGTCAAGTGTCTAAAATGCCAGGAGAGGATTACTAAAGTGAAAGGATAGAGTACTTGTGATAAAAGTGAGACGGTCAAAAGCAACAGCCAATATGGAAGAACAGAGTTTTAGTTCTGCCAAAGTACGATTATCTTGCATCTTTTTGCAAATCAAAAAAGATGGATTTTCCATTCCTGGGACTAGTATGTATGCTGGTGTATGTTCTTGACAGTTAGGTAAGCTCTCTGTCTTCTTATTAGTATAATGTAAGTGCTTTACATGTTTTCTATAATGCCTTATCAGAAGTACTAAAACCCACTTAAAAATGCTAGTATTGAATAGATTAAAGGTGTATTTTTTTGTATAGAGGAATGCAAATAAGGAAAACCAAAAAGTTCTTGGTTTGTTAGAATCTACTACCTTAATAAAAGTCAAATGAATGAAACTTTGTGAGCTACAACTTTTTCTTTTGCAATTTGATAACCAGTGCTTTTGTCTTTCTTCACTTTGTACTTTCTTTCTTTCAACTTCTTTTATCCACTCAGGAGCAAAATGGCTGTGAGTTTCCCCACTACAAATAGGAACAGAAATACTGAAGGGGACTTTTTGATGAATGTCTCCCAAAGATCCTATTCTGTATGGATGAAAGCTAAGTGAAAAAAGAAAGTGAGAGATCACAGAGCAGTTCTTAGAGAACAGCTGCAAAGCCCTGAATTAGGATAGAACTGAAACACTTTTAATATCCAGAACAGCCTGTAGCTTTGTCATTACAGTGTTGAACATCCAGATACCTTCTGTGACTTTCTCTGCATCCACAGAGAACACTTCATAATCAGTATCATTTTATAAGGCATTTTCCACACGAGCCTAGATAGTAGGTAGGACGATCTTGTTGAATCACCGGAGTGCAAATCTACCAGAGGTCTTGTAATAGGAGCATTGAACTGTAACATGTACTGGTATCTCCACCGGACTAAAAACTATTAGCAGAAACTGTAGGTCTGGATGTGAACTGTGGACTTCTGCCATCATCCAGACAGGAAATCCTGAATATAAAATTACCAAGCTGTTGATATTATAGCTTTTGGACACATGTAGATACACCCCTATTTTATCCCAGGGCTGAAAACCTGTCCTTGGCAGTCTGCCTTGTAAGCCCATGGAATTGTGCTGATTTCAGTGAATCGGTAGTTTTCTAACATCAATATTTTTTCCTAAATTAAAAAAAAAATTAGAGCTGTCCATTATATTTATTTAATAACTTAATAGCTGGGATTTCCCGACTGTAATTCATTTTCTTGTTGCTGCCTAAAGACTTCTTTAGACAAAGGACTTTGTATTCCTTGCTGTTCACTGAAAAATGTTCATTTTCACATAGTTTTCAGCATTTAGAAACTACAGAGAGAAGAATATGAAGCTAAACTGGTACAGAATCTCTGAGTATGTAATGAATAGCATCTTGATACAAATTCCCTAATGTGTGAGGGTAAAGGGTACATAAAATTTTACTGAGGCAAGTCTTCATTTCTCAGGGATCTATGAAATCTCATTTGCTACTATTGTGCTGAAGTGAGGATGCTTCTATAGCCATGTGGTTTCCCAGTTTGCTTGGGTAGGCTCTAAAGCATGAAATCTATTAAAATATTAAAAACTATGAATTATGAATTGAAGTTCATTACAATAAGATAAAAGAACTCTCTGCTCTTTTTCTACATTAAAATGCAATCAAAGCCTAAAACTTTTCAATGTTTCAGTGTCATTTAAAACTGAAATAAGTCCCATTTGTCAAAGAAGTCACAATGTCCATGACTTGTGGGAAATGTAATATTTTGCTGTGATTGCTAATCTTTGTTTGGCAGCTTATAGCTGTCTCTGACAAAAGTATTCCAGTCGCCTTTATGCATAACAAGCAGCACAAAGCCTTCGCACTGAAGTGCCAATCAGCTCATGGCTCTTGGGCCTGCATAAGTTTGAATGGAAAGCAGATGAATTGTTTTTTTAATGTATTTGTTATTTTAATCTGAACAGAAATAATGAAAAATACCTGGCCTGCCTTAATGTGATGAACCAACCTTTAAAATGATTCTAAACATAGTAAATACCAGAAAGGGTTGTTTTTATTTTCACCTTTTGTCCATGGAAATAAAACTTATTGCCATATTTTCAGGTATCTACCATAGTGTTGTTTTTAAACTGAAATTTCGTACCTTTGCTTATTTTTGATTGCCATGAATATTTTTGGGGTTGAGGAGGTAAGAGTGGGTTTTTTGATGTTACTTCAGATAAACCTTACAAGCATATAGTAATGTTTTTGGATTTTTCAAAAAACACCAGTTTTTCTTCCTGGCTTGGATACATTACTCCAGTAGCACCTTTGTCTATCTTCTTCTGTCAAATATATCACTTTCAAGTTATCTTCAATTGAGCAACAAGAGATATGAATAATGGGAATAGTTTGTTTTCATCTTTATCTGCTTTAAAAAAAATGCTTTAAAACTTTTAATGGCACTTGCTGGGCTTTTCATACTTAAATTCAAAAATCGTTAAAAAGAAAATAAAAATGACTGTCCAGGGAAATGCCATGTGATATCATTATATTTAGGAAATAAAAATGCAAGCTCTTTTATTTGCTTGTTTCAAGTCTCCTTTGACTCTATAGCCAATTTAACTCAAGTGTGTTTTATGGTTTGCCTTGTGAAGACCACTGCTGTTTGTAGAGAAGGACAGGCATTTACATTTTAATATAAAGTTTGTTAGAAGTATGACTGTCTTGGAAAAAGTTTTCTGATGGAAATATATGCTTTTGATTATGGTAACTAACAGAATCAGAGAAAAATATGCTGTCGTTCTCAGAATATTCACTATATGAGTACATAATAATGGTAATTAAATGGTAGCAAAGAAGAGAAATAGAATGTAGCATATCTAAAACAAAATTTAAGTTCTCCAGAAGAGTTCCATGTTCATTGCTGACTTGCTTCAAATACTTCTTGCAACACCTTATGTAATATATTTCCAATAGCTGTGGGTGCTTGACTACATTATAACTAGTAATAAGTAGTTATATTATAACTATATACTATAAATACATTATAGCTAGTATAACAAAGCTCATTGCAGGAAGAAACTGTGGAAGGCATTTCTTCTGTTTGTTTATTTTAAACAGAACTGGGCTTATTTGCTAATATCTATTGTACTGGATTGCAGGCACATTTTCTATGCTTTCATACTCATTTCTTCATGATTACAAGTAACATGATGTTTGCCTAAGTAGTCTGTGCTAGCACAGAGGGCAAGGGTCATCAACTGTGAAAGGTCTCATCATGTCTCATAGACTATTTTCATTTAGAAACCATGTATTTACTTTTTAGATGTGCCTTTTGTGTCTTCAAGTAGCCGACAGTGACTATGATCTTTTTAGCTTTTCATCCTGTCCCTCCCCCGTGAATGTCATTAGGGAATTCTGCTGATCTACTCACAGGCATGGTTTCCTTCTCTGGGTGTAGTCTGCCTTTCCTTTTCCTGCTTTGAGTATTTAGAAGTTACATGTAGACTTGTGCCATGATGTCTAATGACATGATGATTTCAGTGCCATTGACAGCTGCAGTTTCTTTATTCCTTATTCATGTCATTTCTTCTAGTGCTGTCATTCACATGTTCCTAGTTATACATAATTCATATAATTCTTAAAGTTTTTCTCACAAGACTGTAAACAAATGCATTTTGCTGCCTAGGAAATCTAGATGTGAAAAATATTGACTTAATTGATCTCAGTATAGCTGTTCTTATGCTAACTAATATGGCCTTTGTAATCACATGCAATGATTTGCTACTCAGCTTGCTTATATGTTTTGAGACAGGTACACTATGGGATGTATATGAGAGCAAAGACCAGTGAATTTCAATCTTTTGTCTGTGATGGCTGGAGACAAAAAAAGAATGCATCTAAAAGCCTTTCTTGTTTGCTTTATTTCATGCAGCAGTTTCAAATATGGCTATCCATGGCCTGAAACCTGATGATGATATTAACTTTCAATAGGATTGCTTATTCTTTCTAGATTTCAGGGTCTATCAAAGGTTACTGTACAGGGAATTAAAGACTGACTAGGGACTAACGTTTCAATTTGCACGAAATTTTTAGTCATAAACAAATCACTTTATTGCTGTGGATGGTAGCCCACAAATTTATGACATTTTGTCAGGCAAGCTCCATGTAAGATCATTCATTTTTACACAAACAGAATGAAAATTGTCATTGTTAAGAATTCTATTTTCATTGGCAAGACCGAAACTGTTTCAGTGCTGACAAAGGAAGAATTTGACAGAGAGCTTGAATTGAATGCCCGTTAGTGGCTGCAGCCCATTGGAGATGCTGGTTAGTATGTCATGGGTAGAAGAGGCTAAGGTTGTGGATGTCACGCTAATGTGCAAGTACCATTCATCAGCTGTGGAAGTGTATCTAGTATTTTTAGCATCTACTCCACATAAAGTAGTATGATCATACTACACAATTCTAGCGGCATTATGGGTGACTGCCCACTAAGGAATTAAGAACAAAGGTTCAGATTCAATGGGCCACACAAGTTGAGGGTCTGCTAGGACCTTTTCATGCTTTCTAAAATGATGGAAAACATGTGCTAGAATTATCTTCAAAGATGCCAGTGACTGAATATAAGTTATACACCATCTCCTATGACTTTCAAATAGTAGACAGTCAAGATGTGGAAAAGAAACATTGTCCAAGATAAGTGACCTATAACTTTAGCAGCAATTTAACTCATACTGAGTAATGCTTTACATTTTACATCTGGAGGTGTTTATTATATATCTTCCTGTGTAATCATCATTGGAACTGTCAAATCTGGTTCATCCATCTTTGCTATAGCATTACCGTCTATGTAAATAAGGAATCAAAGTAGTTTGGTTTGCTCTGGAAGCATACAAAAATCACACCAATGATGCTGGTTTCAGGGTCTGTGGAAACACCTATTAATGCAGATGTTTTTGAGGGCCTGATGTGGTTAGACACAAAAGCCATTCTTATTTCTTTTGTGGTTTAGATCAGATTGGTCAATAACAGATGACAGATGCTCTCCCCTACCTCTTGCTCCAAGGAGAGGAGAAGGAGAGATATTTATGAGTTTAGAAGGAACTAAACTACTTTAATGAAATATTAGTAATAAAATAATAAAAAAATAAATAATAAAATAGATACAATATATACAAAAATGTATTAAGCTACCAGGATGAGATCACTGGCAGGCACTAGGGAGTCCCAGGCTGGACTCAGTGATAGATAGCAACTGGATTCCAGCTCTGGACTCAGGAACACACAGATTGGGATCAAAGGCAGATGAACAGACAGTGTCCTCCTTGGACGTCGACCATTGAAAGAGAGGCTGACCCTTTGATCCCTCAGCTTTAATAATGAGCATGGGGAAGATGGGATAGAATATCCTGTTGGTCAGTTTTGGGTCATGTCTTCTGTACACTCCTCTCCACAGGTGGGATCCATCTATGATTTTCTGTTTCCAACTCTCCATCAGGGCAAATAATGAAATTAGCTGACTTTGGTTGCTGTAGCAAAAAGTATAAGTAAGAGCCTCTCTACATACCATTCCTTGGCATTAACTATAAACATAGGTCTTACCACTCTGAGAATGAACAGTTCTCAGGGTGCATAATATGCTGTTAATTTCAGAAGAGGTTTAGCTAAGAGGTAAAATTACTAAACAGAAAGTTGGTTCGGTTTTACTTCAAACCAGAACAGTCTGCTTTTCAAATTTCTATCTACCTGGGCTGGTATTTAAATTAACTCTGACCTGTGTGGAAGAAATGCATATAATGTCCTCTTTACCACTAGGTCTGATAGACTGCCTGTCTGTGCAGACAGACTAATATTCTGCGTTTGCAAACAGCACAAAAGGAGTTAAAGTTTCATGCCAGGGGCTGTTGTCCCTTTTTTTTTTTAAGTGCTGGGTAAGGCCAGTTGCTACCAATTGTTTTGCAAAGATGAAGAGGATCCTTTTTAACCGACAAAGGTACTGACAAAGGTAATAACTACTTTAGAGCCTATCCCTGGCATCTTCAGTATGTGCAGAAGAACTGATTGCACTGCTTTCAATATTCAATGTGAATGCTAAATTCAACAGAGACAAGTGCAGTGTCATGCCCCTGGGCAGGAAGAACCCGAGGCAGCTGCACAGGTTGGGGGCTGGCAGGCTGGAGAATAACCAGAACCACAGTGAAATGGGAGTGGATCTGTAGAGTGAAGCAGGTGGTGTTGAGGTTCTGGCATCATTCTGTACTGATTTCAGAGGGTTTAATTTGCACAAGCTTTAGTCTGACCCTGTAGACTGAATGTTCTTCAGCAGTTTTGACATGTCAGGATCTTCTGGTACAATTTCATCGGAAAGAAATACACTTCAGAATATAATAAAATAGATTGATGATAATACTTCATACATACATTCAAAATCCACCTGGACTCGTTCCTGTGCAACCTGCTCTAAGTGGACCTGCTCTGGCAGGGGGGTTGGACTAGATGATCTCCAGAGGTCCCTTCCAACCCCATATCATTCTGTGATTCTGTGAAATACCTTGTCAGAAACTGGCATTTCAAATACAAAACCATCAAGTAATATTACATGGTGCTGGGAATGTTAATAGGCAAGTGTTTAAAAGTCCTAGTGAATTACATTGGTGCTGTAATCTTAAGAGGTGCAACAGTAACTTCTTAAACACAGTCCAATACTTATTAAAAAGCACAGGCATATTTCTTGCATCCCTATTCTGGATTTCCCAAAACTCACAAAATCAGAGCTCTTAGGATTTATTCTGGCTTCTGCCAGCATAAGCCATGGTGCAAACTATGTATTACAGCAAGTCTGCTCTGAAGATAAAGCCTAGGATCGATGACACTCTGCTGAAGATAAAGATGGCCTCAATGGATTACCTTTACTCCTCAAAGTTAAATTCCTTTGGACAATAAAAAGTGCATTGATAATTAGCAGTTCTCTGATCCATCATTCCTACTGGTGAGTTACATTTTTAACTGAGTACACATAGCTGAGAAGGTCAAATGCTGTTGCAGCTGCTATGCCCAGCTGTATTAATAAAAACACCTTCCACAAGGGGTGTGTCTCACAAGACATGAGACACAAACCTTCTTCTGGGACCTGATGAGGAATAACAAATATTTCTGGTACAGAAAAGAGGCAACACCGTCAACGGAGTCAATGCCACACGATACCATGCTAGGTTTGTAAATCCTTATTAGATTAAATTATTTAAAAAGGAATCCCCTTTCCAGAATGAACCCTCCTTTTACTAAGCGGGTATAATAATTATCAAAGAAACCCAAATTAAAAGCCATTCCTAATCGCTCTAGAGAAATTACACCTTAGTTTTGAATGATCAATGCAAATTTCTCTGTTGCCATTTAGTTTTAATCAGAGCATAGTCATATATGAAATGTTAATTAGAATGTAGATTTCTACTCAACCTTGCTTGGAAGGAGAAACGCATCAGTAAAAATAGTGGCATGGATAAATGAACAGGTTGATGGAAAAAACCATTATCATTTATTTGAATGATGAGTATTTCTGTTCTGAAAGCATCTTTGCTGAGGGCAAAGCTTTTAATATATTTAAATTTACCTTCCAAGCACAGAAGAAAACTATTCTCTGGAGAAAATGAAGCTGTCTGAAATATATTTAGGTATGATGAAATAAACATAATGGACCTATTGCAGCATGTTATGCCTTCTTATGTTGTACATCTATTCTGAGATATTTTACTTCAGGGCAGTGAAAGTATTGATGACACGATTTGAAGCAACTCAGGCTTCTGATCTCAGTGGATTTATACCAAAGACCAGGCTCAGATGGTAGCACACGGTGAATATCTTTAAGAAACATGATACTGGAAGTGGATAAGAGGTCAACAGTCTGGGAAACTGCATTCCATTTATATGATGAATGCAGTTCCTGCACTGTGAGCCTGTGACTTTACCTTACACATGGCTGTGATATCAGTTTAATGTGGTGGTTCCTCCATTTCTTGCTTGTGCACCCCTTTGGCACCTCTGTTGTGCTGATATAGCTGCCTGTGGTATGAATCCACTTTGGGGACAGATTCTTTTGAAAATTTAGAAGGTAATAGTGGGATTTTTTGATATTTTTTTTTTCTCCTTAGCTGGATCAGTTCTTGATTTGACATATGCAACAGAGATGCACAGTGACTCTACTGCTCTACTCCAGTAGAGCACTCAGACCAGTAACTCCACTGAACCCTTGCTAGTGTCGAACCTTACCTTGAGACTAGTTTGTGATTTCTTCTTCCCCTCAACAATACTTTAATAATTAGGGGTTATATACTTTTGAGAACGTGTAAAACATAGTCTGGTGTTTTTCCAAGGCTTTTTAAGTGGTACCAAATCCTGAGGCACTTACCCAAGGAAAATGACCATTGAGGAAATTCTTTTTGAATCAGAACTATTCTGCAGTGTCTGACGTATTGCACTCATGTGTCAACCATAAGCTAATTGTTCAGGAAGTTGGTAGCACTGTGGATTGTGTATTTTTATTTTTTAATCAGCCCCTTTCTTAAGTCATGCAACTATTTATTTCCATTCAGCTCCTCAGAATATTTTTGTTTCTGTTATCTGATAAACCCATTTATTCAAGAGGTGCTGGGAGTACAGATGTGTGCCTGAGAGAAGAAATATGAGTATGTGCTGTTAGCTGGCTTTATCATGACTTCTATCACAAAGATGACTCTGTTTTTTTCCCTATTTCTTGTGGCTCACCGACTCAGTGCTCTAAATAATGCAAAGTCATGTGTTGAAACTACCTTTCCATTAAAGCATTGGGGCAAACAACATAATTGATTTTAAGCTTGATACATTTCTTAGCAAATCTACATGACCTGGTTGCCTGCCAGAGCATGAGATTGGGTCTGATAACTGGAGAAATCTTTTTCTGTTCTGTGAACTTAAAAGGTAACCTTGTAAAGCTTTCACATATCTGATAGCAGGGAGACAGTGCTGTGAGATTTGCAGGCAAGAGTCTTCCTATGCACAGAGCAATAGCAGACAGAGGCATTAATGTTAGTATTATTTAATATTTTTAATTTTTAAAAAATAAGTAATTCTTAATACAATTTCTGTTCCTGGAAGTCCCAGCTTCTGGCATCAGAGAACTAAATGTCTCTTTCTTTAACTGCAGGGTATATATCTAAAACCACACAATATATAGACTGCTGGATAAATCCCAGTGTATACCTCTTTACGATCTCTTTTGTGTCAGTCCTTCAGTCTATCTGAGTTTAATTGTGTTCCCAGGTTCATATGTTAAAGATTAATGACAGTCTTACTCAAAATCAAGGAATATGTTACAAAGGAATTAAGATGTAGATGATTTAGCAGTGAAGACTTTTCGGTTTCATGTCTGAGTAAACTGTGACCTTAAGTGTTTATAAAAATAGGTGAACTGTATTCTGATAGTCTGTTCACTCTCTGCTCTGTGATGCATGATACTTGTCTGTGTGAGGGCTCAGGTCAGTGCCTATTATCTGCAATGCTTTTGGAAACATCAGGTCTAAGGTATTTGGGAAGTGGGAAGTAGAAGTGATGACATGGCCATGTGAACTGATGCACAAACAGCCACATCATTCATATTAGAATTTCATGGGCATTTAACAAGAGAAGAATAGTTATCAGATCATATGCACCTAAATGTTTTGTTTCAAATGGCACAAACTTTTGGAAATTATTCCTCCTAAATGATTACATCATTAGATCGGAGACTTGCTTTCTTCAATGAGTTCAGATTGTACTGAATGCTGGGTATCTATTAGTGAAGTATTTCCTTAGGCATAACTAGCAACATTGTCAGTGACAAATTCTGTTTGCATACCAATGAATGGTATGACAGAGTTTTGCCAGTGTATTAAGAGTAATTGTTTCAAATGTTCAGAGGACAGCAAACACAGATTGACTCCTTATTTTGCTTTTATGCTTCAGTTTTTCAGATCAGTAAAAGGATGAGACATGAATTTGTGATGTGTGCAGATAATATTAATTGTTCAAATATTGGCAGGATACACATGGATTTTCCACAGGGGTCATGTTCTTTGCTTTGAAAATGAATTTTGTTGTCCTAATTTCATCATGTACTCTTAAATTGAGAGGAACAAGTCTGTGCAGTACAGGTGAGGGGGAAAAGTTGACTTTCTATTATTTTGAGGATGGATAGAATATATGGAATTTGGTCTAACATGGAAATTACATACCCAAAACACTATAGCTAAAATTAATAATTCACTAAATTTATGTGCCTGCACTAGGATTACTATTTTATTTATTTATCATGTCTGTATCTCCTCTAGCATGTGTACTTGGGAAAAAAGATAAGATAGATTTTTGCATGTTAATCTTATCTTTTGCTCTTTTTTCCACAGAAGAGGCAAAGTCTTTGTAAAATTTTGGCACCACTTTTCTTGTTCCTGTGAAAAGTTGTATTTTAAATGCACGATTGGTTTCTTTCTTCTTCTTTTCCTTACCTCTTTTCAAACTGGTAGAATAATTTTGAGGCTTAAGTTGAGATATATTCTGAGTCTAATTCTTCACATTCAAAGATCTGAAAATCATGTCTTTTTCAAAAAATTGGTTCGGATGTGCCTTAGCGTGGAGGCACCTCAAATCAGTTCTAACTCTTCAAAATGTACTTACCATATTTTGATAATGTGTGATCCACTTTTTGTTAAATCATATACATGAACATGCTCAGTGAAATCTGTGGAACAACTTGCGTAAGGAAGATAGCACACGTAGTACCAAAGCCTGTTTTGCTGTCCTTTGAATTTCTCTTGATGTCTAGCACAATTTTGCCAGAAAAAAATGGTTTATCTTTGTGTGCAAAATTTAGATTTAGAAATTTGATTTAGAAATAGTATGTATTGTAAAAAATATGGTGGTCTTTAGAAATACGTAAGATTAAGGCCTTCCTAGTGAGGGAGGAGAGTGAAACTCCAAACTTCATGTACTAGAGAATCAGATAACTTGTATAACATTTCACAGTAAATTATGTTTAAAGAATTAAATTTTACCATAAGTTTTCTTACTCATTTTCAGACTTTTTAAGGTGGGTTGTTGAATGCTATTATATATCAGACATTTCACACTATGGATCTTTTTCAGTGCCTTGATAAGAAAGAGGATACAAGTCTTTGATATGATTATGAAAGGTAGTTACATCAAAAATATTGCTATTTAATGGGTTAATCCAGAAAGATAAAGAAAGAAGTGGTGAAAAGGTTATCCACGAACGTGGTTTAACTCAAGTTTTGAATGTAGTCTGATGTATAGGGTGGCTTTGCTGGCTAATGGCTCTTAGTATTTTTGATGAAAAATTCCATGAGATCATATTGTACTTTTAAGCTAGAGTAAGACCAGCTAATTACTTGATCCAGTCACTGGATAGCTAATTGAATGTTTAAAAAAATAATAAGCTTTTTTACTACTGTGGCTTGCATCACTGAATTCTGAAAACTTGATAATTATGTTGAAAACACAAAAAGCTTCTGTTTTTATGCTAATCACCTAGCCTTGTGGTGATATTGATCTGGAGAAGGAGCATATGGGAGCATGCTGTTAAAACTTCCTCAAGTGGATTGTGTTAAAAGAAATTGTCACATGCTTCGCTTAGCAGGAGTGGGTGGGCTACAAGGTGAAGGGTAGTTTCAAAGGCTTTACAAGGACAAAAACCAAGAAGCTCCACAATATGGTGGGTTCAAAAGGTCAAGGGAGTTACATGGTAATACAATGTGATATGAGCCTGTCTAAACTATATTACTCTATAATTATGTTTTTGCTGGCTCAGCTGTTCTACCTTTGTTTCTTCACATTTTAATTTGGTTTTATAGGCTCAAGGCACCACTGCCAATACTACCACAGCTCTCACATGGAAGAGGACATCTCATAGAAGACAATAAAAACGGAGTAAGTTGTGTTCTACAGCTTAACTCTTTTCACAATTTGCTGCATTTTTGCAACTCTGAAGCTGTGTGTATCAGTGTATCATGTGAGAAGGTATCTCGACAGGATCACACAGCTAATATTTTTGCAATCCAGTTAGGATGACTTCCAAACTTACACTCAGTCTCATCAAACGTAAAATCATATTATGACCCATTTAATGAACTGCCCATTTTAAAAGATTCTTAAAGAAGTCGAAATCAGAGTATAGCAACAACAAATATGACAGTGGTCATATTATATTAACAGTTGCACAGAAGGCAGAACAGGCTGCTCTGTTAAGCCCTGAAGTGCATCCAGAATGTTGCTAAAATTACACAATAGATATTTATACAAATATTGTAGCAGCTTAAGTGCAAACAACTCCTAATACTTGCTTTTTTGGGGGGGAGAATATATCATGAATTCTGTACAATGGAAATTTATGGTGTTTAATGCGCTTAATTTGCATATTTACTAATATAGTGGGGTATATGAAGACAGATGTCATTTATGATTTCTTTTATGAGAGCTAATAATTTGGTTGAGTTTGTTGCATATTCCCTACTTACTGTGAAAACTAGAATGGGCTATATTATGTACCAAAGGAACAACAAAACTAAATTATGAAAGAATAGTTGAATTGAGAATATGACACACCTCATGAATTAAAAGTAGTTAATGCCAGCTGTAATTTACTTCTACTTTGTCGAGCACTGATACAGAATTCAAGTACTTAACAAGAGTTATGCTTCCTTATTATACCTCTTCCCTGTGAATATGTATGTACCCAGGGCAAATATGCACAACATACATGCTTTTATATCTTTATAAGAAAAATCTGTAAATCAAGTCAAGTTTATAGCAAAGTCATGACTGCTGTCTTAGTCTATTGAAATGCAAAGCAAATTTGTTTGGATGCACAACTGAAAAATAAAGGCACTTTTTTCCTGAACATGGAGGAAAGAATAGGAGGAAGCATGCAATATGCACAATTACATCTTTGCCTTGTGAGTTTCTCATTTCTGGATTAAGACTGACCATGAATAATATCTGACTGAAAGACAGCTGTCTGGCAATATTACCAGCAATGTGTAAAGTGAGTTACAGTTGAGAAAGTGTTGTCTAATTGCAGTAATAACTGTTTTAACAATACGCATGTTTATATATGTTTTATAATACCAATGTCTCTATTATGAACAGTTGAGTGACACATCAAAGAAAAAGTCAATGAACAGGAAGCTTTTTTCTAGCTTTTTAAAGCAAATTAAAGATTTTTTATATATATATAACTAGGAGGAGAAGCAAAGGGTTTTAAGATTGTACACCCAAAAATTAAACTAAACAAGAAATAGAAAGGGGAGAGACTATTCCAAGTTTAGCACGTAAATTTGTACCACTGTGTCCTGAAAGGCTCATGTTACAACTCATTCCTCTGCTGAAATGGAATCAAATGTTCTTTGCTGCTGTTTTTTTAAGGCTGGAAATTCCTGAATACCCTTTTTACAGTAATGCAGTGACAACACATATTCCATTTTTTGTCTTAGATTGCTGTTTTTCTCTCCTTTCAGGCTATACTCTGGGAAGATACTGTCAGAGTAGACCCAAAATGTTTCTTTTGGATTTTGGACAAATAAGACTGGGATTTTCTGTATTTAGTTACTGTATTTAGTTCTAAAACTGCACACACTTATAGTGACCTTAGGATGCATTCTTGTGATTTGGTTTGACTGCTGCTTTGCTTGGCTTTAGTAATGCTCGCTTTGGGCATTTGGATTTTTTTCTTCAACAGAATGTAATTTTCTCAAAAGCTGTTTGTATAGGATCAGTACCTGTTCAAATGGCTTTATCAGTGTTGGCTCCTGCAACTTTTTAACAGTTGCATAAAATAATGAAAGATTTATTAGTAATGATACTTAAAAGAAAGGTAGAAACTTGTGTTCAGAAAATATAGTTATGGAACTCCTGAAAACTCATCTATAGCTTGCCCAAGGTTGTCTCCACAGAAATTTATATTTATGCTTGTAATAGATGCCATGGTGGCAAACCTGTTTGCCACAAGTTTTAATTCTGTAGTATAACATGCACAGGAAGAGTTTATTTATTTTCTGTCCTTAATTGAAGCTGGCAACAATGACTTTTTTTAGTGTCAAAAGTGTGTGTGTAGGAAGAACAGTAATTTTTGGTCACCAAGTTATGTAAGTAGGGGAAGGAATTAATTTTGTTTTGGTTTTGATTACTTTATTTTTTTTAAGAAAAGTATATGGAGAGTTAAAAAAGTATTCAGAATTCCTTGGGAAAACAAGTGGGAAATCTATCTTGCACCTCATCCCAGATGAGTTTTTTCAATTGAAGAATTGTTGAGTTCTGTGTGTCTTTTACCCCTATACTTCCACTCCAGGCTGTCTCTGTAGGCACATAGAGAACACACTTTTTTTTGAGAGCAGCATTTTGTAATCAAAGTGAATTGGACTACACTCTCAAGAGTAAACTTCTTAGAATAGCAAAGTTAGGTACTTAAAAACACATTCTAAGGTTATCCTGGCTCATAAGGTTTGTCTTTTCACAAGCATCAGTGTCATTAGATCCACTCTCTATATATACTCTGTTTCACTGAAAAACAGGATAATGTATTTGCCCATTGGAAGGCTCTCCATAGTTTTAGTGCTATAATATCATTAGGTTAAAGTGAATGCTTTCCCCCTGATCTTCTGGTTAAGGTCAAACTACTTGCTTCCAGTGTCCATACAGGCTTTTTGGTTGGGTTTTGTTTTTTTCTCCCTTGTACATTTACAGAAAATTGTGCTATCCCTTATCAGACTACATTTTATTAGGTGAAATGAGACAAGTTCTTTTGGTCTCCTCTTGGAATGAACCACTGTGGCACTTCAATATTTGTGAGATACTTTTTTTTTCCCTATTTAAAATGCTGTAGTGTTTCAACCTCAGCCAGCAGGTAGGACCACACAGCTGCTCCTGGAATTCTCCCTTCTCCCTAGAAGGGCACGGAGGAAGAGAGAAGAGGAAGAAAAGGAAGGGAAAGGAAGAAACCTCATGAGTTGAGATAAAGATAGGACAGGATTTAACAGGACAATAATACAAAAGGAAAATAACAATAATAATGACACAAGTCACTCTCATCACCAAATGAATTGGTATATCCTCAAGCAGCAACTGTGAATTCCCCTCCACCCCCAGCAACCCCCCAGTTATATACTGAGCATTAGGTCTATGGTATGGAATATTTTATTGGCCAGTCTGTTGTTCTGTGCCTGTGCTTCTGTTGCCTGTGCTTCTGTTGCCTGTGCTTCTTCTCAACTTCTATGGGAAGCTGAAAAGAGTCCTTGAAAAATACAAACATTGCCTAGCAACAACTGAAACAATATGCACTATTGGCATTCCTTTCACAGCAATCACTGGAAAGAAAATTAACTCTTTCCCAGCTGAACCTAAGACAAATATTCGCAGAATATAGTTTTGAAACTGCTTCTTCAGCAAATAATGCATGATTTTTAAAAATTACACTTTCCATGACCCAACTGATAATTTTCTTGCAAATATCTTCTTGCTAAGACATACTTGCTTAGTTACCATATGCATTCTTGCTAAGTTACCTTCTCTAAATGACTGTTCTTTTCAAAGCTTTTTGGAGTGACTGAGACTTGGCAGAAGACAATAAAGGCTGGAATGGTGGAATATGTCATTCTGTGTCCCAAAGCTCTAGGTTTGATTTTTTCTTGCTCTCTTCACAATACACATCGATAGTGATAAGTTATCAGCTGTATTTAGCTGAATTATTTGATGAATGTGTTTCCTCTGGGAAGGCTTGTTTTGCTACACATTAGCTATGTAATGCACTTTCTGTCTGTATATGTTTTCCCTTCAGTGGTCTTATTGTCCCTTTTTGTCATAATGAGGAAACTATTGAGTTTTTGGGAGAAATTCATGAGCAGTTTCTAAAATCAAAACTGCATATTTTTTTTTCCAATTTGGTGGTCGGACTTTCTACTTTCTTATTTCTGCTTTCTACTACTGCTCTCCTGCATAGTTTGTATCAATCCTGAAAACCGAGGTTTTCTTGACAGCCATCAGGATCTTTAAACCTGTCATTTTTAGATGTATCACCATCTATTTCAGCTCTGCATCTCGCAGATTGTCAGAGCAGATGGGGTCACATTTTGAAGGGAAAAGTCCGAAAGGCTCAGCTTTGTAATTCAAACCTTTATTTTGAAAGTCGAGTGACTAAGCCACAGCATCACTTTTTCCTCACTATGTTACTCCCTGTAGTCAACCCTGTTTCAGCCTTTTGAAAGACACCATGAGGAGGAATCTAGGGTGGGTATAGCTAAGTCCCTATAACACATTGTGAAGCATGTAGCTCACTCAGAGGTGCAGTTGCACTTTGAAAAGGATTCTGGAATTGCTGGAACCACATAATGGTGCTTGTGTTCAAGACAGGTGGAAATACGTATTTCTCTTGCTAACTCTCTCTTCCTGACTCCCAAGTCAAATCTTGGAAGAGTAAAAAAAAAGGTTTGATTGAATGGCAGTTCTGCTTATGTATTTATTTTGTCTTGATTTTTGACTTTAAGTAGTGTAAAGCATTGTAAAATCTTTTATTCTGGTTGTAAAAGCAGAGGAATCTTAAAGTTGTAGAGCACCACTAACTATTGGATCATAATGTCTTAGACCTCATGTCACAATATTGCTCAAACTGGCCTGTAGTTATAAAATAAATAAAAAAAACAAGCAGAAAAGAACCCCAAACCAAAACATATATTCTGCTTTCTTTCCTTGAAGCCTAAATTGTGGGTGAATGTAATGTTCATCTCTTCTCCCTTATTTGATTGCAAAAAAGGGGGAAAATAAGATAATACTTTACCACTTCCTCCACCTTTTTGTTGGTTTCTTTGTAGGTATACTGGTTCCAAAGTAATTTTAAGAAAAACTGTAGAAATGGATCCCAGCATCTCCCAATACTGTTTAGCTTTCTTCTCACACCTGTTTCCTCTAGCTGACATTTTTTTTTGTCTCCTGGAGAGAACATGCAGAATGTCAGCAAGCTGTCTGAAACCCACATTTAGAGAGTCAATCTATGAGGAAAGAATTGTGAATACTCAGTGTTGATAATCTCAAAATCTGAAGCTCAAAATGCATAACAAATACTAAAAATATATCAGATTAAAGTATAAGAAAATTTCATTTGAATCTGTCTCTACTTATTACCTCCTGAAGCCTACTGTCACACAACTGTGATGTTGTTAATACATTCTTTTTTGATAATGTGATTTTTCTGTTTTTTCACCACTTGCACAACAATGTTTTTGGTTGTCTGAAACTGCAGCTTTAGATTCTTCTGATCCCTGAAAAATGAATACATTAAGTGTCCTCATTCGTTACAATGTTTGTTTGTCTTTGACTCCAAAAAAGGATGCTTTGCTTATTTCTAACACCAATTTTGGCAGTCCAGCTCACTGTGGCCCCCTCAATCAACTTCTGTTCTCCATTTCCCTCAGAGACATCAACTCTCCAAGGTGCATATGCACTTCTTATGCTCAGTGCTTCTGGCATACAAGGAAAGGAACAAAGAGAATATCCTCCATTTTTCCCAAAGAGGAAAGAAGAGCAGACCTCAAAAGTCACTTGTGCATGGATGCTTTAGGAGATAAGCTAAAGAAGCAGCAATTTTTGTAAACAGCATGGAGATTTTTCCCTGAATAACTTCTTTGTTAAATCAACTATGTACATTAGTGCCAACAGACTGCAAAATATGTGATCTTGAGAACATTCCACACCTCCTTGGCACTCTGTGTAATCCTGGTTGATCCCCAGCTCAAGATAAGACCACAAGATTCTGATATGAATGAATAAAAATTATATTTTTCCTGAAAACAAAGATGAGAAAAAGCTGTGAGGCGAAAACAGAATATTCTGTAGAATATCTTAGGGTATCAGGATATCAGTTTTCCTGAGCCAGGATTTCAGTTTTCCTTTTTTTCTCTGTCAAAGCAGAGATGCTTTTGTATAGACAAATTTTATCTGTTTGGGTTTTGTGTGGATGTGATTTCCCAGCTGCCAGTCAGTATTGTCCTTTTTCTGGATGGGCAGAATGGAAGAGGATGGTTGATAAAGTTAACAGGGCTTGTTTTTCAAGACTAGAAATTACTTCTAAACCAACGTATATGTTTTTAATTGAAAAATGTAGTTTCTGGGAAGACTAATAATCTTAGAACTTCTTTCAGCACACTAATAAGTATTTTCAAACAAGCTGACACAGTTTAATTCAAAAAATGTGATGAGTAGTTAACAAGAAAAAGTCAAACTTTGATTTTCAGTCTATGTGTAATGTTTGGGATTAGCTCCATATATTTCATCCCATGAATTTCTGAATAGCTCAGAGTCCAATTATCAATCTTAACTAAGCAGAACAACTGCTTTAGTGATTTTCCACATGGCAATTTATGTTAATTTATAGATACACATGCTCTAAGACTAAACCTTTACACAGGAGGTATTGTAACTCATAATGATGTATGCCATACAAGGCTGTATGCATTTCAGTCCCAAGAAACAAAGTAACAGATTGATATTTTAGAACCGAAGGGGAAATAAGCTTATTTTTATAAACAAATTAACTCATCCATGCCTTCACACCAATAAAATCCCTCATTATTTAAAATTATAAGTTACATTTTGATCTCGCTCACTTGGAGAAGGGATGTACAATGTTTTGCATGAATCACATCTACTGTAAGTAAATAGCTAAAGCAAATGTATGGTAACAGGAGTTTGAGGGCCTCTTCCCTCTCTTTGTTTCCTGTGGGTGGATTAGACTAGCTTGTTGGGTGTATATTTCTTACACTTGTGGCAGAGATAATATCAGGGAAGAAGCTGTGTCCTTGAGTCAAGTGGGAAGGTAGGAGGGATGTTTGCTTGTTACTTAGGAACCTACCTGCCCGCATGATCTTGTTCTCCTTGGAAGCAAGCATGCTGAAGAAAATATAACTACCCTTATTTTACAAGCATATCACCTCAGGAAAGCAAGCTGTCTTTTTCTGTTTATGAGGACAGTACATCAATCATCTTTTGTTTTACCTACCAGTGCTAAAATGGTGTTTCAGCATTGCAGAAACTGAAATCTAAAAGCAGTATAAAAATATCAATTGAGAATCAGAAATCTTGATGAAAGAGATTTGCAAAAGAGATCTTTTTAAGAGTAGGGAGGTCACTGTTTCTGTAAATCACTTTATTATTCAGTAACAAAAAAAGTGAAAATAGATGTTTTACTTTAAATACAGAGGGAGTGCTTCATAGCACTAAAGAATATGTTTGCTTGGTGTTTAGTATTTCTTTTACCCGGGGGTACAAAACCTCTCCTTTTCTCATGTTTACTTTCCCCACCAGAAGCACTGCATCTCATGGACTTTTGGGAAGGGAGGAGGGCTGACATCTCTTTTTCTGAGGAGAAAGGAGAGAGCAAGAAGTTGGGCTTGCATGAGAGATGTTAATTTGCGGGAGAAGCTGTGCCCACGATATTGGCTGCTATTCTGGAATGGCCAATCTCTGCCTCCTCTGGCACAGCCAAATCTGGCAGTCTGTTGTCCTTGATGTCTGCCTTTTTCCTCTGTTGTCACTGCCTTGCTCCTTGCCATCTGGCATCGTAGCAGATTTTCTCCCTGTTTTCAGGGTGACAGAGAAGTAGATTTTCATAAGGTTTATTTCTTTGGAAAATCCTTACAAACAATAGTTGCTAATATACTTTGTTTAACTGAGAGGAGTCTCAATCATGAAGACAATGGAGATTGTCTTCAACCAAATCACAAATCTGGCTTTGGCTAAAGTTTCTTTCAAAAAAGCTAAATAGAGATACTGAGAGAGACACTTGGATTCGGTTTCATGCATTTTCTTGTTATCTTACCTGAAACAAATTGAATACACTTTACCGAACAGATGTATGAGACCATGTGTGTGCAAAAACCCCCACATTTTACTGTCTTACCAAGGAGTAGCATGATATTCCCTTAAATTAAGTGCACTGTGCAGCACTCTTAGTGCTGTAGAATAAAGTTATTGTGTTCTAAATTGTGCCTTTGCTTTCAGTGACATCACTGGAAAACAAGTAAAATTATTCAGTGTGAACAGAATCTCCATGAGGAGACTCTGTTGGTAAGACAAGAAAAGATGTATTGTGTCTGTATTATTTTTTCCCATAGAAGCCTTCTTAGTGCTGTGCTTCGTATTTGTAGCTAGAACAATGTTGATAATGCACCAATGTTTTGGCTATTGCTAAGCAGCACTTACAAAGCACCAAAATTGTCTCTCCAAGAGTTGACCCAAATTGACCAAGGGGATATTCCATACCATATGACACTGCACTCAGGCATAACAGACAAGACAAAGGAGGAGGAAGGGGTCATGCATTGCCAAGGTGTTTGTCTCCTGAAGCAACTGCTATGCATACTGAGGCCCTACTTCCCAGAAAGTGGCTGGATATCACCTGCTGATGGGAAGTAGAGAATAAATTCTTTTGTTTTCTTTTGCTTCTGCATGTGGCCCTTGCTTTTCTTTATTAAATTGCCTTTATCTTAACTCACAAGTTTGTCTTTTTTTTTTTTCTTCCAATCCACTAAAGAGGGGAATTGCGAATTGAGATTGCAGTTGGTGAATGCCTGGCAGTGAGCTAAGGTCAGCCCATCACAGTCCTTTGTGACACCCAACATGGGTGGAATTTGAGATATGGCCAGTAGTTGGCAGGGAAACTACTGAAAGACATGGACTGAACATTGCTAAAGAGCAGAATATTTGTGGGGAATTTTTTGTTGTAATTGTGGTGAAGGGATAAGGGGTGGCGTGTGTGTAAATTGTCCAACTTTGTTGGTGTTGTGACGTTATTTTCTGCTTTGCTTGTGATGGTGATTCGTAAGTGACCTGCCTGTCTTAACCCAGAAGATTTTTGTTGTATTTTCTCCTTCTGTTCTGTTGAGGAGTGGAAGAGCAGTTAGTTGGGCACCTGGTGAGCAGCCAAGGGCAACCCACCACATTGGAATACGTGAGGTTCCAAAACACTGGAAGAAAAACATAACACTATGAGTTTAGTCAAACATGGGCACAGGTTGCCTTGAGTTTTCAAGCAATCTCCATCTGTGGAAAGAGTCCAAGCTTGGCTGTCAATGAGAGGGAAGTTGAATGAGATGTTCTCTGGAAGTCCCTTCCACCCTACATGATTCTGTCATGGAGCACCATTGTGTGCCAAGTGGTCCAGATAACATTGCAATAGCAGTGTAGCAGTGTTTCCTTCATTTTTTTGTGGATTCTGTTAAGAATTAGATACTTATACATTACTAGAATGAAAGTCCTCTACTGAGTAAGTTTTTTAGTTAAAACAGTTAAAAATATTTTAAGGAATGGTCAAGGGGATTCTGAAAGTGTGCTGAGGTGGAGCAGTAGTTCATCTGCCAGTCATCCATGAAAACTAGACCATGCAGAGATACAATTTTGTTTAATGGAAATGCAATTTAAAAAAAACTAAATCTATCTAACAATTCAGGAAGGAAAATAAAAAGTTTATTAAATGTGTTTTTACTTTCCTTGCAAATATTTTAGCTAGCATTTTAGCAGGTTGTTTTTTTTTTAACCCAGGCTATATAAAAACTGAACCTGAAAAATCGCATGGCACAGCACTGTTGCCTAACATCTGCCATACAAGATCTCATTGTGAAGTTCAACAATAACAAATATAAGCTGTAGTCACTTAATATAATTAAACCTTCCTGACTAAGTCATCTTAAAAGCAAAATTCAGTTCAACTTGTAATAGACCTCACCTTCTCCATGCTTGACAAACCAGTTGCTTTGGCAGCTTAAAAATACTCACTTCAAAATCTTTAACATTCATTCGAATGAATAAATTAAATTAAAGGTTGGACCTAATGATCCCTGAGGTCCCTTTCAACCTCATATTCTATGATCCCATGAAATAATATTATTTTGTTGTATTTTCATAACATCTCTCAACAAGCTGTTTTAGCAAAAGTGTGTGTTTTTTTAAGCTTAATAAAATTATAATTAGAAAAAAGAACTTGTCATTCTGCTGCATTTATTGAAGGAAGTAATTATGATTAAATAAGGTATTAACAAATGTAAACAACTTTCTTTGGTTTTTCTTGATTGACTTGTTAAGTTTATTCACATTATGTCCTGTTGCATCAGAATAAGAGACATGAGATGACAGATTCAAAGCAAAATGACATATCAAAAAGGGAAAATTTTAATCTGAAAGCCGTATTTTAAAAAATCATGTATTGACACAGGAAATCATATGGAGAACTTTTTTTGCCTTAAAATATATTTTTTTAAAAAAATCAATCTTACTGTAGATATCCTCTTGAGGATTCCTTATCATACTAAAAGATAACATTTCTTCTGAGGGAAGCCAAATTGGATGAACTGGAGTGCACTGGGAAGTTCAAAAGTGATGCCTTCAGGTGCTGCACTTCATTCTTCTGAGGGAAAAAGCCCATTGTTCCTACGGAAGAGGAGGAAAATTAGTGATTACATTAATGACCAAAAATTAATCTGGTAAATAGAAAATACCAGGCAAGGGACTCTTACTTTCCTAATGGAACAGCATATTAGTAGCTGAGTTTGCAATGACAAAGTGGACATGCACAGAGAAATCCACAGAGCAACATGCTAGATAGTTTGAAGTTTTCTCTGTATCAGTGTGTGGAGCACTTCTCACTCCCAAGTCATGTTTGAGAGACAGCCAAGTAAAGCCTGCATGTGCAGAGGAGAAAACTGTGGCGAAGAGTGTTGATGTGTAGGAAATGAGGACAACCTAAGGAATACTGGAGACCTGCCCCAAAAGGATGAGTTTCTTCCTGTGAGCATTAGAATATCCCTTATAGGCTCTTGCATTTCATAGCAAGAGAGTGAGAATAGGTGGTGGAGGAACATATTCTTCACATTGATGGATACTCTGGTATGGAAACAAAAGTTATTTTTCATCCTCAAGGTATGCTGTGTGTTTTGGGGTTTTTTGTTTCATTTTGTTTTCATTTAGGAATAATGTGAGTTGCTGCTTTTTTCTTGCAACCCCATTTGAGCTTTGAATGAAAAACTTAAAAAAAATTAAAATTAATACCCTTCATTAAAATAAACACAACACTTTTCAGTGTTGTTTTTTATTTTTTTTCTTCTCTAATGCAGAGTCTTTGTCTGCTAAGAAATTATCTTTAACATTTGAAAAATCCCCAATATTGGCATTTCTGAATGTTTCCAGGTATATTACGAGAAAAGGTTCTAAAATCTAAGGGATTTCAATATATGTTCTTTTTCAAATGATTCCTGAGTGGGCTTGTCAGTTACAGTGTTCGCCAGGCAGATTAAATTATGGATTTCTTGAAGTACTTAACTGCTGCATAGCAATTACCATAGATGTTATTGACAGTATAGACCATCCTCTTCCCCAGCATATCAATTTCACAATCAGCTAAATAATGTTTAATCTAGATTGTTGGGTGGTTGTTTTTTTTCCAAGAACTGCAGAAAATATATCAATTTCAGATTAAAAGTCCTGTGTTTTTAATGTTTTAGACTTGAAAATAACTTGATTTCATGGAGTTTAAAAAAAGCATTATCAGATTTAACACACTAAATCATCAGGAGGCTCTAACAAGATAAACAGTAAATTGCTCTATTGGGTGTCCTAAAGATGTCTAGGTAAAACCTGTTTTTAGGCTTCAGGTCATGAAAAACATGATAATTAATAACAGATCTTGTCGATATGTGAAGCCATAAGATTAAGAAAATGTATTTAAAAGCAGTTGGCAATTTCCTTACAAAACACATTTTTATTATTTGTGCTGGACACCTCTGGCAAAGGATATTTCAAAAGTTTGTTTAAGTTTATCTCAGCTTGAAGATTAGACATTTTCCTTCATATTTTATTTAAATATTCCTTCCTGAAAATGTTTTTACAGTGAATCACGGACCTTAAAAAGAATAAATAAATTAGGCACTAGAAAATTGTTTCTTATCCACATCTTTCTGAGTTCCCTTTTTTCCCTATGAAACAAACCACATTCCAGTGTTTTCTTATAAACTGAGGGTCTCAACATTTTAACCATCATGCTGACTGGCATCTGAGGCTTCATTAGAACTTGTACCTCTTACAATTGACATCCTTGGTAATATATAAAAGAATTAGTTTAGCTGTGATCCACAATCCTCCCACATCTTTTTCTGACAAGTTTCCATGTTTCTGCACAGCCAATATTTCCCTGTTTTACAGCTTATTTTCCCTTCTGAAATACAGTCTTACAGTCTCCACTTGGATTTTTTTACTGTTTCCTGTTAAGCTTCTTTCCATTGTTTGCCATGATCATCCTGAATCTGTATCCTCTCTTCTAAAATACCCACAGTCTTGCCTAGACTGCTATTGTCTATGCTTTTTCTGAATGCATTTTCTGTTTTCTCATAAAATTGTTCCATTATTCAAGGGCAACTAAGTAGAATAGACTCCAGAGTAGATCTCCATTGGAAACCACTTGGAGTGCCCTGACGGTGTAACAAACAAGTTTATCTGCATTGCTTTGAGATATTTGTTTCTTGTTTGTTTATTTATTTAGATAGAGTTTCCTTAATTTATGAGGTGTTTGTGTGTAGAAGGCATCAGAAGATTTTTAAAGATATATTCTGCTAGCTTGGTCATATGTTTAGATAAAGAAGAAAACAACTGGTTTGTTATTTTTGTCCCTGACAAATCTATACCATCATCTTATTTTTCTAGGTATTAATAAATTGTTTAATAATTTCAGTCATTGTCTTTTCATTTGTTGAAATTAGACTGATTAGTGTTTCTTTACTCATCTCTGTCTTTTCTATTCTAGTAAAAGATAGAGCAAAATATTAGATGTTCTTTAACCTACCTTATTCCTTATGTATTTCAAGATAGCTATTAGTTGTCTAGAGAGAAAAGGGGACTAGATTAAACAGTATCTAGATACTTAAAAATGTTCCCAAAGATCTGCTGGATTTCTAAGAATCATTAAAAAAACAGCCAAAAAACTTTTGGAACAATGATTCATGTGTCAGTTAAATTGGCTTCTCCCTGAAATCTTCTTCATGTATCTTCTACTGTTTGTTACTTTTGGTTGATATTTAAACAGCAGATCTTGATCTTCTTCCATTTTCTTCTAGCTTATTTGTAAAATATTTTCTTGATGCTTTATATCCCTTGAGAGTTATAACTGGTTTTGCATTTGCCTTGGTCATTTTACTTAGTGTTTCTACCATGTCTTTAAACTCATGCTTAATCATATCTTTGTTCCTGATTTTCCTGCTTATGATATTTTAGATTATTTAACACCTTTCTTCCAGTCCTACTGTTCTTTAACTGTTGCTTTCTTTCCCACCATGTTGGTTAGCTTTCCATTTAGTGCTATGTTTCCAGTATGCACCAATTTGTGTTGTTCATCTCTCTTTGATTTTTTGCTTAAGGAACTCTAACTGCCACTTGCTTTAATATACTGAGTTTCAGGTTTTTTTGAAGTCCATTATTTTTAAGTCATGCACAAACTTTGGAATACTTATTTGCATAGGAATACTTTTATTTTGAGATTGTGTTGTTACTATTATGACTTTTTACAGTCTAGAAATTGTTATTTCTTTTTGTTTTCTGAGAAAAGCATATTACAGCAAGAAATATTACAATTTTAGTTTGAAAATTTGAGGTGTTCCTGCAAACAAAAAGATGTTGTCATAAAACGACATATTGTGGTCTAGTCATTATTTTCTTTCTTCATATGAATACATCAATGAAATCATAAATGTTATCACATCAGAGAAAGGCTCATTGTGCACCCCTTTATCTCTACAGAAAAATGTCCTTACAGAAACTTATTGCTTTTATTTAAGCTTTCTGTCTATCCCTAGGCACAGGGTAGCTACTTTGAATTTTTATCAAATGTACATTTCAAAGAGTACAAACAGCAAGTGTGCGTTATAGAATGACTGACCGAAGAAAGGAAGTATTGCTTTGGTTTATAGTGACTTCTGCTGAGAGGCAGGAAGCTATTGGCAGAACTGGCCGCGTTCAAAAGAAATACTCCAATTGTGCAAGGTGAAGAGGGTCCCTTGACAGGTGGATCATCTTGTCAGTCACTAAAGTAAAAGTGTCTAATGGTTATCTTCAGCTGAAAGTGAAGTTAACGTTTTATATCATTATGGAACAATACAAAATCCGCAGTAGATAAGACTAAAATGGTACTATTTCAATAAGTTATAAAACAAGGTGTTTTTTGTTGTTAATGTCAAACAAAAACTTGAGTTTCCTGATTAGCTCTGGTCCTACAAAGAATATAGCTGACATTTTAAGCACCTAAAGTAGCACCATTTAGCATCCTCTCCGTTACTCCATATTACAGAGAAGTTCTTAACCATCACAAAACCCAATACTAACTGCATGTGCTGTTGTTTTCTGGCATCAAAGCTTTTATTTTCAACTCTCATTACTAGAAGAAATGTAAAGATTTATTCAAAGCTGTTACCTAAGTTTTTATTCATGTTTAGTTCAATTGTGAAATATCTTCCTAAGATCACCCCTGAGAATGTGATTCAGACTTCCCAAAGTTCTTTCAGAAATGGATAGTTTTATGGAAAGACAGCATGCAGTTTATTAATAAAGATAAATTTACAAGGAGATATAATCCTAGTGCTTCAGGTTTAGCCTAATATTTAAATATATAAGGTTAAATGAGCTTTTAATAGGGACAGAAGATGCTGGGTTCTTTTCATAGATAGATTTCTTGCACATTTCTCTATGATATTAGTTGCTATGGAGTGGATAGTGCCATGGACAGACTGGATATGAGAGAGGAGTATGTTCCTGATTCACAAGGCATTAGAAAATTTGTAAGATTTTAAAGTATGTGATTTGCCAAAAATAATCTTTAGTACATTTGAAATCCATATAATTATGTGGTGTAAGTCTATCAAACTCAATAGGAGTTCTGTTGTTTTTTCCATTAGTTCAAATGACACAATCAAAATCTGATATTGGAAATAAGACTTGCATGGTCTTAGGTCCGCTTTTGTGAACATTTTTTTATTAAACTCCTTAGCACCTGCTGAGCTGCATTACTATGGTATTTTTTGATGTCACGTAAAAACTGAATATACACATTGCAGTGAGAGAATACAGCAAATCTGATGATCCTATGAATGAAGCAAGTGAACTGGCACTTTTGAGATGAGAAGATTCACTGGTATAGAAGATATGTGAAATGTTGTCTTAAGAAAATTTGTTTTACTCATACAGTACACATTTTAAATTTTTTTTTTTTTAAGTACAGTTTATTTTTGTGGAAACCACTGTCCACAAGCAATGAGAAAAGAGAGCTTTGTGAAATTGTAGGTATAATATTGGTATAAAACATGATACATGCATCTCTTTTCTCTGCTAGACAGTGGAATATTATGATACTTACTAAAATGCCTCTAAATAGTCACCATTTTCTTAGTAGTATGGAGAGACTTCTACCTAAATTTTTAAAAAAATTGCCAAATTATGTCAGGTTCATATAGAGTTTTAGAATTTTTCTCTATTCAGGTACTATATCCTTTTCTATACTTCAGTTTTCAAAAACACTGTTTTTTTCTGTATCTGTGGTTTTGTTTCGTGGGTTTTTTTCCTTGGGGGGGGACGGGACATTTATTTTGTCTTTGTTTTTTTTTAACTGGAATATCTTTACTCCTCATTATAACATTCACTGAACACAGAACAATTTGCAAGTACTGCTTTGGACTGCTATTGTTTCCCCTAATTTACTTACCTAAAAAGTATTTTTAGGAAATGTTTTAAATTTCAATATGGAGCTATATTGGTGGGACATAAAGGTCTGATGAATTTGTCTTACAAAAGAGCTGTACAGAACTGAACCTTAGGAACGTAAGTCTCTGTAAAAATATTTTCATTATATTGGGGGAAACAGATCAGGTTTCTAGCAACTTTTCAGTCCCTACAAACATGGCAGTTATTTTGGATGTGTCCCCAAGAAGGGATTTTTTGATGCCATTTGGGCTAGACAATCCCCTATGCTCTCTCTCCCTTATCCTCTAATGTTTTTTTTTGAGAGAGAAACATTGCCTCTTCTCTCAAATTTTCTTTTTTCATTCCTCTTCTTCTTCAAATGTAATTCCCTAATACATAAAACTAATTCCTAATAATATTTACAATGGTAGGCTCCTTTTTAAAATAAAAGAACAGCTCTGAGATTTTGTCATGCTCAAAGAAATAATTTTAAAAGTTTATTTTCCTCTGTAGATTTTTGCTGATCAATGTCAACAGAAGTTATAACTGGAAAAAATAGAAGGAAAAACTAGTTACTAACATGATAGTTCAGTTTTTAATGAAAAGACTGAACCAAAAGACAAATATTCCAAATAACTGATGGATTTTTACAATCTCTTTGTTTTATCATTGCTGGGTTTTGAAATAATAGTTATTTAGAAAGCAAACTCAAATAATAGAATGTGTTGAGTGCAGTGTTTGTACAATGATATCCATCGGCTGGCTTTTAAAAAATCTTTGTTGATTATGTTTTTTTGTATGATGGACAAGTTTGTTTCATATTGGTGTTTCTGCGCATAAATAATCAAAAGTACCAGTGAATTTAAGACTTGGAAGTGAAGCTTCACCTTGCTGAAGTCAATGACAAACATCAAATTACTTTAATGGGACCTAGTACAGTCTGAATCTGTATACAGCTTTATTAATGCGCTGTGTGTTATTATTCAACTAAGTTAAGCATCAATGATAAAGTTAGTTCTTATTTTTGATTTGTTTGTTTCAGTATGTTGCTGAATTCCATACACTTGTCTTCCTGTAAACAATTCATCACAGCTCTCCAAAGGCAAAGATGCCATCTCTAGCCTTAAAAAACGGTGTTGATTATGTCATAGGAACAGAATATTTATATTAAGGGACCCTTTAAGTCTTGTACCTCTAAATTAAATCACTTGTTGCTTAACACCATATTTTCCTTTATCAGTATCTGACAACTCCTGAAGGAGGCCAGTCAATGTAAGATTGAAAGCTAATAGCAAGTATAGTCACTATAGCTGGAAAAAAATAAACCTGTTCTGGTTATATACAGTAGTTACATGTTTTGCTTTACTCCTAGAGTATTACTCTTGAAACTCAGGACGTACTTTAGTATTATTATTTTTACTTATTGCCTTATTTTCTTCACTAAATATGAATAATTAATAAAATGCCAGACATATTCTAGATAAAACTTGTAAGGTACTTTTATTTGAAAGGATGCTGGATTACCAACCAGATCTGGAACCCTTTTTTGCAGGGGGTGTGTGTGTGCCGGGGAGATAGGGGTGGGGAGGGGGTGACATGATTCAATAGTGTAGTTAAGCAGGGAAGTGAAGTATGTAAAGGTCACTTTATTATTTGTAGTGAGACTAAGGCTGATATTACTAAAATACAAAATTTTTGTCTCATAGGAAATTCTGACAGTTCTTCATACTGAGTCAGGGTGGAAATAATGATTTTTGATAGAATTACAGTCACACCTTTTGCATTGTTGAAATGAACTAAAACAAACAGCTCATTTTTGACTCCCATTTGTCATTATTGTTTGTACCTGCTACTCTTCTATGATTGTGTAGGCAGTCAGCCAGGCAATATTAGCAAAGATGACTCGGGCTCTGTTCAAAGAGGAGTTTACTGTTAGAGAGTAAGGAATAATTTTAAAACTTAAAATGGAACAAACTACTTGGTGAAAATCAAATCCTCAGTACGTCAAACTTCGTTCAATCAGAACAAGAGTCTTTTGATTTGGATCTTCAGATAAGGAATAGGAGAAAGGGAACGTCAGGCAAGAGTTGTATGATACTAAACAGTATCCTAAAAGAAGCCTATCTTTTGCAGAGCTGGCATATTTTGCAGTCACCATGACACAGGATCATTTTAAGGAAGGCTTAAGTATTGTTTTACTTAAGAGAGAATATCTTTTGTGCAGGTAGTTCTGAAGAGTAAAATTAAAAACCAACCAAACAAACCCAAAACAATAAAAACCTCAGCCTTTCTTAAATGACCCTCTTTTGGAAATAATTGGCAAAAGAGGAATTAAAAGAAAAGTGGTGGAACTTTTACAGCTGGACTGTGGCAGGGGAAGAAGCATATGCTCTCCAGGTCCCAGATTCTTCTCTTTCTTGTCTCTTGGAAGGAATAATGTTGGTAGGTTCAGTATCATTGTATGGCATTACCTGTTGCCCTGTATGTTAAGCTAGCAAATGAAACTGAAGTTGAACCTGTCAATGTTAAACCTATTTGTTTACCATATCCTTCACTTGTATCTCAAGGCTGTGATGCTTTCATCTTGAGCAAGTTATTAATTATTTGGTTAGTTGCAAGAATATGGTTGTCTAGTGAAGAATCCTATTGCATGGGGAGAAAAATGAGCAAAGATGGTCAGATGTTTAGATCTTGTCTGTGGACTTTAATTATGATAAAGCAAGCAGTTCCTTCCGTCTATGTTTTGTGGTTTGGTTTTTTTGTTTGTTTTTGGTTTTTGTTTGTTGGTTTGGTTTTGTTTTTTTTTTTACCCCTGGTTATGCACTTATATGCACCTTAAGGTAAACAGAGGGTAGTGTGTATTAACTCACTGAAGTTATGAATGTCTTTGAGGTGAAATCTTCACTGATTCAAATAAGAGATGGTGATTTTTTAATTTTTTTTATTAGCTGCTGTATCTTGTTCCATCTCATCCTTTCTAATGTCAAGGAAATCTGTCTTTGTGCCCATCTGCTTTCTTTATGTCAATGTTATTCTTTCCTTTCCTTTCTCCCTGATTTTGATGTCATTGCTAGACTTCCTTGTATCACTGATCCAAAGCTCACAGAGGTCAATAGTGTTAGATCTCTCTATATAGAAGTTTGTTCTGTGGCAGCTTTGAGGTTTTCAAAATGTTTTTCTTTTCTATCCAGTTAAAGTGAAGAAAAAATAAATGGGAAGGTGAAGAACAATGTTCATCACCTTTCCCCATTCCTACAATATCTGGTAGCTTTTTTATCAGGTACTCGGTGCTGACATCAGGGACCAATGGTCCATCTATAAATCTGGAGGTTGCTTCAAGTTTTTGTTTTACCTAATCCATAACAGGGGTTTCTAACTACTGTGCCTTTTCAGGTTCTGCATTTACACCCTAGCCTTTCTGGAACGAATGTCTCTTTGCCTTTTACTGGAGCAGTTTTATTTTGTTAAAGGTAATCATTCAGTGAATGAAAGAGAAAAAATGTGAAGGTCAGAATTTGGATTTGGATGTGTAAAGTATATTTAAGTTCTTACTCTCAATTTATGAATAACCTTTTTGTAGGGAAAAATCTCAGAGCATTTCTCACAAATATTTGGGTACAGACTTACCATTGGCCTGGAGGGGACACCACCAGCAGCTGTGCATTGTGAGCTTCTCTGCCATGTGACACAAATATAGGTTTTCCTGTTTTCTCCCCTTGCCTATTTGACCCAGGATTCCTGTACATGCCAATATCTGACTGTAAAAACAATCTATCGCTTTGTAATTATGTCACACATTCATTAGAAGTATTTGTTTGTGAACAAATTGATATTTTCTAACAAAGGACTTATCAGAACAGTTAGCAGCTGTAATTCCTATCACATAGGAAACTTTCTGTTTACTTCAATGTGCTTTGTGCTCTAATAACATTTTATAAATCTATCAGAAAACATATTTGAGCATGCCAGACTTCTAAACTGGGTTAACCTCTAAAAATATCTCTTGCAATGCTTGGGTTTGCTATATATTATTCCTAAAATTGAGGACAATAAGTCAGAAACACATCATAGAAATGTATTGAGCCACTGTTAGAAACTTATTAACAGGGCATAGAACTTCATCCGGCAGTATCTCCAAGCCCAAACTTTTATATACTTTGCCACATTTGTCTGGTGATTGTTAAGACACAACTCCTTCTCCCCAAAGATTCCCTAACCCTCAAGATAGATAGAAGTATTGCTTTTCTAGTTTTGTTGTATGGAAGTATCGTTCCACCGTGGTTTAGAATATTTAGAATGTACTGTTAAGTCTGAGCAGGGTAGAGAGGCTCTGCAGAGAGATCTCGACAGGCTGGATCAATGGGCCGAGACCAACGGGATGAGGTTCAGCAAGGCCAAGTGCCAGGTCCTGCACTTTGGTCACAACAACCCCAGGCAGCACTACAGGCTGGGGGCAGAGTGGCTGGAGAGCTGCCTGGCAGAAAAGGACCTAGGGGTGTTGGTCGACTGTCGGCTGA
>JAOQGH010000001.1:106549131-106559621 GCA_025769975.1 Gallinago jamesoni | reverse complement strand
GCCCCATCCCTGGAGGTGTTCAAGGCCAGGCTGAATGGGGCTTTGAGCAACCTGGTGTAGTGGGAAATGTCCCTGCCTATGGCAGGGGGGTTGGAACATGATGATCTTTAAGGCCCCTTTCCAACCCAAATGATTCTATGATTCTATGATTCTATACAAGGCAAACTTATAGAAGAGAAATGTCTAGGAAGTTACTTACCAAGTAGATATCGTGTTCCACTAAGGCAGCCCCAGAAGTAAGACATTTGAAGAAGAGCACTAAAAAGAGATGTCATTTGTGGCTCTTCCTGCTCATACATTTCTGTAGCCATCAGCGGTGCTTCCCAAAACCAATAGGGTGTTGGAAACAGAATACGGGGCTGGGTGGATCTTTAGTGGCATGTTTGATAACTGTACTTATGTTCCTAAGTCACACCAAGGATTAATGTTTGCTGCTTTTTCTGTTAAATTATTACCATGTTTTTAAATATGAGGATGTAACAGGAGTCTTCTCAATAATTAAATTAAAAGCTGTTGGAAGACCTTATAATATTTTCCTTTGAGACAAGTTAACTCAGATAAAACAATAAGCTCTTTGATAACTTAATAAAGAGCAGATGGTTTTCAACAAAGCTGGATTTGAAACAGGGTAGCTATAACCAACGTTGAATACTAAATGAATCTTCTCTTTTATGCTGTAAGAGGTTAAAGTAAGCAATGCCAAGGATCACCTTGACCCTTTATGTCCAGTGGTAACAGTTGACACTAAAACAGGTTCTTTTATAAGCCTTTTTGTTTTATTTTAATTTTTCTTAGAATGGAGTTGGAGCTAGAGAGATTTGATTTCCTGAATGTAATGCTTTGCTTAACATTACCACAGGTGTTATGGCTTATAGGAAAGGCTGTGAAAGCCTACATGAAACTGGTTTCCCAGTGGAACCTCAGTGCCTTTCTCTGAAATCTAAACACTTATGTGTGCTAATTCTGACAGATTTTTAGCAAAGAATATTCAAAGCAGTTAGACCTACACTGGCACTGTTAATTTCAACTTTATCACTTTATTCTTGAATGGTGACAGTATTTCACATCTCTTTTGATATTATAGAACATGAATTATTTCAGTAAAATTGTATTTATATTCCTAAATGCTCTCTTTCATTTCTGTTCACAAGTACTGAGCGCTGAGCTTTTCCTCAATGTGGTGTCATGCCAAATTTAAAAATGTCAAAATGTCTAAGGGAAGGTATGTTATTCTATGATCTGTCTCAATGGTCTTTTTTTTTTTATTAATGGATTACTTATTAACAATCCATTATATATAAAAGTTAAATTCTGTGCAGTCTAACTGTACTTGGCAGTACTATGAGATTTGCTGTCCTTTCAGGAAGATTATACTATTAACAGCACAAGCTCCATTGATTGGTATAAGTCCATGCGTTAATGCCGGAAAGGAAGGACCTGCTCCTCTACTAGCTGTTTAACAAGCCAAACAATTAATCCAGGAATTCCTACTTTAACTCCAGTGTTTTAGATAGAGATGTCTGTAGACATTTGCTTAAAGGTACATAAAAACAATTAAAATGAGAAACTAAAAGCAATTGAAAATTACCTAGTACATCTCTATACACTTCTGAAAATTAATAGAAGTGGATGATGATGTGCTTTCTGTGAATTCATGGAGCAAGGTAATTCAATTAAGGAAAAGTATTCTGCAACTTGTTCCATAATGGCACTCTCTGAAAATATAACTACAGCTGAATAAGCTAGTGTTATTAGATCACTTGGTTTTAAATGTATAGAACAAGACTTTGACTTGCATCTAGTCATTTCTGTGTTAAGTCCATAATTCTATGTTTGATTAAGAATCTTTTAAGGAAGCATCTTTCATTTTGGTGCAAAAACTTGTGGAAATTAAGATAACTTCACTTTCTAATTTATTTGTCCTTACAAATCCACCTTTTGCAAATAGAAATGTCTGCCTTGAGGGGCTAAGTCATTCTAGGTTAAAATTTCTTTTATCGTTTTGTGAATAATTTTTTTTTCTTTGAAGAAAATTTTGTGAAAAGGAACAAAATGCATGTCATACATTGGCAATTCTCTAAGTACTACATGTGTTATAGAGCTGCATGGTAAAGCCTAACAAATCTGTTTGACAAGTCACTACAGACATAGGCAGACAAAATCTGGAGTAAATCAGACAAGACACTGAAATTTTGATGTATTTAATTTCCCTACACATACCTCTCTTGAAACCTTCATTTGTTCTTCACAGTTCAGTTGTTGACTTGTGAATTTATTGTGCTAATCTTAGTTATGAACATGGTATTTATTTTAAAAGTTTCTGCTGGAATTTGAGAAATATCTACAAACAATGCCTTCCAAGACATGGATTTATTTTACCTATCTTTAGTCAATCAAATTTTAATTCATGCTACTTGTCAAGGCTGTCTCCCAATAGTTATTGGGGTGATACAGGAAATTACAGAGGATAGTTTTTTAAGATATTCTCTGAACTCATGAGGATTGCAAAAGCAATCATTTCAGTTGTTAATACCATACTTATGTACATGGAGTCATGCATATCAATAATTTAGTATATCAACAGATCTTTAATTTACTGTCAGAAGTGAGCTTTTCTCATTTGCTTTAATCTTGTTAGTGTGGGCAGTAATTATAGAGAAGCTAAAATGGTTGTGGCTTCACTGCAAGTCCATAAACTAATATTTAGACTATAAAAGCATACATGCATTTAAGAGAATTTTATTACCATTCACTCAAGAAGAAATTGCCTTCTAAGCACAATTGTTCTCTGTAACTATGGATTCAGCCTTTGGCCTTGATAAAAATGATTGTGAATGTGAATATTTATTAACCATGGCAGTATATGTTTTCGAACATGGAAAGAAGAAAAATAGTATCTTAAATATTTTCTTGCTGTAATTTACTGAAGCATACATACTCAGGAGCATATTGAGTTTTTCAAAGTTTTATTAATTCATGTGGAAGGAAAAAAAATGACTATTTCTACCACATCTCATTTACATAATGCCTGTAAAATACCAATTTTAAGTGCAGAAAAAAAGACCAAAACAGAAGTGTTTCAAAGTCTAATTTATGTAATGCATGCAGATGTAGTAGTTTGCACAGTAACTTGCACAGTTAGACTGGTTCAGCAAGATACTTTACAGTATCAACTTCTGTAATCGACAATTCCCAACACTTAAAAAGAGAGTTTGTGGATTTCTAATAGTCATTATCACAATTTAGATTTTTCTTTTCTACTAGTGTTCACTGTTGGGTTAGACAACACTTTTTTCTTAGGGTATTTATGAAAGATGAATGGCAAACCAATGGGCTATGAGATAATTAGTCTTCAAGTTTAACTGAAATGGAAAAAAACATTTTCATTCATTATATTGTGTCGTAAATCACTATTGCCAGTGGTTTATAACAGAGCTGGATCTAAAGGGGAAGTTCTTCTACTTTTTCTTGTCTAGCACATAAGAAAGCCTAATCAAGAATCAGCAGTGAAGTTTGATAGCTGCTTAAGGAGGTGGTAGGCATCTCTTTAAGAGATGGGCTTTCATGTCTTTGAAGAAAAAAGAGAGAATCATCCACTGTGGGAAACTTTACTGCCTAATTGCTCTCATAGTGCTGTCTGTCCCATGCACCACAAATATATTCATAGGTATGGGAAATAAGGTATCAGCTTTTTCATGAAAAAAAGAAATCCTTCCTACTTTTATTTTTTCCATTCAAAATTCAGAAGAAACAAAGTAGAACTATAAATGGTCATCTGCTTTTCAGGAAAGAGAAGATGGCTTCTTGCGTATGAGTCATTCTGCAAGACAATGCCATATTTTGATGTACATCTACATCTGTGTCAACACACAGGTGCTGCTTTGCATGCTTTTGCTCCTCTGCCTAGAAAATGCCTTTCATTTCTATTTTATGTAGCTACACGAGGAAAAAAAGAATTAGTTCAGAAAGTTGTCTTTTGTATATTAAAACATTGTAATAAGATATATATATTTAAATTATATGACTATTACTTGAATATGCAGTTGAAGTCAATTATTTTTGAAAAAAAATTTGGAATTATTAATTTTTACATTTTCAAATAAAAATAATATTATTTTTCATAAACCTGCCACATTTTATTCATATGGAAAAAAAAAAATTCTGACAGAAAAGTGGAAAAACATATGGACTAACCCCTCCATGCCTCATGGCCTGTTTAACAATCTCATCAGACAAATCATGTGACACAGTTTCAGTTTGGTGCTACAGAAAGCTGCTGCTGTGGATTTCACTATCAAGGCTATTTTTAGCTGTATTGTCCAAGTGGGTTTTCTGGTGTTATGATGACTTCATAATTTTAACATAAATCCCAGAAATGAGGAGTTCATGAAATTAACTGGTTTTCTTTTAGGAATGCTAGCATAATAGAGAGTGAGAACACAGCTTATGTACAGATACTCTGCATATGGACCATATACATGAAAATAAAAATAGTGGGTCTTTTTTCCAGTCAGACTGTATAGGTTGCAGGCACATGCTTCTTCTCCTTTATGTATTCAGAAAGAAAGATTCCCTTTGATGATCTGATTTTAATCAGGTTTACAATTCAGTTACCATTAAACACAACCTGATTTTCACATCCTAGGGAGATTTTACGCATTGTGGCAAATTCCCACACAATATAGGCTCCGCAGATGCTACACCAAATATATAGTTTATATGTTAGGTGCATGTCTGGTGGTTTAATTAAAGCGTCTTGCAACAAATCTATGATTAAAACAGTCTTTGTCCTAACAAGATCATGCTGAAACTGGAATATCCATGTTACAACTAGCTGATCATCCTATGACAATTCTTTTTGCTGATCTTTTCCACCAACTTTATATAGGGTTCTGTGTGGAGGTATAGGGACAGGTGATACCAATATGTCCCTCTTCAGGCTACTTCAGCATCTGCCTCTCCCTACCATACCATAAATTCCATTTAAATGTTGTTCTGTAGGTCCATCACTTCTCACAAATCACTGCCCTTCCTACTGAGCCTTAAGAAAGGAATGGGAAGTGGATGTTGGAATTTGGATCTCTTTGCCATATATTGACTACTAATTTGTTCTTCCATGGTTATTTTGCTTCTGTAACCTTTGGGCATTCAAACATCAGCTGTAGACTAGTGAAGATCTAACATTGGAACTAAAATGTCAGTTTGAGCTTTCAGATATTTATCAAGAACAAAGAAAAAATTCAAATGGATAAGAAAGCTGATTTGGTCTGCTGATCCTAAAAGGCTGGCTTTGAAAACAGTATTGCTATGGAAAAATGATACTGTCTTATTTTTAAGAATTTGAATGTCAGCAGCCAGAGTAGCAGGATGCTTTGTATTAATGAGATCATAATTCGGATGCTTTTCAGACATCCAGTGTTTGTCTGTCTGCTTTTCTACTTGAGGTGCTGCGAAAGTTTTAGTACAATCCCATTCTCTACTAAGTCAATAGCCTGTTTTGCAGCCTATACAGTCAAAGCACCAGGCACCTGTGACACAGTGATGGCAGATCAGTAACTATATTGATATTCAGTGACTGCTGGAGTTCTTCAGATAATCAGGTGCACTGAAGCTATTCTTGATAACTTGATTTGTGTATGCTGAGAGCGCTTCTATTTTGAATATATGATTATATGAATAGAAGGAAAATTTTGCATTGTTATTGGTCCTGGAATTAATTTTTGTTCCTGTACTGATGCTTGAATCAGCAGTGTCCTCCTCCTGCTTCATAGCTTATAACAGAACAAACATTGCGATGTAAAACCTGTTTATTCTGCAATCAATCACATATTTTTTTCCTTGAGGCATTTCTTTGAGAAAACAGTTTAATTTAATAAGCTGCTTGCAGTACTCCCTAAGATATTTTTTTCATTAAAGCAAGCAAGAGGGATTTTACATGGCTAGAATAATACCATTCTAAAGCTGAAGTCTCAAAATTGTAGATATGTAATTCCTTTAGAGATATTAGAGGTGCAATATCATCTTTACATGTCTTATAGCATCTCTTTTTATTATCTCAGTGTGTCAGCACAAATTTAGAAAGAATTCAAGTATATAATTGTTTACATACCTTCATGTTTCAGGAATTCCATGAGGAAAGAAAAATTTATACATCACTCCTAATTATTATAAATCAAATAATGGTGTTCAGATAAATACAGGCAGAATCTATGCAAGAACTGACAATGGACTTTTCTGAAAATTCTTGTATTTGTTAATAATTTCTTAACGATGTGCAAGCAGTAAGTCTTTTCACAGAGAATGTATTTGAGTTCAGAATGAACGAATTAGAACCATTACATCCACAATACCATTCTTTAATTCAAAATGTCACCAGGTTTTAAACTTAAAACATGGAAAACCAAACCCCACAAATTGCTAATGGTCCAGTTTTTCAGTAATATATCCATGAGTCAGGTATTTTTTTTTAGATTTTTTTTTTATTTGCTATTTTTTAAGCAGTGAGTCTCATGTTTAAATAAAACACTGCATACCTAGCCAATGACAGGTTACTCAACATACAAACTTAACAACCAACAACAATTAGCACCATCCTAATTACCATTTCTCACCCTGAAGAGATTCAGATGAAATGTAACCATGGGTTTTGGACTATATTACCTGCCTGGGCAATTTCTTCATCAGATAAGTTAACAAAGAGCAGAATGATATCTTCTGAATCTGAAACTGATTTTCAAGCTGCAGCTGTGTATAGATAAGCAGGTATTAGCAATCCTGTAAAATCAATTAATTGGCAATTTAATAAATAGCAACTTATCTAGAAAGCAGGCCAGACTTAACAGTCTGAAGACAGACCTCACAGTTCTGTCTTCAGTGGTGGTTCTCCCTCTGCATAGGATGGTACTTAATTACATTTAATGAAAAATATTGTAGAAGGGAGGTGGATGGGTTGCTTAGATGTGTTATTTCTTCTACTAGAGGTAGAATAGCTCAGTATAGTGGCAAATAACCAAAACTTGTAAAGGTTTGAGACATTTTTGTAGTAGATGAAATATTTGTAGACTTTGATGAAAACCTACATTAGTTGAACTCAAATAACTTCATTAAAGATAAATTTTCATCAGAAGTAAGAATGAATTCATAAGGACTGAAAAGCGAAAGGCGTCTGTAGGATTTTCTTTTACACTTTACTGTAGAGCTGAGAATTTCCAGCTTGAGTATTTCATGTCAGTCGCCTTAACAGCAAAGACCTGTTTGGTGAGCTTAAATCAGCATATACCTACATAGTTACATACTCTAATAGGTGGTGATGCTTTTCTGTAATGATGCAGTTTATGCTATTGGTTGCTTACTGAAGTATTACCACATGTGTGTGTTAAGGAGTTAATATAATAAAATAAGATGGAAGGAAAGAATTTTCCATTTGATTTCACGGTGATTTACCATTGACTAATCTTTGTTTTTTTTCCCCTGCATTATTCTTTTCCCTCCATTCTCACTGGAAGACATTTTGATGCTGCTTAGAAAGTATGTTATTCTGGGAAAGGTTTTCTTAAAAGTAGAAAATCACATTGAAAAAGGTCAAAATAAAATATTTGAACTTTTTTTCTAAGTGACTTGTTTTTAAAAGCTGTTTTATATTGCAATACAAAATCTAAAAGGAAAAAAAAGACAATACATTTTTTAAGTTTTATTTTTACCTGACTTTTTTGTTGTATTAAAAGGGAAGTTTGTATGTGGTTTCTAAATTTTAAGTTTTAATCAAGTCAGTGTAACACTTGTAACAAAACCCTCATCTTTATCAGCTTTCATCTTTATGAAATACTTTTGTCTATTTGAGATGCTGAATACTATTTGCTGTCATTTGAGAATTAAATATCATACTTTAAAGGAAATTCTGTTGTGCCAAATGTTACAGGGTTACCTGCTAGCTTTTGTTTCCTTATCTGAGAGTCAATCTACTCTTGATCAGTAAGTCTCTTGTGGTGTTGGTTTTGAATAAGGTAAGCTTTGTTGCAAAGAAGGCTTTAGGAAACTATGGAGGCTGTGAGAGATTTTGTTCTTTACTTTGATATTAATGGAAAGTCAATTTACTCTACAGATTTTATTATTTTTCTAATGGGCATCTGTCAGACTATCATTTTTGGAAGAAGGGATTACACCTCAACTATTACTTTTACTTTTTTAGCTTTATACAGGCAAATAAAAAAACCTAACTATAGTCTTCCCCCGTTTTTCAGATACAGAAGTTGAGCTTGGAGACAATTTAGCAGATGACAGATTTCCATTGTGACAGTCAGTGCTATTTTCAGTAAAAGACAGTAACACTGGCAAAAAATACATGTAGTTGTGGTGGTTTTTTTACCTTTAAATACATTGAGGCAGTAATAGAATGACAGTATCTGTGAGCTTGCAATTAGATTGAATCAGGGATGTATCCTGACATGCTGTATAGGCATAAGTAAAATGACAATAACAAAGACAGAATAAAAAAAGTAAAATGCAAATTTTAAGGAGGCTGTGACTGTACAAGGAATGATGGCCAACACTCAGCTAGAGATGGAGTTCAGCTGCCCTTGGGGAGCTTTGCTCATCTGGCCATTAGTGGAGGAAAGAAGGGTGTTTTGTTTTATCTTTAAAATATTGTGGACCATATAACAGAGAACTCTGAGTATGTTCTGACTTCAAATGGACTCTGCATGTGCCTAAATCTGGGCATGGGCTACGTCTTCATCATGATTCTGAGATCTACTCTAACCAGTACAGGGGAGCACTGAAGAGACAGGAGTGACATAAAGAAGAGGGGTGATATAAAAAGAAGGGTGGCATAAAGAAGAAAGAAAACTATTTGAGGTGTCAGCCAGGGTTACATTATGCAAAGCAAAGATGTTGATTGACTTTCATATGTCTTGGTGTGCTTTTTGAGTATTTCCTGTTTACATGAAGGTTATCACAGAGAGAAAGTAATTATGGAAGAGGAGAAAGTGTTGAAATTTATTTTTTTTTTACAATGAATAAGTGCAAACATAATATTGTTTTTGAATGCTTTTCTCTTATTGGGTTACTTTAAAATGTTGTAACAAATCGATATGCAAAAAGCTGAGGCTTCCAGGGTATGTGTTCCTGCAATCACATAAGGCTCGTGTTTTCATTGCTGTTTTTAACAGTAGGAGTCTGATGCACAATAAAAATAGTTTGTCACAGTTTTCCATCTCACACTGAGATTTTGTTCTGCTTCATGAATTTTAAACCTGTCAAAAGCTTTAAAGCATTTAAAAAAAAAATAAATGCTATCTGCTATATTAAAAGTGTTGTCTTTATGAAGCAGGAACAAAACAGCTTTAATTTGAATATTTCTCAGCTGTGCTCTGTTTCTTTTCTGTTTTCTATGAGTTGAAGCAGAAAATTTTTATATAAATTAATTAATAATAATTGCTATTTTACAGCCAACTTCCTATATTGAAGTGGATTGTGCATTTGTTTCTGTATTACATAAAATACAGGGATTTTATAAATACAGTTAGGAGTTTTATTGAATTTGAAAGAAAAGATTAACAAAGCCAGCTTTCCTGTAGGATTTCTAAATATTTACAAAGGTAAAAGTGGCATAGTAAAAAAAAGGTTTGGTGAGGTTTTTTGTTTACTTTTTTGTTTTACTTTTTAAGGAATGCACTTTCACTGAAGGTAACATATCTAAAATTCTAGGTTTATGTTCAATTTCTTATGCAAGTACATAAATACATTTGTACATGTCAATCTATGTTTATACATTCTTTTTACTGGAGTTGTCCCAGTGTGCTGGTAATACTTATTAGGGCCTTCAGAACTGTAGATCATCTGGAAATGTTGTAAGTCTGGGCAATCGATATATTCTTGGTTTATGAAATTGACATCTAGTAACAAGAAGAAAGGCCTTGCCACAGAAATCAATAAATATGTACTGAAAGGCTTTTCCCGTGAAAATTTTGTGCTGAGCTTATGGCATAGATGAAACCTCCTTGATCTCAGGTTCATTTTAAATTTTGTTCTTAGGCAAATGCAGTGGGATGCCTCTCCTTAGAGTCTCTCTCTGAGTTATTTTTGTTAAAAACAAAGCCTTTCTGATGAAATAGCTCGAGCACAGTACATCATGGGGATTCAGCATTTGTAAGCTGTCAGATGCATGAGGTTATGGAAAACTGCAATCGTTTGGGGTTTACATACAGCATAGTTCTCATAAAACAAATTCTGGCTGCTTTCTATTTTTACTGACATGCTGTTTGTTAGGTTTCTGAGTTACACTGCAGTAGAGCACAGAAGAGATTAGCCATTGCAGGGTCCACCTTCAGGCATGGTAATGTTTGTCAGGGCTGGCCTGCAAAAGCTGGTGGAGACATCCTTGGACTCCTGCTCTCAGATGAGGAAGAATCACAGAATCACAGAATCACAGAATCACAGAATCTTAGTGGCTGGAAGGGACCTTTGAGATCATCGAGTCCAACCACATTAAA
>JAOQGH010000001.1:106499846-106549031 GCA_025769975.1 Gallinago jamesoni | reverse complement strand
AAAACTGAGCCCTGAGGGACACCACTGGTGACCGGCCGCCAACCAGATTTTGCTCCATTAATCACAACTCGCTGGGTACGGCCATCCAGCCAGTTTTTAATCCAGCGGAGGGTACACTTGTCTACGCCATGAAGGTGTCAGCCTTTGCTGAAAAGGCTGAGTAGGTAACACAGGATGAATCCCCCCTGCTCACCAGAGCTCTGTTGTGTGAGACAAGTCATCTGTCCAGCAAAAAGGCTGCTATTGCAGAACATCGCTGAGTACAGACTCAGAAAGGCAGATAGCTGGGCTCTACAGATAAAGAGCTGTGGGATTCTTAACATGGAGAAAAACTGCAAAAAAGCTCCCAAAATGGAAAGAAAGGGCCAGCCCAAGTCTCATGACGTCATCAGAAAATGCTTGCCTTTAGGGACTATATTGTATGTGCAGAAGGGTAATTAAAAGATACATCTTTTATTTCCTGTAATGTTTGCCATGTTTCCTTCCAAAGTTCACTGCACAGGAGACATTTAAAATTAACTGTTTCATTAGTTCAGTTTGTCTTTGAAATGTATTCTCTTGTGTTAAAGGATGTATAGACCGGCATGGGAATGTACATTGTTAATTGAAGATGAAATCTTGATGGCCCTTTCAAAAGTGATATGCATGTGTAGGTAAAGCAAACTTAACTTCCATCTACATAAATGGGTCACACTGCTGGTATGACACGGAGTACAAAAGCTATCTCTGCTATCTCTTCCTCTTGTGTGTAGGCTCAACAGAAGACTAACTAGTTCATTTTTTTTAGTCCAGATAAAGTTGAGTTGCAGATTTTCTTGTCAAAATTTACTTCAAATGTGATTCCTCTTAATAGTGCTGGGTTCAAGATGGCAGCCCTATAATACAAAGATTGACTTTGCCTTTTAAAACCTTCTTACATATGGCTTCTGTAAATGGAAATTGGCTGAAGAAATTAATTGTCCTATCGGAATTAATTCAATGAAATTTTTCTATGAGCTTGACAGAATGTGCAAGGCTGCAAAGGGCCTCAGTCTCTGATAATCTTTTTAAAAATTTTTATATAATTTTATTTCTCATTTCTCTGTGTAACATAGAAAAAAAAACAGAAAAAATTTTACCTCTTGAAATAGCAGGAATGATATAAGCATTTTAGCTGAATGGCAAATTCACAGTAATTGAAAATATTTTCTTTATGAAAGTGCTTTATGAGATGGTTTTCACTGAACAATTTTTTTCCAAGGTAATAGGAGATTGTTCTGGAATAATTTTAGGAGACCTTGTGTATAAAAAGATATATGCTCATTGTAGGCATACTCCTTTTAATTATGTATAGAAGAGCTTATTTTAAGGCAGAATTTCACAACACAAATACCGGGTTTGTTTTTTTTTATAGTTTTCTCACAAAAATAATGTAAGTTGGAAGCTGCTGTCTGTGTCATACCTACGTGAGAAAACCACAGTGTTGTTAAGAATGTTCTGCTGGCCATATCTTGTCACTGAACTAGGACTGAAGCTAATATTTATAGGTCAGTGTCAAGGGAAGAAAGGGCCTATTGTTTACTGACCTTCAAGCAACGTATTTTTTCTAAAGCCAAAATAGAGTGAAAAATTTAGAGCTGACAAAAAACACGCACCATTCAGTCTGTCTGTAGAGTAGAATTTTTGTTTTGTTTTTAAGACTGAACAATTTTGTTTGGTCCCTGAAAATCATATATTTATATATTTATAGTTTTGAAAATGTTTGAGGCCCTTATCATAAAATTGTAAGACTTTGTGGAAACAACTGTTCTTACTATAGCGAAGAACATTTGCTTGCTTTGTTTTCTGAACTTTTGCCATCTGTAGCAGTGATTCTGCGCATTATCGCTTTCACTATCATTTTGAAACATGAGTAAATGTCAGTTTCCTCTTCTAGATCAAGGAAAAGATATGCCCTTAAGATCAAACGTGTTCTTATTCATGCTTTGCAATTTGTCACTTATACGTCCGATTATCCCACTGCTAGAGAGAAGGGGTGAGTTATTGTTGCCATCTATATTATATTTAAGAATTAGAGTTGCACAACTTCATTTCTTATTTGAAATGATATTTTATGTTCCAGTCATGTACAAATAAATGATTAATTATCTTTTCCCATCATTAGGTCACTGTAACTGATTTTTATCTAGTTTTTTTAAATATTAAACAGCAGTAGTCTTAATCTTTTTCTACAGCTTCTTTTCTGATTTCTTGACACAACATAGTGAAACATCTGTTGTTTAATGCTTTGAAGAGAAATGCTAGTTTGTTGAAACCAAGAACTTTTCCTGCTTGAGAAATGCTCCAACCCAAAGCTTTTGAAAATGTCACAAGCCTCAGGTCTGTAGATTAAGTCACCACATAGCATACCCGATTTCATTGGGACTGATGTTACAGATACGTTTAATTACCTGTTCATTTGCCCTTTCTATAATTCATCACACAGATCTTTTCTGATCCTTGGTAGACTCAGCTGGTCATAGATAGGGTGAGTAGCTGAGTGACAGAAATTTATGGTGGGAGACAGGCCACAACTCTTCAGCCAGCGGATATTTTCCACAGATGCCTTTGCTTCAAAGATCCAAACTAACCTTATCTCACCAAGTGGGCTGGTGCATCCCCTCCATGTCTCATCACCTGGAAAATCTGCACTGTTTATGTGGATGGTTGCTGGAAGCTAAAGGTTGATTTTTTCTTTTTCTTGTCTGTATGACTGACTTTTTGTTTTCTAAGTATAATGAGCACAGCTGCACAGCATACTCAGGGGTATGTGATATATATATGAGTTGTTTTTGTTTGGCTTAGAGATTTTTGCTGTTGTTGGTGAAATCTTATTTCTTTATTTTTAATATGATTGCTCTCTCCTTGGTATCTCAAAGCAAAAGCATAAAGCATGACCTATGATGATGCCTTTTTAAAAATGTAGAGCTTTTTCATCACTTTCCGTGTGATAGTTTGCCATTCAGTTCAAGAATTAAGAAATCCCAGTACTGTCAGCTGCTCAGGCAGAGGAGAGGAAAGGAAAAGAGATGCTTGAAACGGCAACAAAACAGAGATGCTCAGCAGAAATAAGTGACCTGACACGACTACTAAGTTTGCCAGTGTGATGCTTTGAAGTGCTAGCTGGCTTCATGCACCATTAAACACAGGCGGCTTTAATACTTTTGCAAAAGACTGTTTCCCTTCTACATTGTAGATATTTTTGTTAAATTCCAGTTTTGCATTTAATTATAGTTATTGTGACATAAAGTTCGATTTCATTCACGTATTTCACTTGTGTTAATCTTATGTCTAAGTTCACATTAGCTGTGATGCCTGTTCCCTTCCAGCTTTAAAATGATAATATCTGGAAGCATCCCCTTTGCATTTCTCCTTGACATATTCTTGCACATTTCTTCATTCAAAGGCTGCCTTAAAGCATTTTTTCTTGCTTTCTGCTCTTACATAACCTGTATCACTTTGAATTCTATGAAATGATCTGTACCCAGTTGAGGTAGATGATAAATCCTTGAAAAAAAACCTATTCCTTTATGAACTTTGAGATAATATTTTCCATGGAAACATCCCTAAGAATATTAGAATTGTCCCATTTACTAGTCATTGCTTACAAGTATTCTTTTTGGTGGAGATTTCTGTTACTTCTTGGGCACTCACAAAATACATTATTTTGTAACAGCTAATTAAGATTTTCTTTCCCAAAATGTGTTCCTTGGGAGTGGGGAGGTAATATTAGCATGCCAAAGATTCATTAGAAAACAACAAATATGCAAATCTAATTTCTTTTCATATTGCGAACATCTGACCTTGGTACATTCTAAAATAATAAAAACCCCACATTTCTTTATGCAAGTGAGGTACACACAAAACACAGGATTTTAGTGCTCAATTGTACATAGCAATTAGCATGATCTGAAATCATATTTTCCTTTTTCTTCTCACGGCTTGATATTTTCAAGTACTTGGCAGTGACAATAGACTAAGGTAACCTCTTTCCCCAACCTCCATTTCCATTTATTCACTGTTATTTATTACTTTTTATTCCTACTGTAAGACCATTTGAACCATGTCTTTACCTGTGATTATTCCTTTTCTGTTTGGAACACTCTGTCTCTGACTGACTGTTTTTACTTCCCTTTCTACTGTAGAATACGGATCTAAGGATAAACTGCACTGAAGGATCTTATTCATCTACAATATTTGAAATGTCTCCTAAAAACCCATCAAGGGCTCCCAATACTTTTTTTCATAGGACTCAGAAACTACTTCTGCATTCTTTAATTACTTGTTAATATAGGGCACTTACAAAGGGATATGGAAAATTATTTCCATATAAATTAAAATAGAAAGTATTTATTCTGATGAGAAAGGTAATTGTAAAACATTTTTATAAATTCAAGGGAAGTAAGGGCTGGTAGTGTGAATTCTGTAGCCTTGGGCTGGTAGACATCTTTTGCATTGTAAGCAATTATTGATTTCTTTCAGCTGTCAGTAGAAGCACAGCAGTAGACAACAGTTTAGATTCACTTGCGATCTGAGGCACTGATATTTATTAAACCAAGCCTCTGTTGTGTATGTAGATTATTACTGACTTCTGTGTTTGAAAGATACTCAGATTGAAAATTAGAGGAAATGCCTGTTTGCATAACCACATTTGTGACAGGAAGGGAACCAACCCCTAGGTTCTGTTGCAGAATGTGAATAGGAGCATTTTCATGAAACTATTTTGAAGCAATAGAAAAGCTTCCCTGAAGTGCTTCTTTGTTAACCAGTGATAAAGTAAAATGTTAATGAGGAAAATATTAATGTTTTATCCTGATTTTTTTTTGGTAAGAAACAGCTTCACTAGGGGTGCTTTACTACAAGTTAATTCACTGCATTATTTTATAAAAAGCAGAAATACAAAAGATTAGAAATTGCAAGTAATAAATAATTTATAAGTAAAGAGGTGATAACTGTTTATCTCATAATTGCTGCAGAACATCTGTTGAGTTAATTTGGCATAGCACTAGGCTGGCACAAAATTATCTTTTTGCCTCATTCTGGACAAAAAGTACTATGTGATAACCACAATTTACAGAGTTTTGGAATTTTTAATAGCTTTGAATGTTTTTGTTTGCAAATAATTTATTTCAATTATTTTTGGATCAGTTTTAGGAAACTTGTTTTATGTGTCATTCTTAAAAATGCTGAAAGATAGATCTGGTTTACAGTTGTTTTATAGGCAATACTTCTTATAAGTAGTATTGGTTGTGAGAATCTACCACATAGATTGCACTTGTTCAACATTAGCTTGCTTTACACAAAAGTTGAAATTGCACCTTTTTTATGTCTTTATGTGAAGGAGGAAATATACATGAATATTTGGACCATTGTTTTTGTAGCCCCTTAAACAACCAGATCTTGAGTCCTTTGAAAAGAAGGATGAACTTCACTGAAAAGAAGTCCCTTGAAGTTCTATCAGAAATAAAATGACACACACAAGTTAGTTCAATTCCAATGTATTGCTGCTTCTAGATCAGAGAAATAGTTGTGAAACAAAATATTAGGTCATGACAATCTCAGTTTATGTCAGACTTCTGTGGTTTTGGGAAGGAGATTTGAAAATCATCACAGTCCAGGTTTTAAATGGAGTATCTCATTGTACCTCTATTCTCTTCAGTGAAATAACATTAATTAACTGTACATACAGTTGTTGCTCATTTACATTTGGTAAATCTGAAGATTATTTGTACTGTGGAAATCTTCACTTGCAAGAGGAGCGAGTTTTGTTCCTGTGGGAAAATGCAGAGGAAATTCCCATAGCAGATATCTATTATGTTTCTACTCACCCCTCTGGATTAATTTTCACAATATATAAATTATCTGGTGTGGAACACGTAGACCTCAAAGAATGAAGATCTGACTCCCACTTGAGGTTTTTGAAATGGTTGTAGAGGCCTGTAAGGGGATTCAAGAGAAATGAATTTTAAAAATATTGTGTCATGCCTGCACCTTTCAACTTACCTGTGATAGGAAATCTGATCATAGACTGAAACTGACATTTTCTAGGGAAAAAAATAGAGTTAAAAGAGTCACTACACCTCTGAAGGGCTTAAAAATTTGTCTAAGTTATTCTGTAAATTTAAAAAAGAACCCCCATGGGATAAGCAAGTCTTCATTTTTTTTAATAATTTAACTAATCATTGTGCAATTGGCATTGGGGATTGATCTCTACCTAACTGGATACAGCTGTACACTATTTGGGCTTATTTTTAGAATCCAAGAGAATAATGATACTTTTCAGATACTGTGGAATCCTTAGCAGGATTACATGAACTCACTAAATTCATCTCGAAAATTGTGAATTACATGGTACATCGAATTGCAAATTATCTGTAGAACTCATCCCTCATGTAACTTCACTGGTGTCAGTGAAATAGCAGTGCTCACGAAAGATAGCACACTTTCACCCCTTTGCAATAATATTTTCAAAACACGGCTTTTTGCTTTGTTTCTTAATGGTTCTTAAACATATTACTGATCCTCCACATCAGGTAATGGGGTGGTTGACCTTTAAGCTTTGTTGAGATGTGAGACTGAAAAGCAGGAGATATATCTTTAAATCATTGCTGTTTCTCTTTTTTTTTCCTCCTTGTGGGCTTACCCCTTACACAATCAAAACACTTGCTCCAACCTGTGTCTTTCTATAGCAGTGCTCAGGATAGCACCGTCACTCTGTTCCTCCCTTTGGGCTCCTTTACTCACTATTCCTTAGTGAAATCATATCTCACCACTGTCAACATTTTGCTCTTTATTTATCTTCATAACAGTGTAAACCAGCTGAAATGAGGTCAAGAATGTAGTTTAGTTTGGTTTGTTTGGGTTTTTTGAGCTGTCAGAAATGAGAAGTGTAAAAGATAGAGTATGCAGAGAGGTAGCTCTGACATTTCCCCCCAGGTAAGACGATGAGCTATTTACAGTGTGATTGGTCTGTCAATATTTCAATAAAATCTTTCCTATAAAAATGTTAACTAATGATACAAGCTCTCACTGTGCTTGTCTTTAAACTGCAGAACGAGCTGACAGCGCTAAATTAGAACTGCATGAAACAATGTTAAAGTGGAAGGATATAATAAGAATTGTTGATTCAGGATCCTAATTAAAAAAAACATGTTCAGGTGATTCATGAGACAGCTGAAACTGAGACATCAATAGAAAACACTACTGGTCAGCAGTCTAAGAACTGTCTCCTTGGTAGCTGAATGACAGGAAACTGTTTAATGGTAGGTGTGTGGCAGACAAACAGAAACAGCCAGATAATGGGAAAAGGCAACACAAAAATCATTCATCTTGTCCTGGTTTTATGGACCAACACAGCCTGAGGCAGCCTCCTAGCTGTGGTAGTGCCTGGGAATATATTCTTGCAGCCTTGGTGTGCTGGGCTAGGCTCTTCTGCAGGCTCGCGAGGAAACAGACTGTTTTACAGTTCACCTGGGCCTCTTAGAATATTGTCTGGATGTTTTAAATCACATCAATAAAATTGCTTCTGCAAAAAAGTTGTGAGAATGAGACTTCTGTATTTCTTGTCAAGCACACAAAATGATGTTGACAGAAGATTTGGCCCAACAGGGAAATTTTGACTGTAGTGCTTGTGTTACTGTTTGGGTAAGAAGATGGATCAAACCTAAGTAAGCTATCTCCAGCTCTCCAGAAGTGATGCCTGCTGGTTCCCAAACCAGCAGAATCAGGTGCCAGTATGGGACTCAAAGGAAGGCAGGCTGCTAGATGGCATGAAAGATCAGAGAACTAGTTTAACTTCTTACTCAGCAAGCAACTGTTCTTGTTTTAGGAGGCAACATACTTTTGAAGACGTGCCAACCCACAGGTAAAGGGAACACTATGATCTACATTCATATTAAGATTTTATTTAAATGGCATCTCTCTAAAATGCAAGGTGCAAATAACCAAAAGCCTGTTTCTACTGCTCTGTGAGTAAAAAAAGTAGCTGGCCTCTGTGATGACATTTACCTATGTTGGAGAGGAACAGAGAAATAACTCTCTTGTGTCAACAATACTCACGAGTTATTCTATCTTTCCTCGGGAGTGAAGATAAATGTCATCATAGAGATCAGCAGCCATATAATGTACAAAGGATAGAAAATAGGTTGGATGTGGGTAGATGTTATTTATTTTCTTGAATTATTGATGACCTTTAAGCAGGGACACTAATACTGTGGGAAACATTTTCTTCACCAACAGTTCTATTTACTTGATATTTTTTGTAGCCTTCAGACTTTCATCCAATTACTATTTTATTACTTACTTTAAAGGATAATTTTCTCAGTGAGCCTAAAAAAAAATCATCAAATATTCATAGAGAATTTAACTGAATTATATCAGGTTTTTCAGCTTTCACTATGATTTCAGTTCAGGAAGTTATTTCCATTTAAGAAAGGGCATTTAAACACATGCATGTTGAAGTCTATTGTACATGACTGAAGTGCTTTTGTGGATCTGGACTTATAATAAGAACAAATAAATATAATTAATGGTTCAAAACCAAGGATTAAGTGAATGCATTTGGAGGTCATATTCTAAGTTTGCAGCAATAGTAATTCTGCTTTTTCAAAATGATTTGTTCTTGATGGTGACAATATTTGAATATTAAAAGTAACCTGCAAGCCATGTCCTTTCCTTTGTGCTGTTTATGTAAATTAAAAATAGTAAAGTTTTAATTTCCTTGCTATTATGTTTGAATGATAACAAAACTCAATTTCTTTCCAGAAAATTTTCATAAAATGCATTTAAGGGAAGTATACGACATTTTAAATTCAAGATGCAAAAATATTCTAAAGTTATGAATGAACAGAAATTGGTTCAGTTGTCAGTGACAGGTAACTAATGGGGTTCCCTGCAAATCAGTTGAAGTTCATCTAGATTAAAATTTCATCAGTCACAGTTTTTTCTTTCCTGGTTAGGAATAAAGAAAGAAAGTGAATCTAAATGGGAAGTGTTTTCCCTGAAGTCACAAAAATTACTGGTAATAAAAGAATGAAGCTTTCCAGAACAAAGAATATTTGTCAAATGTTGAAGTACTCTAATTTGAATCTAAAAAAATACATTCTATGTTGTGAAGGGAAGGAAATAGGAACTTGTGCTTTATAATAGAGCATCTGCCCTGTGACAAAATGCTGCAGAATTTAAAGAGCTCATCCTATGCTTGTGAAAGGCACTGTGATAATGGAAAATGAGCTTATTTTTGAGATGTGGGAGATGCTGACTCTGTGAGATGAATCTGAGTTTAATCATGATCAAACAAGTTTTTATGGTATGGTAGGAATATAGATTTTGGCCTCTGTTTATTTTATAACCGTGAAAAAGAGTAAGAGCTATATCATCCTAGTAAACTTAAAGAAGGAGGGAAAAGAAGTTCGTCTAAGGAGAAGAATAATTATATAGATCTGAGAGTTCCTCAAACAAATGATAGTGAGAACATCATCACAAATTATTTTAATGCAGAGGAAAGGGAGAATGTGCATTAAGAAATCAATTTAAGGAAACCAAAAGCTCTGTATAAAGCTCAGATGTAAGTAGATAATGTCAGCAAACAGAAATCATGTTGGGTTAGAAGGGATGAATATAAAGAAGTGAAGGAAAAAAAATGGAAAAAAATACGAAATCTCAAACTGACATGCAACTAATAAAAGATATCAAGCATGTCAAGAAATATTTATGTTAGTCCAACAATGAGAATCAAGGAGTTGTTCTGCTGCTGAACAATGAAAGAAAGCTGATGCTGACAACTCTGATAAGTCTAATATCTTTTTTATCAATCCTTGTAAAAAAGATTGATACATTTTTGCCGTAATGGGTCATGCTTACCCTGAAACAGGAGAGGATCAGGATGACCATGAGCCAGCCATGTGCCCTTGTGACCAAAGTGGCCAATGGCATACTGGGGTGCATCAAGAAGAGTATGGCAAGCAGGTCCAGGAAGGTTATTCTCTCCCCTCACTCTGCCCTGGTGAGACCCCATCTAGAGTACTGTGTCCAGTTCTGGGCTGCCCAGCTTAAGAAGGACAGAGAACTTCTGGAGAGGGTACAAAGGCTACAAAGATGATTAGAGGACTAGAACATCTCTCCTATGAAGAAAGGTTGAGGGATTGGGTCTTTTTGGTCTGGAGAAGAGAAGACTGAGGAGAGATCTGAACAATGCCTATAAGTACTTAAAGGGTGGGTATCAAGAGGATGGGGCCAGTCTTGTTTCAGTGGTGCCCAGTGAAAGGACAAGAGGAAAAGGGCACAAACTGGAAGACAGGAAGTTCCATCTAAACCTGAGGAGGAACTTCTTTACTTTGAGGGTGGTGGAACACTGGAACTGGCTGCCCAGGGAGGTGGTAGAGTCTCTGTATCTGGAGACATTCAAAACCTGCCTAGACATGTTCCTGTGCAACCTGTTCTAGGTGGACTTGCTTTGTTGGCAGGGGGGTTGGACTAGATGATCTCCAGAGGTCCCTTCCAACCACGTATCATTCTGTGATTCTGTGAACTGATTGAAGCAATCTGGGTAGGATGGTAATTTGATATCTGAGAGAAAGCAGAAAAAGAGAAAGGGAGAATGTAATGTATATCTTTATAAAGAGGGGGTGAGCAATGTGGAAGAAATTAGACATCTTGCCTTTCAATTATTGGAAAAATTCAGTCCCCCTGTCCCCCACTTAAAATTCTTGGAACTGAATAATTGTTGGCACATGAAAGGTGAAGAGATTTTTAAGAAATATGTAGAAGGCTATAGGTAAATCTAAGTTTCCTTTCTGACAGGATAAGGACCAGTCTATGTAGGAGAGAAACAGCAATTGTCATATATCTTTGCACTAGTAAGTATTTTTTAAACTAATATAATTTATTTACTGTTTGAAATGATAGCTTCATAATTAAGGAATGAAAATAGATGAAACTACCATGGCAAAACTAATAAGAAATTCTTACTTTAGAAAATAGTTATCAATGGCTCATTCTAGAAGAAAGGTCCATCCTGGGCTTGATTCTGCTCAGTATTCTCAGTAGCTGCTTAGATGATGGAATATGCTTATTAAGTCTGTAAATAACTCAAAGTCAGGAGCGATTTCAAATACACTAGAGGGGACAGAATTAGAAATAACCATGACAAGTTATGGAAATGACAGGGACAAATGCAATATGATAGGGGATCATAAACTGTATTTGAGTTAACTGTTTGAAGATGTTCAAAAAAGGCAAATCTTCTGGGATATATGAAAAGGCCTGTAGTCAGTGTATGTAAAAAGTAATACTTCCATTTGGAGGACCAGAACACTGTTTGGCCTTGAGCTCATCACTTCAAGAAAGATATATGGGCAAATTGAAGAACATCCAGAGAAGAAAAATAAGAATGGTCAAAGTTACAGAAAGTATGACCAATGAAGTTTCAATGAGAAAGGAGAGGGTTATTCTGTCACAGTCATCTTCAAATACCTAAAAAGACTGCTGTAAAAGCAAAATATTTTCTTTTCTATACCAGTAAGACAAGAAGCAGTGACTTTGAAAATCAACATGAAAGATTTAGAGAAGACTTGATGGAAACCTTTCCAATGATAATTAAATGCTGGAACAGAAAGAAGTGGTGAAGTTAGCTTCACTCGCAGTGTTTAAAATGCTAGATAAGCATTTCAGGATTTAAAAAACATAGATTTCACCTCTTCATGGCATGGTGATGGATAAGATGTTGCTTGTGGATCCATTCCAATCTTATTTTTTGTTACATTCCATGCTTGAAATGAGGGAAGATCAGGGGCCTGTGTCAAGCAAACATGTTTAGTAAGGGAAGAGGAACAAAGGAACACTTCTCAGATATCATTCATTTTGTGATTATATCTCAGATAATATTGAATTAGCTACTGTTCTATGGTTGGATTTTTGTGGAATTGCATAGATCATGTGAAGATGAATAAAAAAATTATTTTGTAGGTTGCTGTTTACTACTATTATTTCCTTTGCAACATATATGTGTGCAATAAAAGTCTTTACTGCCTATTTAATAGTTCTAAAATGCGGTAAGTGTAGGGGATATTTTCTCATCCAAAACTCAGACTAACCTCACTGGTAAAACTGAGGTCCCTGATCTTTCAGCCAAAACGTAGAGGATTAATCATCATCTCACAGAACAGACAATCTAGTTCTGGTCTTTATTTGGTTTTTTCTGACTTCTGTTTCTCCTGAAATGTTGAAGAACAATTTTATGTTTAGAAAGTCTTGTTAAACTTGTTCACCTGATAGGTATTGCCAACATTGGGTCTACATCAATATTATTTCTCTGATTTATTAGTATCACAAATTTAGAACAGTGTGAGTGGTATAAAAATCAGGCCTTGAGGTGCTTATAACTTATCTTTTGCACAGGCAAATGACCACTTTTCTGAGCCATTAACAAATGTTAGTCAAGGTATACATTATGGTAATTCAAAGAGGGATTAAGTGGTGACAGGCTGAAGGAGCTGGGGTTGTTCAACCTGGAGAAGAGGAGGCTCTGGGGACACCTAAATAGCGGCCTTCCAGTACCTGAGGGGGGCCTACAGGATGTCTGGGGAGAGTCTGTTTACAAAGGCCTGCAGTGACATGATGAGGGGCAATGGCTTTAAGCTGGAGGGGAGCAGATTTAGTTACTGTGAGGATGGTGGAGCACTGGAACAGGTTGCCCAGAGAGGTGGTTGAGGCTCCATCCCTGGAGACATTCAAGATGAGGCTCAATGAGGCCCTGGGCAACCTGGTCTAGTTGGGGGTGTCCCTGCTGACTCCGGGGGCGGGTCGGACTAGATGACCTTTGGAGGTCCCTTCCGGCCTGGATGATTCTATGATTCTATAAGCATATTGGTTTAGCATTTGAAAGTTGGCAGATACTTTTAATAATGTTTTGCAACCAATGGTTTAGCACTATCAACATGTTAATTTCACTTATTTATATTGGGGCTTGACTTCATAAATTTGCACTTCTAGTGTTAAGTGTGGAACAATATTAAGGCCTGGAAAATTTTCCTCTGTTCAATAGGCTTTATCTGTTTGTAAATGCAGTATTTAATTCATATGTAAATCGTATGGAAATATACCATTATCATGCTATTCATATGGAAAATTTCAAAAGGATTTCTAGTATTAAAGTTCAGAATAGTGAAAGAGGATAAGCACATTTGTTTGTTAATTGCACATCCTTAAATAACTCTGTAATCTCCTTATTTTTAATATTTACATTTTAGATACAGAAAATAAATAAAAATGTATTTTTCTTCTCTTGTTTACTTTTTCATGACACTGTTTACAGTCTGGGAAACAGTGAGAAGCCAATGAGCATTTTAAAAAGAAGAGTCAATGAAAAAATGAAATCAGGAAGCAAAACAAATGCTGAAGGGACATGGAAACTTTTGACAACTGTATCCAACCATAAAAGTCAAAGGAACAGACATGAATAAGGTGACAGATATGAAATTATCTATACTCTTTTCTGTACATTAAAAAAAAATAATGGAGAATACTTGTCCACAGGAAAGCTAGAAAGAAGTCTATCACCTTTCAGAGTCAGGGTAAACTTTACTGTAATCATTTTATGAAAAAAGTGCTGACCTCTGATTCACCATCTGTTTACTCATATCCTTCATCTGTCAGCATTTTTATTCTCATTGGCTATCAATGTACTGAGAATATTAGATATGATCAACAGGGTCTGTGAGGTACAACTAAATGTATTAGGTAGGAATAGCACCCATCCTAGCCTTTTCCTGTACAAAGTAAGATGTTTAACATTAACTAATCAATGTCAGGAGCTGATTGGCATGTTTCTAACCACACCTGATTTAGTAATTTTTGGTTTTATGTAATACAACAGAGTGATCACTGAGCAACTTCAAAAAAAATTTAGATCCAAAACTTAGCTACAGTTCTTGGAAATCTTCCATATTGCAGAAAGCAGAAGGTTGGACATATGTTAAAACCAATCAAACCAAACAAACTAATCTTGTATTTCTGAAAGTACATCTGTCCTTTAATTGAATTGGAACAGAGTGGGTGGAATTTGATAGCTTTAGTGGAATAAAGGACAGGAGTTTCTCCAAAGGCTTTTGGACACCAGCTGAAGGAATTTCTCTGCACACCAATTGGCAGTAGATGAAGTTACTGGTAACATCAAATAATCATGACATGATTCCCTGATGTCATGTTGCTTCCATTGCCATGCTGTACCAAGGACCAGGGCTGGTGATGAAATTCTCTTGCATCTGTTTGGTGCAGACATCACTGCAACACTGGGGTCATTGTATATAACCATCATGTAGAAGAAGGAGAAAAACAAGTCTCCACTTTTTAAAAATTAGTCTGCTAAAGAATGTATGGCAAGCTGTGTGTGTCTCATGCTTCTTTGTGAATGCTTAGTGACATAAGAAATTTTTAGAAGCAAGGAACGAGAATATTTTTAACATTCAGTCAAATGTCTTTTTTATCTTTGAAATGACACTTCATATATCAGATCTCAATATGGCTCTTCTCATATCCTTACGAAAGAAATTTGGAGATAACATATTATAAAACTTTCTGGCTTTTTGTGTTTTGTTTTGTTTTGTTGTTGTTGTTGTTTTTTTTGTTTTTTTTTTTTTCCATTTAACTTTCTTTATAACTCAATTGCTTTCCAGAGGACAGCTGAACAAGAAGTGAAATAAATTGTTTCCTACTGTATATTTATGAGTTAATCTCAACAATAGCCACATATCTGGATATATTATATCATTGGGTATATTAAAGTATTAGAAGTAAATATACTACACATCTTGTGAAGTTACTGCATATTTTATTAATATACTGTACTGCTTTCAATATGGTAAGTGCTGCTGGGTCTAGCACTTACCTACATTCCATCTGTTCTTTAATTTGTTTTTGTAACAGCATTACTAGAAAAGTAGTCCTTCCATAAATGATTCCCAAGAGGCTCTAATTTGTCTTTTTAATGTTATATTTACAGACACTGCTACCTGTATGTTTGTATCCTAAACACCATTATTTATATATTTGAGCAGTTTGTTTTCATGGCAAGTTGGTAAGTGCATGTGATTGCATCAACACGATGTCCCCTTCTATTTAAGGCTTATAATATACTGCAGAAATCCTGATCATGGTATCACGTCACCCAGGTATATATGAAGAAGTGTGACTGTAAATATTGATGAAATAATAACTCTAGAGTTAGCAATTAAAAAAAAAAAAAAAGGCAGCACAAATAATCATGCCCTTATAAAACATTTTTTAAAATAATTGGAAGACTTCTCTTCCATGCTCCAATGTTTCAGTGGAAATCACAAACTCCAAAAAATCCAGAATTTGCTGGATAGCAAATAGCAGAACTATTGAAATAGCAGAACTATTACTGCCTCATTTAGGAAACACTTGTTTTTACATGCTTACAGTTGTGGCATGCTACTGAAACTGTTCCTTCCTCTGCTGAAACATTTCTCTATTAATATAATTTTCTTTTTACACTAGTTACAGTAGCTATATAGAAGTAGTTCTCCCACTGTACAAGGACATTCTTGAGATTTCTGGAATATGTTTTGCGTTGTGATGAATACCAGGCACTCCATAGCAAGAACGAGAAGATAGAAACCAAGATGAACACTTTTTCCCTATTACAGAAATCAGCCATTTGCACAATAGAGGAGTCTTCCCATATCTTGCAGGATATACATGCTTAAGCAGCCTTTCTAACCTGGGAAATAGACACATGAACACATCTCTTGGTTTTTCAATGGTTTGTTTAGTGGTTATTCTTAAGAATTATTCTTTTCTTGTTAGTCCGATAAAGGGCATCAAAGACCAGATAAAGCCTCTGCCCTCTTTGAAGTCAGCATATGCTTGAAAAGAATTTTTGATTCTGTGAAGTTAGTATCTACTAATGAAAAGGCTGTGGTAAAATCATTGTTAACAAGCCTTTGCTTATCACTTCAACAAAATTTTTGTCACCTACTGCTACTCGTAAGTAAATTTTTTTCAGATTTTCAGAACTATGTCTGCTCTAGGCATAGCATGAACCTTATAGTGCATTTCAGAGGCCGTGAAAGGAATCTTCATGCAGCAAGAACTTTTTGATTGAAAAAGACAATAAAAAGTAGCAAAGTTAATTAAGGAAGTATTTTAATGAAAACTTTCTTCTATACATACCTTCAATAAATGTACTTGAAAATACAGCATACATTTTAAACTCCAAAAATTGCAGAAGGCAGACAAAATGTTGGATGAAACTTAATGAGATAAACACACAGTGTGCAACCCATACTTATAGAAGTAACACTGTGGAGAGCAATTCCTCAAAAAAGACAGACTAAATTGATTCTGAAAACAATTTCTGAGATGTAATAAAGCAGTCTTCGCTCATGTGTCAAAGACTTCTAGTGCAACTGACAAAGGAAAAGGGGGTTTTATCATTTGGATGACTTAAATCTTCCTGTCCTCTGATTTGAATCACTGGGTTCCTGAATCAGGTTCTACTGTACTGCTGGCCTCAGCATGAATCTCTTCAGTAATTCCACAGGTTGTTGAACTATTTCTACCATATCTTATGTGTTATAGAAGGGGAGAAGGAAGAAGGGCCTTCTAAAAGGCTGTTGAAAGGTAAAGACAGATATTCAGGGGGATTGATGGAAAACACATGACCTAAGCATGTTTTGAAAAGCTGCTTATGTCATGTTTAAAACTGTAGGTGCCCAATGTAAAGCTGTAGGGATAATATTAAGCAACGTGTAAGATCTTTTAATATGAACTGCTTCTTCAGTCTTTTTAGAAGTTTTAATATCCTATCAATTGTCATTTGATCTGCTTCTTATGCTGTAAGCAGTTTTGCATTTATTTCTTTCCTTGGTGCAAGAGCACATTGTAAATTACAGGCAATGTTAAATAGCTGACAAAATACTGCCATATTTAAGCTGGAATATTAAGGTGGAAATCTTATAATCTAAATCATATAATCTAAATTGTATGAACATGGAGAGAATGAACTGCAGGTTCTGTATTTTCCTCATATACAAGTTAAGTATACACCCCCAAAAAAACTCCAAACCAACACTCAAAAGTTATTCAGAAATTGTAAACATAGATATTTAATTTCTTGAGATACTGGCTTTTTGTATGATTATATGTAAAAGAAAGAAATGAATGCTAACAAGATGAGTGTGAGGAACAAGACATATATTTTGGAATATAAACAAGACCAAGAACATGCCCATTTAGCCTGTTTCAGTGAATTATGAATATTTTTTTAGCATGAATTAATAGTATCTCAAAGAATTAGCAATGAAAATCACCAACACTGGAAATGAACTAAAAATTAAAAGAAAGATGAAATATCATATGAACTGTAAATAGAAGAATTTATTATAGTGTTTAATGAAGCATTATAAAGTTACAGAAGGCTTTTACTATATGAAGACCCCCATAGTTGTTTGCTGTTGAATCTCAAATATTACATTTCAAACAGGAGATAAAGACATTGAACATTTATATTCAAATCATTAAAATGTAAAGAAACACAAATTAGCGTGAAATATTTCTTCAATGCTTTTAGAAATCTGCTGACGTTGTTTGCAGCCAGTTGAATGTACAATGAATGCACGTGGGATCTAATCTGTTATTTTTAGACTTTAATGCAAATACTGGTTAAAGTACGAGCTCAGAGTTTATACTAATGCTACAATGGGGCTGAAGGCATAAATTATATACTACATATGGCTCTTAAATTCTTTGCAGCTTGTATCTTAAAATAGTTGAAGACATTTGTTTGCAAAGTGATATGTTTTTCTGAGAGTTAATTTACTTCACTTTGCTTGAGTCAGAAGCATTTATTGTTTTGTAATTTCCAAATAAGAAAACAGGGAAACAAAACTGCTTAAACATTTTCTGATATGATTCATTTCTTTTTTCATTTAAAAATGCACAAGCAAATGTTTTGCACAGACATTATTGTTTCAACTAGTAGGAATCTGGCAGTATAAACCCTTAATACTTAAGAAGCTTAAGAACTCTCTCTTCTTCCCACCAGTTTTTTTCTTGATTGCCTATCCAAAGTCGGAGACTTGGTTACCTATACTTAGGAGCTTCCATTTAAGTTCTGTGGACCGCATAACATTTTTAATCAAAATCACTCTTTTTGTGTATATTGCCATTCTCTGTTATGAGAAACCTAATGCATTATGTCTCTTCAACTAGAAAATGAGAAATTTTCACCAGTCTTTATTGGCCAATGATTTCACTATTATCAAATATAAGTTTCTTGTAACCTTACAGTGAGATTGGTACCACAAAAAGGTCTTTGTTTCTTTGGGACTACAGGGAAAGTATAAAGTTTTTAGTGCCAAGCTTATATGTTATTAGGGCCACAGGCACAATTTTCTTCTTTTGTAATTGCTTTCTTTGAAACATGAAGAAGGAATTTTGAGCAGTCTGTGAAAATGGCAACTTTTCACTCAAAGTGTTATGTGTTACTTCTAAGTTCTCCAAAAGAGTTGAAAAAAAATTATATGCAGGAATTGGCACAGTTTAGTCCAATTCCATAGCATTTCACAGTCACAGAATCACAGAATCAAGAAATAGTGGGAGAGACCTCTGGAGGCGATCTGGTCCATGTTCCAAGTACCCTCCTCAAGCAGTGCCACCTAATGTCTGGACTTGCCCAAGACCATGTCTAGACACTTGAATATCTCCAAGGATGGAGATTCCATAATCTTCCAGGGCAAGCTGTGACACTGCTCAGACACTTTCACAATTTAAAAAATGTTTCTTTATGTTCAGATGGAACATCCTTTGCTTCAGTTTGTATCCAATGTCTCTTGTCGTGGCATTAGGCACCACTGAGAAGAGCCTGGCTCAGTCTTACACACTCTTTACAGACCTCAATATATATATATTGATGAGTTACTCCCCAGGCCTTTTCTTTTCCAGGCTGAACAGTTCCAGCTGTCTCAGCCTTTCCTCACAGGAGAGATGCTTCAGTCCCTCAGTCATTTTTGGCCTCAGTGGCCCTTCATTGCACTCTCTCCAGCATGCCCATGTCTCTCTTGTACTCTCTTGTACTCAGATCTGGAAACAGTACTTTCTGTTAGCACAGACTTTCTGCTAACATGGAAAGTGCTTCATGTTTCTTGACTGTGTGTTGTTTTTAAATTGGATTTCAGACAAGGATAAAACAAAATAAGCTAAGGCCATAAAATGTGGCCTTAAAATTTTCTTTCCCAAGACAGCTTGGCTGCTTGTCATTGAAATCTGCTTTATGTTCACAATCAGTTTACCCTTTCTTAACATTTTGTCATACGTGCACACTGGAATCACCTTTCAGCCCCTCTAGACTGAGTTCCTGAAACTAAATTAGCTTTGTGCTAGCCTGCCTAGAAGCAAAAGTGCAGTGGTAAGTAAAATACATTTCATATTATTATTTGGAAAAGCCTTGTAAAGTACTGCCCCATTCTGTTAGCTGTAAATCAACTACTGCCAAAATATTCCCAAAGGAGCGGTTTAGTTGTAGCAACGGTGTAAATGCACTGGAGGGGTGTGCATTTTGAAAATGTGTGCAGAAGGTATTGTCTCAGAGCCTGAAAACAAATGACATTATTTGTTCTTTCACTTCCCCCCCCCCCCCCAGCTGTCTGTAATGAGTGAAATTTCAGGCTTTTCAAAGGTTTAAAATACTGTAAATGTGAATGTTCAATGAACAATGAGCGCCATTATTCACTTCAGGAGCAGTCAGTCTCACAACATGTAAACATATAAAAAACAGCAATTCAGCTACACAGTTTTAATAAGCTCTCCTACATAAATCTAATGATGGATGATCATAACATTTGTCATCTGTAACATCAAAACATGTTACTGGAAAAATCTTGCAGAAACATTCACCCATTGACCAGACGTGTTCATCACACATACAAGATGATGGACTATTTCAGTAAGGATTGTGCACTACTGAAAACAGGCAGAGTGCTGGCACTAAAGCTGTAAGTTTGGTAGCGTCTGCAGGTTTCTCTACCTGCATGGAAAGTTCTTAAATAGGTGAATGTGCTTCATTCAGGACATTTTGTGTTGCAAGGTTATTAAAGAGCCTCAAGAGAAGTAAAGGTCTTATCCTTTTCAGGCAGACTTTAAAATACAGTCCTGAGTAAATCAAGCTAGTGTATAACTATGTCATAAAACAAAGAAGGGAGATGAGATGTATTACGTGCATTTTCACTCGGTGATTTGGGGAATTTCTATAACTTGGAAAAGAGCATCTCTGTGCGTAAAGCTTAATGAGGAACTTTCAACTTCTTCTAACCCTTTTTCTTTTGCTTTTCCTTTTTTGTTTCAAATTTGTTCTTGAGTTGATAAGAGAAAAAGGATATCCTTCAACTTCATGAACATTGTCCTGCTTACTGATTTCCACAAGCTTCTTCTATAGCAAACAGAGAAAAAAAGAGAGATTCTTGCTGGAGGACTTTGTCTGAAGTGTTTTGTCAGAGCTGATCAGTTCTTCATTCAAGAGTGTGCAAGAGAAAAGAAAAAAAACACATGGATCTTTTCTGCTGGCAAATGTTTCATTGTACTTGAATAACATAGGGCCAAGATTCATCATATTTCAAAATCCCGAACCTGCTTCCTTTTTGGTTATTGTAGAATTATCCCTGCTTTCAGCAGGAACAGATTTTCTGTCTTTCCTGTTTCAGTGATGTATCCCCCCCATCCAAAAATCAAGCAAGTTTACTATCTATGCAACTAAGAACAGGTCTTCTGAAAAAAGGAAAGGCCTGACTGTTTAAGATGAAATTAAATGTCACTGGGTTCAGAAATATTCTACTTTTTGGCCTTAAAGTGCCAATTCAAAATGTCAAGTTCACAAATCAGTAATTTTTTCTGCCTTCGTATTTGGATTGTTAGGTATCACAATGGAGAAGAAAAATGACAATGTCATTCATAGTAATCACTACCATCTTACAACTATTCTAATAATAGAATGAAATAGTGTAGAGTTGAGATTTATGAAAATATTATACAAACAATTTCACTAGGTAGCACAAACACTACAGAGGCTATGTCTCTTATTCTGTATTTATTCTGTCATCTGCCAATGGTGCGAAATAAACTACTGCAAGTTATTAAGAGATTTGAAGCAAAATAAGGCAACAATCCATACTAAATGAGATCACTATTCACTTATGCTTCATACTGTGTCCCTGACTTTTTAGCAGAAGTCCACACAAAAATTGAGCTAAAAGCTGGAAGTACAATCTGACTGACATTTAAACTACAATAGCAAGTGAGTATGTCTGAAAGTTTTAGAAAAGTCTTATCAATATAATTGTCACCTTAAGCTGTAAAGAATAAAGGAATGGAATGAAGATCAGACTAGGGTTAGTTAAATTAAGCAAAAAATAGCAATTGTCTATCTTAAAAAGGAATAAGAATGATCGATCCTTATTTTTTTTAAGAAGTATACCAAAGATTCTAATTTTGACATAATAAGGACCCAAAACTGTAACACTTGCAGACATTGCTGGTTTTAGCTCGTGAGGAATACTGTCATTTCTTTAGTCCTATGTATTTCTCTCACAATTAGTAGTATTAAAAAAGTGCTTTTTATTTTGGAATGTAAAAGGAATTTTTAAAAAACATTTTCGTCTACTGTTATTTGAACCTCTGTGTGGATACGAAGACCTTAATTGAATATCATGCATGTATTTAACAGCATTTGAATATTGATGATGCTGAGGAACAGTTCTAACTATCTAAATTTTAGCCTATTTGACCATCTGAAGTTGGATGAGGAAAGTTAGGAATCTGAGTTTCCTATTCAGCCAACAGGTAAGTAATTCACTGCACTGAAATTAGACTTCCTGAATGATAATTTGAAGATGCAGTCAAAATGGCTCTATAAAAGTGAGAGTAATCCTGGAAGGTGAAAATACAATGTCTTTATCATGAAATAACCAAAAGGTTATAAAAATGTCAGGTCCCGACAAGAGAGGCAACAGGTGCAGGTAAAAAAGTACAAAGGAGATGAACAGAGCTGAAAGATCTACAGTTTATGATGGCTGACACTGGGAAAGCGAGAAGGCATCTGAATTGCTGCAGGGACTCCTGAAAAGTAGAGCAGGGCATGTAAGAATGTCAGTTTACATATATAAACCATTTCAGTAGACTTGTACACATGATTCATTCCAAATTCTGTTCTAGAATAGGTCGTATGCATGTATCTATCTCTGTGTGCTGTTCATCTTCTACATTGTTCTACAGTTGCTTCTTAGTGAATAATATGTATTGGAGTATAAATTCAGCTCTTACTATTTTAATAGCAGAAAGTAAGGAACCTGAGAGAAAAGGAATTATAGAATGCCCCTTTGTGTGCAAAATTCAGGTTTTCACCTAATATTCACTGATGTTTTACTACTTCCATATTTGTTTTTAATGGAGTGAAGAAGTCTTGCCCACATCCACACTTCAAAGACAAATAATAGTGTAGCCAGCTCAATGAGAACTCTGAGAACCATTGCTATTTTAGAATCATAGAACCATAGAATCATTTTGGTTGGAAAAGACCTTTAAGACCATCAAGTCCAACCGTAAACCTGACACTGCTAAGTCCACTACTAAACCATGCCCCCCAGTGTCACATCTACATGTCTTTTAAATAACCCCAGAGATATAGTTACTCAACCACTTTTCTGGGCAGCCTGTTTCAACATTTGATAACCCTTTCTGTGAAGAAATTTTTCCTAATATCCAATTTAAACCTCCTCTGGCGCTACTTGAGGCCCTTTCCTCTTGTCTTTTTACTTGGGAGAAGAGACCAATCCCTACCTCACTACAACCTCCTTTCAGGTAGTTGTAGAGGGTGACAAGGCATTTGGCCTTCTTGAATCTCATAGATTTGGTCTCAGGCATCTGCAAACTTACTGAGGGTGCACTCGGTCCCCTCATCCAGATCATTGATAAAAATATTAAAGAGAAGCGGCCCCAGTACTGAGCCTTGGGGAACACCACCTGTAATGATCTGCCAACTGGATTTAACTCTACCACCACTCTTTGGGCCTGGCTTTGCAGCCAGTTTTTGATGCGGGGAAGATTTGTACAAGCCATTAGCAGCCAGTTTCTCCAGGAGAATGGTGGGGGAAATGGTGTCAAAGTCTTTAGTAAAGAGAAAAATGCATAAAGAGTTTCAAGAAATAGCTGTAACAGAGTCCACATGGAGATTTTGGATTTTCTTTTCTTTGATCCATGGGATTGTGTTTAGGTTAGTTTGTGGATTACAGACGTGCATTGCAGGTAACTTCTAGAAGGTTATCTTTTTTTTTCTTTTTTATTTTCTTCTCAGGTAGGAATCCAACTTGCTTTGTCATTTGGAAGTCTAACAAATATTTGTTTGCTTTATGCCACAACAGCTTAAAAAATACCTAGCCTTGGTTTGAAAAGTAAAACTAAACCCTACATTTTTTGTCTTATAGTTGCCTGATGGTATACGGTATTATTAACATAAAGTAATGAGTAGGACACATTGCTTTGGATGTCTTTATTCATGGACAGAATGGAGTATTATTTGTCACTAGACTGCATGGTGTGCTGTTATTTTTCAGGATGTTTCAGTTCACATAAGAGCGATCCAGTTCATGCTCCTGAATTTCTGTTACAGATTTGCATACAGGCTGAGAAAGGAGATAGCAGATGAGATAGAAAACTATTACCTGTTTTAAATTATAGAGTGAATTAAATGAAGCATGAACAATAACCTATTTGCATCAACACATGCATACGAAAAAGTGTTCAAATATTTTTAAATTACATTATTTTTAATTTTTGACCAGCTACAGTCTTGGTAAATCTTTATGCAGTATTGAAAACTGTGTGTGCGTGTTTCTGGTTTTGTGTGTATAAGAGTTACCATTGCAAGGGAAAATTCAGCCTGTAGACAAGATTTTTGTTAATAAACATATGATATACATAAACCTATTTATACACAAGTCAAGAGAAATGTTTGATTTTGGGGTATATGACAGGAAGAAATTGAATGGATGAAAATAATATGAACTAGAGTTGTGACTATGTTTCAGTGTTTACTGAAGTTCTCAGTAAAAATGATTGCTGGGTTGCAATTAGCTCCACATGGAAAAAAAAAAAAAGAGTGTGTGTGTTGCTCTTATAAATGATGTCTAAACACATAAGAATGTTGAAACTCTGATGCCAGGTTGGATCAGGTCTTGATGTGAAAAACATGACATATTTTCTTCATTATATAATTCAGTCTGATGTTTGTAGAGCTACAATTACATTGTAAAACACAGATTTGAAATTTGTTTTTCATTTGACTTTTCTAAAATATAAATAAGGATTTTCAAATAACTTTCATGACTTGTACAGCTATAAAGACTGTTTTCTACCTTTGTAAATAAGCTAGAGAGATGAGTAATTATTCAGAGCTTCAGTTCAAATAAACCTCTTGACAAGTTTGGAGATTTTTCGTAAAGCTTGTATGAAACTGTCTATGCACCTTTGTTTGGCAAATTTAGGTAGGAATCCTCACAAACTAAAGTATTTGTTTTAGTTCTTGCAATACTTTTATACTTTTTTTTCCCCCTACAACAAAACGAATCCTTTAAATGAAAAAATTGCTTAAATCTCCAGCAGTTGGGTCTTGCTCCTCTAGTCCAATGTCTACCTGTTTCATTATTTCTTAATGTCTCTGGACATTATTTCTTAATTAGTCTCTAGATGTGTCGTGGCCCAGTAACTCCCTTCACAGGCCTGTCCTGTGACAGTCTGTGTTCAGATGGAATTCCAGAAGATGGAATTCACCTCACCTCACCCCAGAGGATGATTGTGGAGTGAATCTGGGTTTAGATCAGCATAAATGACCATGACATGGCCAAATGTCATCCACATTCGTTTATCTTGTAAAGACATTTAATCTGGCTTTTTTATTCTTTTCCTGTTAGGGAAAAGACCAGTTATAAGAAAATAAAGGCTGAAGAAAAAATGACCACATATTTTGTCTTAGAGTCTAGAATTGTACAGTCTACAATTAGAAAGAATTAATGTTATTTCTATCTGTCTACCAAGTTATGAAAGGATATACAAGGCTGTGCAATTGGAAGGAGAAGGGAAATCAAATTGTTGGGGTTTTTTTAGAAAGAGGGCTATATGAACTTTTATTTCAGTGTATTGTAAAGGAGTATGTTTAAGAATGAAAATGTTACCATATTTCAGGAAATGTTTTTACTGACATGAAGATTATGCTGCCTAAATGCGGGAACAGATTTTTTACTTCACCTGATATCTGATGGGTGCATCAGAGCAGGACTGTGGAATAATTAGTTATGGCTCACAGACTACAGGGCCAGTGTTACAGTGACCTTGGGACTTGGCATAGTTTAAAGCAGCATATGAAGCATATGAACTAGAGCCATCTCCTAGAAAACCAATAATATAACTTTGCCAATACTCTTTGCTGTCCCCAGCACAGCCCCATGTAAGCGCCTGGCTTTTAAGTGTGTTTTTACCAGGTGGTAAGCCCTCGGGCCATGAGAGGTTACCATGTGGAGAGAGGGGGCAGCTTTCCAGCTTTTTGCTGTCAGAGCAATGCAAGGTCTCTGACTTGCAGGAGACCTCAGACATGCTGTCCAATGTCGATCAGTGGCATGCAGCAATGAGCTGTGTGGGATGGGAAATTATTGTCAGGAACAGACTTCCTTTTAATTTCTGAGAAAGAAAGAGAAAGCTAGTTGGAGTAGAAATAGACTTGGGTCAACAGCAAAAATTACCAGTAACATACTTCATTCAGTTTTATATTTCCTGTCATTCTCTCTAATTTTTTTTTCAGTGCTTTCTCTGCAGATTTTCCATCCCACTGGATTGTGATATAGTTATATATGTGTTTCTGATTTTACATTATATCACACTGACAGTTCATAAAGTGCAAAATACCAATGAGGCATTTTGGTAGGACATTTTAGCTTTGTTCTGACTTTGAGTGGAATGAAATATGTTCTGTTAAAAAGGGAATTTATGGAGGTAATCACCTGGAGTGATCTCTTTCAATAGAACTCTTCATTTCTCACCTTGTTCATACAGAAATAAACATTTACTAAAGGAATGTGCTTGACAAGGAAGTAGAACTTTTTTCTGCCAAGGCACCTTGTACATTGTGTACAAATATGTAGGATACAGAATCAGACTATAAAAACATAAAACCTTGGCACTTTGGCTACAGATATAACTGATCAGGCTATGACGTGGAAAAAGTTCAATGACTATACATCTATGTTTTTCACAATTATGTTTCTAAGTTGTAAATTACTCTGTGTATGGATTTCTGTAGGATGAGATGTCTCCTGGTGTGTACATTTTACTCTGAGTTTTTTTTCCTTCCTTCTCTTCTAGTCTTGCATTCATTTATGTCACATTTTTGTGAGAAACAGACACTATCTTTTTATCTATTTATGCAAAGGAGAGTGAAAAGACACATATACTCTTTTCATACTGATATACCGGGTGCAGGTGCCCAGGCCGGACTGTCAGGGGGTGCTGCCGGGCGGCCTCTGTGTGGAGCAGCCGGGGCTGCCCCAAGCTGGACACAGCTGGTTCCAGCCGGCTCCAACCGACCCACCGCAGGGCATGGCTGGGCCCCGCAGCCACGGTGATGGTGCCTTGGGGAAAGCCTGTGTCAGAAAGGGCAAAACACTGGATTGAGAAAGGAGCAGCATTAGAGACACTGAGGAGGAAGAAGTGCCTCATTGTAGTCTTTGTATAGCTACATATGCATAGGCATAAATAAGCACACCGTTTTCCTAATTTTGACTTTTCTGGAATATTTTCTCAACAATTATGTATAGTGTTCTTAGTGAAAATTATGTCTGACAATACAGACCAAATAGTCAGCTTTGTATTGTGTTCCGGTGTGGTCTAAGTAATTGTTATGTGCTTTGTATTACAAGGTCTTTGGGACAGGATTCACATCCTAGTGCTAGTGCATTTTCATTATTCAAGAAAATGTAAACAACAGTTGTGGTGGGTTGACCTTGGCTGGCCATCAAGTGCCCACCAAACTGCTCTCTCCCTCCCCCTCAGCAGGACGGGGAGAAAATGCAATGAAAAGCTTGTGGGTCAAGATAAGTACAGGGAGATCAAATACCATCATGGGAAAGACAGACTCAGCTTGGGGAAATTAGTTAAATTTATTGACAGTTAATAACAGAGTAGGATAATGAAAAATAAGAACAAAAATAAACCCGCCTTCCTCCCACCCCTCTGCCCTGAGAGTGTAGGGGGATGGGGAGTGGGGATTGCAGTCAGTTCATAATGCTTGATCACTGCCACTCTTTCCTCCTCACACTCTTCCCCTACCCCAGTGGGGGATCCTCACCATGGGATACAGTCCTTCACAAACTTCTCCATCATGCATCCTACCCCTGGGCTCCACTTCTCCAAGAACTGCTCCATCATGGCCCCTTTCCCTGGAGTGCAGTACTTCAGGAATGGACTACTCTAGCATAGGTCCTCCACTGGGTCACAGGTCCTACCAGAAAACCTGCTCTTCTGTGTGCTTCTCTCCATAGGTTGTAAGTCCTGCCAGGAACCTGCTCCAGTATGAGCTTTCCACAGACTGCAGCTTCCTTCAGAGCACAGCTGCTGGCTTTGGCATGGGGTACTGCATGGGCTAGAGGGTGGATAACTTCTACACCATGGTCTTTCATGGACTGCAGGGCAACTACCTGGGTCCCCATGGTCTTCAACACAGGTTACAGGGCTGCTTTAGTGTCTAGGGTAACCTCTTTCCCCTCCTTCTTCACTGATAGGGTTATTTCTCTCACATGTTATCACTCCTCTCTCCCAGCTGCTGTTGTACAGCATTTTTTACCCTTTCTTAAATATGTTATCACAGAGACACTACCAGCATCTCTGGCTGGAACCAGCTCTGCCCAACACTGGGGCAGCTCCTGGTGTCTTCTGACAGAAGCCATCCCTTTCCCTGCTACCAAAACCTTGCCACATAAACCCAACATTTCTGGCAGGCAAAAATATCAGCACCAGCCCCAGAAGGTCACAGGTATTTGCTGTATAGTAACCTGATTTATCCTGGGATTATGCTGTCAAGGCAGAGGTTGTGCTGCGAATAGATTCTGTTCTCAGATTTCTGGTAGAACTGGTGGAGAAGAAACGATTGTAAATAAGTGCTATTTTTTGATGGAACACCCAATAAACTCATCCAAACTTTATATCTATTTTGTTGGAATTTGAGGAAGAACATTGACAATACAGAAAGACTTAAAAAAAAATTGGATGAAGGCAAGAAATCGGTAATTTAGGCCCATTACAAGATATAAGTATTTCTTTAAAGAATGTGCTAATATGTTTTCCATAGCTCAGTGGAAAATCCTTTAGAAACTATCTGATAATCAAACAGCCGACACCTTTGGGAAAATATATTGGTATGTTAAATCTGGAAAATGCTAAGTCATGACAAATTGATCTAAAATTCCTTGCAAAAACCCTACAAAAGCAAATGTTGAAAAACATTTGAAATTAATTGTATAATTAAAAAATACTTGTCTTATATGAATGTGATTAGAAAGTTTAGAATGCCCTAAAGGACCATTTCTGAATGAACAGAAAAATAAGTGTCCTAGAATAATAAAGTTGATACCATCTTAGCAAAGTTAACAAATGTCTACCAGTGGCCCGATTTCCTTACTTTTAAAAATCATGATATTATGTCTAAATGATTTTGGTAGGTAAGCGGAGAGCTTAAATGCTAGAACAGTCTTAAGAAGGCTGGATTACAATTATTTCTTTCAATATATAGACTAGCAGCTAAATCCCTAAAGTGAGATTTTGAACAGTCATATCTCCATCATGTAATTTTCTCATAGTACATCTCTGTTCTTAGGAACTACTGAGGCAGTTGTTTTAAGGGAGTTATCTATGTGGACTGCCTGTCTGCAAGCCTGTTCTAGGGGATGTTTATATCATAGGAGTAAAACTTTAAAAACAAAACAAAAAGAAGAAAGACTCTCAAATGCTTCAGGAGGTTTCTATTTATTTTTTTTTAAGTAAAAACCAGTTTTCCCCTTTTCCATACTTCACTCCTTCTTTAATTTTTGGGGGGTGAGGAGCGCATATATGCATGTGTGTGTGGGGGGGAAGTTTTTTATTATTCTCTACTTCCTCTTGTGCCACTTTTTTGGTCTACATTAAGCACAGATAGTTGCCTTCCTTCACAGAAATGTCAGAAATGTCACTACTGCATTTGTAATTTTTCTTCCAGTGTGTCAGCTTCTGCAAGTAACTGCAGTCCTCTGCTCTTCACAGAGGAATGAGCCCTACTAGCAGCAGTACAAGGTGACAATTTCCCATCTCTTCTCCATTAGTAACTTTATTATTATTTTATAGTGGAAAAGAAAAAAAATACATATATCTTTATAAGAATTTAATGATACTGTATAGACTCTTAAATGTGGTATAAAAGCAACATCTCCTACTTCAGGAACTGAAAGATAAAAAACATACCATTTCCATTACAGCAATACGGTGCAAGTGTGAGAGTCAAGGAAAAAAAACAGGGAAGAGCCTGGCTACTAAAAGGGAATACTTTTATTTTTTATTTTTTAATTTTTTAATAGTAAAAATAAAGCCTATCCAGAAGATTGCATTGAATGTAAAGGACTCAAGAGAGGTGAACATTAAGCTTCTGAAACAATGTCTTTTCACTGTATTTGGGGAATTAAATATGGGGGCCTCAAATGTCCATTCTTATATAGGCAAGGCTGTTGGTTAGAATGTGTTTCTTACACCTTTCAGAAAGAAAGTGAAATGTAATTTGGAGGAAGGTTCCACAACAGAGAGGGAGATGGGGACTAGACATAATGGAAAAGCAGCTTGTTCATTTGTGACTTTAAATTTTAACTGATTTTTTTTTTTTTTAAATTTGAGAGTGTTCAGTAAAAAAATATTCTTCCTATGAAATCTAGTTTAAGAAAAAAAAAATATGTGGTATAAGCTTACTTTTCTTTCAGTTTGCTTACATAAAATACTTCTGATGATTATTACAGACGGGACTGTTTTCCTGGATTTCTCGGCAAAGCTCTCCTTTGGATGAGGTAGTGCTGGCCCACCCTTTTAATTAGAGGTCCAAACACATGCAATACAGATCACAGAGTATCAGCGGAGTACTCTTTGGGGACCTATTCACTGAGGACTTTATTTGTTTCCTCAATGGACAGTGGGTTCCCTTCCTGAGTAATCTGTCACAAAGACTGAAATCTGATTTACTTTGTTTTCTTTTGTTTTGTGAAGAACAACAGCATGAGGGATTGTTGTAGAAACTTACTAGCTAAGTGCATGTTTCTCCTCTTTGCAATACATTCTGCTGCAGTTTTCTTGCTATTATTTCCTTACATCTTGATTTTTCTCTGAAATGTCCATATTTTTAAAAGCAAAGGAAACAATGTAATATGAATCCTTTTGGAACTTTGTTAGTTTGTCTTCAGTATACCTTTAGCAATTAACATACTAAGATATTTTTTTAGGACCAGATGGAAAACCTGTTGCTTATAATTTGGACTGGAATATAGCTTCACTGCATACAGATTATGACTGTATGTTTTTTTTCCCCATGGCATCACAGGCTATTAATATGCAACCTACCACTATTGTTGAGATATCTAACTAGCTGTCAAAAATAAAAACATTCCTCAACTCTGATCTAGGAAAATCTGTGCAAACACACATCTTCACAGAGTGAAAACGAGCAACTAAGTCCCATTTAAGCCTTTAGAAAAGGATAAATCCTAAATGATACATATGTGTTGATCCAGTCCTCTCTGGAGACATGCAATTCATTTAATGTGAAAGTTAAATTGAACTTAAGATATATAAAACTCTCTAAAAGCATGAAACCTTTTAAGGACTTGTAGATCATTACCTTCATAGGTCACCATCGTTATAACTTCTCCTTTGGATGAAACTGGTAATAAATGATTTCTGGGGCTGTGTATACTGCAGGTCAATCCTTCAGTGCTCATGAGGTACCATTAAGGATTCATGTGACATGTTCCACCTGACAAAAATCAATTAACGTCATTATTCATTGCTAGGAAATTTAATACTGATATGAATAAGAACACAATAGTAGTAGTACTAACAGAAGTCTCAGCATTATACCTATGTCCATGTATGAAGAATGGAGAGTTAAAAAGGAGATAGAAAAGACACGTTTAATTTACAGTATTTCAGAAAATTCAGCTAAAACATCCAGTCGCAAGAACATGAGAGACAGGAATTTTCTCATTTGGTCTCCTTAAGGATGAAGTATATTGAGCCTAACAAGCTGCAAGTTCACACGAATCACTTAGAAAACTAATAATCCATTTCAAGTCATTTTACCTAATTACAGCCCACAGAAATAAAAAATTTTCTGCACATATTTCTTCAAACTACTGAAAAATAAAAACGTGTCAATTCCTTTGTAATATTTCTCTATACTCAAAAATGCAAAAGTCTCAGTGGTCCCTTTGAAGCTGTATTTAGTGCAAGTTGATCCAAACTAGCATTTCTGCTTTAGACTACAAGAGAAATTATCAAGAACAGTTTGAAAAAGCCAAATACAATGTGATTTGGAGAAATAAAGTTTAGGAGCTTGTTATTCACATAGTTCTGTTAAAAACTAAAAGAGAGAAAAACCAAGGTTTAATACTTGTTGCTGATCAGCATGCATTAAACTTGTCTACCTTTCTTAGAACAGGAATGTTCATAATGGTGGAGTAGACTGGTTGTTGAGGTGACAGCTCAAAACCACTTTGATGATAATACAGTGACCCTGTCCACTTCATATTGGATTTAAATGACTCATAGCAATCAACAAAAATAGTAGGGAGAATTTAAGAATATTTTTCCCCTTTTAAATTATTTGGGATCCTATATCCTTAGCATAAGGCATTCCAGTCACCATTAAAAAACTTACGGAAGAACAAATCTCTATATTAATTATATAGAGAGTTTAGAAACAGTACTAACTCATTTCATTTACACATTGACATATTCTGTTAACTGAGATACTGATTCAAAACAATATAACATAAAAACTTCCTTTTTGAACCTGGAATCCAATAAATAACAGGTTTAGAATGAATGTAATTTAAGAAACTTTTTAGTCTTTCAATTTCATCTTTTTAATGGACCTTGATTTTCTGCTTTGTTAAAAGGCAATATTTTTTTCTGTTACTTTTTCCAAATAAAATTAACTGTTATCCTTTAAATAAAATAAAATACTGATTGGTAAAATAATTTAAATAAACATAAAAATATTTCTTTACCAAAAATACTTACATTTCTAATATAATTTGTTCAGAACTGAACAAAACTAGGTCAGTGTATGGTTATTACCTTCTGATGAGTGCACAGCAATGCTGAGGAACAGAAATTAGGTTTTAATGAAAAAGAGATAATTCCAGCAGAAGATTTCAGTCTTTACGTGTTTGGATTGTGCTACAGTGATAAATTTTCTTTTATCTCAAAAAAATATGCAGCATATTCAGAAAAAATTGAAATCTGTAGTTCACAAAAATAATTGATGCAAGAAGTTGTCAGTGAAGAGGTGGCTGACCTTCTCTGTGCCTTGCCTTGCTTAGCAACATCCCTTAGCAACGACAGACTATTAGAACATATCATCAGATAGGAGAGAATCATGGACAACAAAATGCTAATCACTTTTGCATCAAATGGGAGGTGTATCAACCGTCAAGTCTTTTTTTAATTTGGATCACGTCGTGAGTTCCCAGACTGTCTTTTTCATTAAATATTTCACTCACTGTTTTTTAAAATATATTTTTATAGTTGTTCATGTAAACATGTCAACAAATTCTACCTAAATTCTCCTGAGATTTTATATTTGTTTTTTGTGGCCCTGCAGCTCTCTGTGGCCCTGCACCTCTCCTCGGTGGCCCTCTGCTGCCAGTACATCGTGTATGGGGTTAAGTCATATTGCTTTTATTTGAGACTGTTGAATGTGTGAATCCAGAAATTATACTATATACTTCAATTTCTGCCTGTTCTTGTAAAATTAGCCAGTCATCTCCTCCCTGTGAGCAGGAGGTACAGAGGTTGCACCCAGCTCCCTGACTGCGTATGCTGAGCTGCCTTTGAGGGTTCACAAACTTGGAGCCTTGTGGAAACCATTAAAAAGGAAGTCCCACTTCTGCATTAAAACAGTTCGCTATTGTTAAAAAAAAAAACAAACCAAACCAAACCCAACCAAAACAAACCCAGGACCTTGTTTTAAGGTTTGAAGGTTTGTTTGAAGTCATGAGGTCTCACAGTATATGAGGTAAGAACTGCAGGAAAAAAATCTGATGGTATCTACCTGGATAGGCTTGGGATGCTGCTCTGACTGAGCCGTGGGGTGTGATGGCTCCAGCAAAGGGAAAAGCATTGAGGTCCATGGAAGGCTCGGTTGTACTCAGTCCAGACAGGACATCAGAAATGCAGCTGGCCCTGTCATTTTGAAATGAAAAGTGTTAGCTCTGGATATAAAGGGGTTGGTCCAAGCTTGGGCACTGTACTTCCCCTTGTACAGTCTGATGAGATTTCTCCTCTACCATATTTAGCCTTTCTGAAGAGTACAGACTCTTTCTCTAACCAACTTGGAAAAATGGAATCTATCTGCCACCCTGTGAGTGAGATGCCCCAGTTTTCTGTGTTTCTGTAATAAAAAACATTTTTAGAAATTAAGTGCAGTTACTTCATTGCTACAGGTGATAACAAATACCTTTTTTTTTTTTTTTTACTTTGAAGAAAATCTTCTAGTTTCTTTGAAAATATGTAACTGTGAAGCCTAATTCTTATGCTTAATTCCCAAGGCTTATTTTCCTGTATAGTAATTAAAGAAAATGGACACACAAATCATACAAATATAGCCTACAGACTATTTTAGTAATTAAAAAACCTTATTTAATTTTTGGACCAATTGTAGCAATTGGATGATCTAATGTGCTATGCACAAAACCAATTTTTACTGGTTTCCATAACTACTTTTTATTGTCGAGAACAACATTTGTGTTCTATCTGTATTCAAATGTGTTGAATACATTTGAATATAGGTATGACATACCAAAAGATTTGTTGTACTGCAAGTTAGAGAAAAGAATTATTAGTGCTTCATGGCTCTAATATAAGACAATGGTAGAACTAATAAGCAGCATTATCAGCTAGAGAACCCAGTCTGTCTTTCACACAGCCACCATCTGCCATGTTGAGTCTTGCGTATGCCATTGTGTTTCTCTCCAACACGTTAAATACAGTTACATTTGACTTTCCCTGGGGCTGACTGGGCTTACCTTGGCAGACCTTTAGCATTCAGGATTTGAATTCTGCTCCTTAACTGAAATGAGACCTTTCTGCTTTAAGAACCAAGGACTAATTCTCAGATCATTAACTTACACATGTAAATTAGACTGTCCAGTCTCACTTTGTGGACACTCCAGCTTTCTATCACTAGTCAGAGAAGTTTGATAGCCGTAGCAAATGGCTGCACAGACCTTGTAGAATAAAACTCCAAAAACATCATTCAGTTCTTCAGCTGGAACAAGATAGATAGAGGTTAAAAAAAAAAAAAAAAAGATATAAAAGAAACCTTTAGCTGTATCCTTGCCTGAATGTTTTGGTACCTCCTGATAACTTTGACGATTTCAGATCAACATCTCACCAAACTGGATGTCCTCATGAATCTTTCCCCTCCCTCCCTGCACAATCATTGTCTTTGTTGATGTTGCACAAATCATCTCTTCATTCAGGCTTTTTGGCCCTGTGACCTGCTATGAATTTCCCCAAGTTCCAGTATTAATTTGATCCTACTTGATTTTCTTTTTGGAAGAAATACTACCCTTGGGGAAAAAGAAAAAGGAAAAGCAAAATTTTGTTATTAGAAAACCATGCACATTTGTATGTGTGGACTATGGTCTTAAGGTCTGGTAAAAAAAATCATACAGTTAAGGAACATATGCCACATTGTATCACAAGATAGACAAAGTAGGTGGATGTAGAACCTAAAGTGAAATTTAAGGATTTAACACTAGAATTACTGTTCATCTTATTCTTTTATACTTACGGAATTCCTTTCAAAAAGAAGACAAATTGTGGATACTTGCTCATATGTGTCAGTATCCTGCAGGGTAAGGTATCCTCACTGTATATTTTACATCTCTATATCAGATGCTGTAAATTATCTTAATTTTTTACCCTCCCACTTCTCTCCTCATTAGTGATAGAGACAAATGATATTTCTAATTTCTCTTTCTTTATATAATAAAACTGAAAAAAATAGAGACGCCCAAGGTGAAGAACCCTAATAATGCTCATGAAGGTGTTTTTCTTGTAATATATATTTATATTACAAACCATAGAGACAACTCCCAGGTACAGAGACAAATCAGGTATTTTTTTGATATTGCTAGTAAGGTGTAGTGTTTGCTTTCCTCTGCCGGAGTGACAGATTTTTTTGACCTGGCACTTGTGGAATCAGCAGAGATTGTTCCAGTGACTCTCTTATTTTAAAATTCCTCACTCCTCAAAAAAACCTCAACCAGGAAAAAACCCTCATTTTGTTTTTTATAATGAGATTGTTCATTCTACGTGGAGTCAATAATTTTCTAAGGTAGGAAAACATCTTAAAATTATACTTGCAGTAGCTCAACTGTTGTCACTTCATAATTAACAGCTTGCTATTTAATTAGCAGGTTTCAATGCATTTTATTAGAGAATTACTGATGTATAAACATATGAATGGTTTATATTCTTTTGTTGATAACAGAGGCTTAGTGCATTGTTAACCTGATAAAATGTCTCTAGGGTACTGTTACTGGAATTCTGTTCTTACCTGTTCCAGACCACGACGCTTGCAACCATATTGTACAAAATGTTCTCAGCTGGTAGAGGATCTTAGCACTGAGAGCCACTCTGGCAGCAGCAAGCATGTGTGTGCAAAGAAGTGAAGGGCTTGGCGTGTTGTTGCAAAGAGGGTCTGCCCTGGGAGAAGCACAGAGAAGCCTTGTGCTAATTTACCTTTCTTTTGTGTAACAGCTACCACAAAATAATGGGAATATGTAGAGATGGTGTGCGCTAGCACCTTGTTAAGTTTGTCTCTGCAGCAGGATATCTTTGCAACCTGGAAACTTTAAAAGACTGACCAGGTCTAATTGTGGGAATGTGGTAAAGACAGGCAGTCTGTCCCCTTCCCTGAGTTACAGTTTATGGTGTCTTGAACTCCAATATGTAACAAATCCACCACTGCCTAGCCGCAAAATTTTGGTCAACCTGTGAGAACTGAATGTGTCTGATGAAGCTTCCTCTAGGAAATTCAAGTAAGAAATGGGTATTTCATCTCATGAATGAGATTTCATCTTCTTCCAGTAGGAAATTAGCATTTCATACACCTGCTTAGAATTAGAGATTCACTTATGTCTCCTGAACATGTACAGGATGCTCCAGAAAAGCTTAAAATAGAGGAGTTAAATACACCACAGGCATGACTGATACTAAGTCGAGCTCAATTCCTTGATAAAACCAACTTTCTTTCCTAAATGAGATGCAAAGAAGCACTATAAACTAATTTTAGATGGGTATATTCTAAGATAACATCACTGGCAATGGTGTTGAACAATCACAATAGGATGCAAGTATCTTTAGCACATCTCAGGTCAATGAAATGTCTACATACTTTTTGCTTCTATTAACTCTAGGGGTGAAGTCTTGCCAGCTTCAACATTATTCAGGAATGCGCTTAAACACATTGAACTGTAAGCATTTTATTTTACTCATTGATTTCAATGGGCTGTCAGCTGTCTTGAAATAGACAGATGTTCTCACAACATTTTGTTAAATTTCCTTTAAAATGAGTAAAATTAGTCTGGCTTTCTCCCTGTAAACAAAATTTAGGATCAGTATATCAGGTTATAGAGAGACTCTGCTGATTTTAATTATAAAATTTGATTGTTGTTAAACTTATGCTATGTTTCTTTTTTTTTTTTTTTGGAAGGTTGACAAAATTGCTGAGGTTCTAATAGAAATATTTTTCAAAAGCTTTATTGAAGCTCTAGTTTATTCAGCAATATTAAAGTAGTTTACTTTAAAAATCAACTGAAGTTACATATATTCATTTTGCTAAGCAGCTTACTGGTCATATTTTATACTGGTAATCTCCAATTGAGATGGGAGACCTCAATTACTCTGCAGACTATACTAGACTCAGTAGACCAAGGATCTAATGTATATTGTAACTTATTCTATACAGTAAAATAACTCAATTCTGATATACCAGTTATAGTCTCAGTCATTAACAACATCCCATGTATGCCTTATATCTGCATTGGCTCAGGTAAAGAAAACAGATTTGGGAAACAGTGATTTCCAAATCTCAGGAGACAGTGTTCACGTTCAGTGTGATAGAGATGAAAATCCAGTGAGGAGGCAGATATCCTGGCCCAAAAAATTTCTGAGGATGGGATTCTGCCAGGCATCTATCTTGGTGTATGGCCTTTCCATGGCCTCCATACAAGTTGGGAAGAGACATAAATGTTTTCTTGGCTTTGCCTGCCTTCTCAAACACTCAGCTAGAGTAGACTGTTTAAAATAAGCTGGCTTCTGATTTGCATCCTGGGTATCTTGGTTCTTTCCTTAAAGCAACTAGAAGTACCTCTTTTTGAGGACATTTTATTAGTACCGGTATCTATACACATTGAAATCTGGGTCTTTCTGGGTCATCTGTTTTTGTAACCTTCGCTCTTATTTAGCACTGAGTTTAATTTAAACAAATAATTTTATATTTTTTGTTGTCAGACTAGATATTTACCTCCCACTTAGTAAGTAATAGCCTTGCTTGTCTTCCATAAAGTCCTTGGTCTGATCCAGCATTTATGTTGTAGGAGGAGAGCCATTACCATGTCACACTACTTGGAGTTATTTCTTTATAAGACGAAATACCTGTGTAACTACCTATGCAGAAAGACATTTTGGTGATATGTGCATGTTACATCCAAGAGCTATGCTTAAGTCACCACAACTGGCATATATCACTTCTGATCTTGCTGAACTTGAATGGCAGCTGAAAAAGTGAGTGGCTACTCTTATACTTTATCCTTCAGTTCCACCATCCTTGCAGCACAATGAGTTTCTCGAACATTCCATAGCTGTCAAAACATGTGCAAAGTACTGAAACAGTAGTAAATATAAATTAACCATCTAGATAAATATAGCCTTTACTGCAGTATGATGAAAAGAAGCAGACAATAGGAAGCAAGACTAGTGAAATTACTGTTTCCATCAAATTCCTTCAGCTCCAAGAATACCACTAAAAGGTACAATTGTTCTTGTCAATCACACCTTTGTCTCAATTTGACTAAAACCTTCCACCTACGTTAGAAATCCATTAGCCATGCTGCTTTTATGACAGCTTTGTTACTCGAGGAGGCGGGTGAGTTCGTTCTTTTTATCAAATCTTTCTTTAGACTCCATTTTTGTGTCTATTTTACATGACAGACTGAGACCACTGAGTTGGTGGTGTGCAATGATTTAAGGCAACTCAAACAGGAGCAAACAAACTAGATGGTCACTGAATAATTTATGACATTTCTTCAACTTGCTTCAGCAGACCTCTGAGAGGTCTGACTACTACTGACAACCGAGAGGTAGAGCAAATTTTTTGGTTATGAGGTCATCGTGAAGATCTGTAATCATAGGAAACCAAAAGAATTCAATTCAGGGCATGACAGATCAGTTGAAATGATTAGGCTATTGAAAAAAAAATCTTTCCCTGGGTACAGGGACACAATGGAAGTCTGTACTCACAACTGATTGTGTGTATCTAATCTTAGGGGATTTTAAAATTAATATACTTTCAGAGACAAAATTTCACTTTTTGAAAATTAGGTTATCATGAGGATATCAAAGTTATTAGAAAGGATTTTGCATAAATGATGACCTACTTTTGATAGATTTTAAGTAATATTCAAGAGAAATTTACATTTCCAAATATGATTAAGCCCATTAAAAAGATTAGGTGTGGTGATAGCAAACTCGGAATAAAGTAACAGCATGTATTTTCTACAATGAATAGAAAACTCTTAGCAATATGCTTAGCAATATGAGAATAAGTATTACTCCGTAATTTCTAGAAAACTATGATGTGTCTTGTGCAAAGACAAATCTCACATTAATAAATGATTTGCCATAAAAATTTAAGAGCTATACTGACAATGCTAAAGATCTGACAATGACGTCTTAAATCCATCCAGATCCCAGTGTCTAGTGCCAGTCTACACAGTAGACACCCAGATTGGTTCAGTGGAAGAACTTACATTAGCTCAGATCCAGCGCTGTGCAAAGTGGGTTAGTGCTTACAGTGGACTAGTGTTTATGGTCTTTAGCTGGTCTGTCTGCTTAGTATGCTCTGTGGCATATGGATTTACCAGGTTGGCCAAACTGATACAGTAATTTCTGTGGTGTACTTTTATTGTCTTCTAGGGAAGTGTCCCACATATTTTCTTGGCATTTATTATCTATTGCTTGACAATGAAGCTACAAACCTCCCTCTCAAAAATATTGATCATTGATCATAAACCACAATGGTAGTTTGGTTATTTGGGGGAGTGGAACAAGAGAAAGACAAAATCAAAGACGAAACATTAACATCAAAAATTATTTGCAATGCTGGGTTGAATTTGAAAAGTAATTCCAAATAAAAATGTGATCACTGAGGAGAACTTACAATGTTGCATTTGCCATTTTATAGATTATGGTTTCTGGAAAGTCAGAACATTTTATTTCAAGGTGGTGTTATGGTTTGAAATTAACCCATATAAGCTGAGTGGTAGTGTTGTTTGATTTTTTTTAAATAAAAAGTTTATAAAATAAAAAATGAATGAAATATTTTTACTTGCTAAGTAAAACAAGTTTCATTTGCACTGAAACTAAATGCAACATTACAAATTCACCCGCAACAAAGTTTTATTTTTGATTGCCACAATATCTGTCAAAATTCTGTTTGAGCTAACACTTTTGTTCTCTTTATTTCATATCTGTCACTTTGCTTCTTGCAGACCACAAAAAAGTGAAGTAAGAACTTTAAGTGAGAAAAAAATACTTAAAACTGAGCTTACATGTCATGTCACCAAAATGTGTTGTCAACGATGCTGAAAAATATTCAGCACCTAGGTATTTTTTTTCTGAACACCAGTAGTTCAACAGCAATGAAGAACTTTGGCAAGAGCAGATTTTTTTCCATAGAGAGGTAACTTTCAGCTTGTTGTGCAGTTAGTGAACTTTGTAACTAGATGTTGACTGGGAGGGAACCATGAAAATGTTCAAGTTGCTTTCTTTCAATACAACTGAGGTATTTCCTGACGAAGTAATAAAGGAATGGATAATTTCATAGGGTCATGTGCTTCTTATTGCACTATCTATGGATATGAATTTATATGAAGTGGAATGCCAGCTATTTAGAATGGTAAAATTATCTTCCTTCTTTCCCTTTTGTGTCACACTTGGACCTGTGCACATTTTTTCTCCCATACATTGGAAACTTTTTGTCTTTTTTTTTTTTTTTTAAGCTATGCTTTTCAAGGTCTCCTATAGTCCTTTTTTTCCATACTGGTGTTTCTTGTTCTCCAGGATATTGAAAATACTTTGTAAAACCTTTTCTTTCACATCTGTACTTTAAAGGAGTGAGGTGCTTGGGAGGAGCTGTTTGCAAGAGCTGTTTTGAACCTGAGTCAGTTTTGAAATACATTTCTGAGATGCTTTGTGCGCAAATGTGTTTTGGGAGGAAGGGGATAAAAGTTGCTGCTTAATGGCTTGGCATACAGGTTCATGCTCAGCTGTCTAAGCTCTTTCCTGCCTGACATAGACACTATTCCATATTTTCATTGTCGGGTGTTTTTTTTTTTTTTCTTGTCCAAAAGAAAAAGCCTTTCAAATCAATAACCAGGATCTTTATTTTCTTTCTGAAGGTGGCCTTTTATTTTATTGTCTCTGTCAGCTCCCAGGATTGGAAAAATACTCTGCTTTTTAACTCAGGCTCTTCAACCTATACTTTTATCTGACTGTAATATCCTTCCTCTTTTGTTAGTTGCACTGGTTTTTGAATGTAAGGACTTTACTGTGTTGATTTCAGTGCAGTTACCCTGATTTGCATACTAAGAAAACTTAATTCATTTCTTAAAGCTGGTAAAAAGCAAAGATTTTCCTACTATGTTCACAATTCATTTGCAACTTCAAACCAATTCACTTATCGATAAGAGAACTTTAAGCATATGAGAAATATTGTTAAACCAAAAGATGTTCTTTTGTGCAGCATTTGGCTTTGGTTCTGTCAATGAGCACAGTAGATTAATGAAAAAACTTCTTTTTCCTTGTTTAGCCAAAAGGAAAATCTGTCTTACAAAGCCAAATCAATTCCTTATGGAATTACTATTCATTTCCTGCTATTTCATTTTTTATTGACAAATATGATCATATTTTGGAGGTAGCAGCCTCACAAGATTTTTCATTTTCCTCTGGAGCAATGATCATGATTAAGTTTAAGTAGGAATTTCCTAGGATATGTACCTCTATTACCGGCATAGATTTACAGTAGGAATGGTTTCAATCAACTCTCAAACATGAACCAGATTCCCTCCTCATCTAAACCTCATCATCTCAGGTGGTTTAGAAACATAATTAAAACTATTAGACTATATCAGAATTCTTTTCAGTGCATCTGTCCTCTCTTCAGTATTGATATTTACCAACATCTTACAGCCCACTTCAAGAAAGCTGGTTTATACAATTATTTGCACATATGCACCCAGACATTAATGTGTAAGACGTACTGGTTTGGTGTCTTTTAAAAACTGTCGGGTAATGCAGAAAATACTCATCTTGCAATGTATTACATCAACATTATGATAAGTATAATTCTTATTATTATTTATTATTATTTAGAATTGAAGAAATATGATCTTGCACATTCTTCTTTTGAAAATAATGGAACAGTAATAGAATTTTCAACAAGTTGGTTCTGCTTCTTCCAAACTTCACTTTGTAATGAAGATAAAACTGAAATATCAGTGCCTTTGGCAAGACACTTTTTCCCTCTAGCACAGTAAAAGTAACATGTTTTATTATTTCCATTTCAGTGATTCCTAGGGGCTTGACTCTGTGATTCAAATTTTTCTGCATATATGATAAGAAACAGTTTCTATTCTAAATATTTCCATGTAAGTTACTGAAGAGACAAAGTATGTGTGACATGAAGAAAGAATGATGGACAATACTCTTGCTAAAAATGGAAATATTTTTCATGAAGTATATGTATCCAGTTTTTTGCGTGATGAATTGCATGTTCACCTAAATAATCAGTATGAAGTCACTGAAATCTAATTTCACTTTTTTCATGGGATAATATTCCTTTGCCTTTCTTTATCACTTTTTTTTTTTTATTGACAGTATGCATGCATCTTACCACTCAGATCTTTTAAAAGATAGATTTTTTACTGTGATCTTCAGCAGTTAAATATGGATTGGCATGACCATTGTTATATGCTCCATGCCTTGGTTGTTTGAAGAACTCTTGAGTCCTGTTCTTGAAGATGTTCATGTGAGTATAGGAAAATCTAAAAAAAAAAAAAAAAAAAAGGAGATGCCATAAATTTCTCTGTACTTACAAAATGTGGGATTTTTTGCCACTTTTTAATCAGAAATACCAGAGGAGAACAAACTATGATTTGATCCTTTGTGTGGAAAGATTATTTTGTTGTCCTCCTCTCACAATAGTGACAGAAATGCTTATACTGAAAATAATGACAAAATCAATCTTGTTCGGAAACTCTGGATATTTCAGTCTTAAGTCTTCTCAATACCCACATGGCTTGGCCTATTTCACTTGGAATTCTAGGAGTTTAAAACTCAAAACAAAACTGAAGCTTCTCTCAGCTAAGCAAAATAAACATTAAAATTCAGCTTTCTGAGATACGATGGCTTCACACTGTGTAATTGGAAGTTCCATCTATCACTAAAACTATGTTTATCAATACCATTATAAATACAGAGCTTTCCTCATATATTTGGAAAAATGTTTTATGTGTAAAGGTCATTCAATGATTTCTTTTCTCTGTTCAGAAGGTACTTGAAATGTGTGGTTCCATAAATTTGTTAGAACTTTATGACCTTATTATCAAAAGCTATAGTAGTGACAGAAAAGTGGTCAAGCACCTCAATTTTGGTATTTTACTCCATTGCATAATGTTAGGAAACCAATGAATTTTACAATAATCTATAAATGCAAATTACTGTTTTAAAGAAGTGAAAATTTGTATTCTCCCTCCCTAATATTTTAATGCTTTCCTTGTTTCTCTACTGGATATTTCACAGAACTCCATGTTTGAGAGGATCAAGAGTTGTTCATTAGCTTTTACAGGAGTTTTTAGTGTTTCAGTGGGCAGATTTATATATAAGTATTTTGCATGAGTAAATAACTGAAAAGGTGTTTGCAAAAAATGGGATTCTTAATGGCATATATAAAGCAAAAGCAATATTCGTTGAAGGGAAAGAACAGGATATGGCTTCTGATTCTTAAAGATCCAATATCGTTTTTATTCATAATGGACTGAAATTAGTGAGGTACTTTCAGAGTAAGATAAGATATGGTTGTTTAAAAATGGTATACCTGGAATATATGATATTCTTAAGAAGTAGTGGTTAGTTTAAGTGATGAGATACTCCAAAGCAGCCACTTACATTATCTAATCGCTACCATTGATCCACAACACTAAGAGGATATGAACTCTATTTAAAAGAAGTAGATCAAAACTTTAGCTATTTTTTCTCTATATAGTTGCTCAAACTTAGCGTATTTTATTTCTTGACCAGTCATAACAAACCAAGTAAAATGTTAATTCCTTCTTCCTCTTCTTCCTACAATTTTCCTTGATTCTCCTTACACTTTCAACCATTTTCTAAAACCTAACCTAATAGCTTATTTCGTTAATCATCTTAGAAAAAGAACTGTAAAAGTCTAGGTTTCCTGAGTCATATGCCTGTATCACCCCAGCTCTTTGCAATTTTGTAAAAATCTTGTGCTGTGAAATGTATTTTTTAAATTTTACACAATTTGTTGAAAATTATTAAATAAGCTGAGAAATATCAAGAAAATATGTCCTCAAAGTTAAGCTGCTCATATTTAACTAAATGAAGAATGAGTCAGTAGCATCGGACCATCAACAAGCTAGTTAATAATGCTGGCCAATCATTAAACCATCAAATTCTTCATAAATATAACAAAACTTTGTAGTGCCTAAAGAGGTTCTAAAATGCCGTCTGTCTATTTGATTATAAATTCTAGCTCAATAATGTTCCTAAAGTTAATTAATTTAACAGCCTGGGGACTGTTACATATTTTAACAATGAAATTTAATTATTCTCTGATGTACGAACCTCAACCCTGAGGCTAAATATAAATATTCCTTTCAACATGTCTATTCTTGTGTGACGGTTAAAGACCTCCCTCCTTCATTCCTCCCCTAGAACTAATAAAATGTATGTTTTAGTCTTCAGTCTCAACAGGCAGATTTTGATGACCCTTGTTTACCAATAAAGTACAAACAACTTGTTTATTTCAGGATTTTTAAACATGGAACACAGAAAGAAGTCTTTTGTTAGCAATAGTTTTCTGGAAAAACAGTTGCTGTTATTTAATCCTAGTATGTTCTCCTTCCGGAGCTTCCTGAGCATGCACTTGTCTCTCTGGTATCCCATGTATATCTGCAAACACTTCGATCAGTGTTTCCTAGAATCCAGGAACATTGGAAAGCTGCAGTGCCCAGCAAGGCAGTAAGAGCAAACTGTGAACATTTGGGAAAAAAAAAAAAAAGGTAAATGAAATTCTGAAAGTAATGAGAAAAGGGGCGTTGATGTACGGTGGAGGTAACAAATTCTTCAACATTATTCCTGCAACCTGGTGACTGAAATTGCAGTCAAAGTCTTCTAAAGAAGGTCAACAGCTGGAACTATATGGGTAATTTCAACTAAAAACCTCAGACTTGTGATAGTTCAGAACTGGGAGTAGATAAAGGGTCAAGCAAGTACAAAAAAATATTACATTGTAGAATACTTTTCTGCTTGTGAGTTAGCTGACCTTCTCTCTTGGAAGAAGTCTGGAAAAAAAAAAAAAAAATGTGAGGGAGCAAAGTATTGTCAGCCAGGATAGGCTTGAAGGATCTGAGCCCATGTCTATGTAATGTTAACTGCTCTTTAAAACGGTGCCCAGTCCCTGTAGAATTTCTGTGTACTTTCAACCTAGTTTCTAGCTCAGTGGGGCTTCTTGTTTAGTATACAATTTATACAATGTACAAGCAGTACAAAATAATGATACACATCTGCATATAGATGTGTGATTTCTGACTGCTACAAAACATATCTCAATAACAGTACTTTATTATTATGCTATTTATACTACTTGGCCTTTGAGAAGCTTTTGGGGAAAAAAAATTACTAAGTAAAAGCAACAGCACCATGTGGTCAAATAAAAAATAAACTAATTCTCATATTAAAGTCCAACAGGTTATCAGTGTGCCAATAGTAAGTTCTATCAGTAAGCAAAATATTTTACTTTACTTGACAGGAAGCCATTGATATATTTTTTATATACACAAAGCAGTAGAAGTTTTGGATCCCTACCTGGAAGGACAAAGATTGTGCTGTTTTGGTTTGGTTTGTATCATTTTTGTTGGTGGTGTTTTGATTTTTGGTTTTTGTTTTGTTTTGGTTTTGGGTTTGTATTTGTTCTTGCTTTTATTTTTTTAAATTACAGGTCAGAATCTTAGAAGTCAGTGGCTATAATGGTTAAATTTATCCAATTGAGGAGACTGATCTTTGCATTAGAAAGACAGCAATCTCAGTATTTTCTTTGCATGCAAAACAATAGGTATCATACTGAGGAACTCTCTATACTATTAGCACAGATTCAAAGATGACATCCAACTTGCAATGAGGAAATCTGATAAATGTTCTTTTACATATATATATGTTTTTTACAAGGCAAAAATAGTTGGAAATAATTAATATATATTCTTTTATCATTTCTACATCACCAGTCCCATCTTGCTGACAATGTCTTGCTGAGATTCTGCCTGCTGATGTCACTGTCCTAAATTTCTGCCCTTACTGCTGCTCTTTCACATTTTAGCAGCTTTTGGTAGCAGAGTTCATTTCCATATGTACATTTGGCTTGCAGAGTGAAGTGTACAATTGGATGATACATTTGTTTAGTATATTCTGTCACTGTGAGATATTCCCCCAAAAACATAAAAATCCATATTGTACTGTGCAATGGAAAAATATATTTCCACAAACTGTAAAATCCAATTTTAATCTGTTTGCATTTTATTATTATTTATGGCTTTCTCTGCTTTTTTTCCTTCTGGCATTTAAAGCTGTTGTACCTGATTCAGGAAATCCCACAAATACTCACTTGACTTTTTAATGTACACCTTGTCACTGAAGCCAAGAGGACCAGTTACATCCCTAAAGATAAGTTTGTTTCTACTCACAGATAGAAAGCATTTATTTGGATTCACTTAATGCACAATTTATCTTTGAAGACTCCAGTGACGTAAACCTCATTATTACTCTATAGTGACATGTCCTGAAGTAGCAGCTGTTAAGAACTGAATTTGCTTGGCAACAAGCTGATTACTCCACAAACTACAATCTTGGTGCTGCAGAGAATTTAATATATAAGCTTCAGATAAACTATTCTCATAATTAAAACAAAGAGTAGTGCCTTGCTGAATAGGAGACTAGACTAACAAAAGTCTATGCAAATGCTTCCTGTTGACAGCTAATAAACAAAAGTACAGGTCTTTAAGTGTCTGCACTTATATCCAGATGGCTGGATATTTGACTTTGGCTTAATTCTCTTCTTGTTAAAATTTAACAAAGGAGAAAGCATATTATATTTGTGAGCATATGATATTTGAAGTTTTCAAGAAAAAAACATTCTTTGTCTCTCCTCCTGTATCTCCCAGCCAACAATATATACATAGGGTTACTTTCTGCCTAATTATATGCAAATGGCATTATAATAATGCAAAGCTGTGTGTCAGTGAAGGGTAGGTACAAGTTGTTCCCAGAGCTATGTGAAAAATAGCTTAAAACAGATAATGTGTTGCTCTGGAGAAATTAGATAACTTTATAAAAAATAATTTTATTTGAATACTATTTAAGACTTTTTTTTTTGCCTTATCATCTGATAAAACATTAACAGCAGTTTTATGGCTACTGCTCCTTTCTTCACTGGACTTTTATTAGCTGCATTTTTTTTTAATTGAATTTCCTGTTACTGCAATAGACAAACAGAAAATCTGTATATATGTCTCTGTTCTGTACTGATGAAATACCAATCTCTAGAGGGCAATTTTTACAAAAAATATATATACTGGAGATGTTTATAAATGTAATACTTTCAGCTTTTGTGGATTTTATTTGTCTCACCAATAAAAAAAGCCCAAACAATATAAATGAAGATTTTTGAGGTTTTTGCTTTGAGAAAAAATATTAGGCTAAATTTTACCCTCACCAAAGATGCTCTTAGCTACATCAATGATGGAAGAAGACCTAATAAAAATATAACAGCTGTAGGTGTTTTCAGTAATTAGGCACTATCAACAATTATAATAACACTGACTCTATGCACCTACTATGTCTGTGCTGACATTCTTTGTGGTCCTTTTGTCTTCTGTGAGTTGCAGTGGCACAGACTGCACTAATTTTTCCTAAGTAAAAAGGAAAACATTGATATTTTGAATTTAAACCACCTACTGAGTGAGCCTAATGCATCCTTGATGGCCAAGGACAGGTTGTGCTACAATGATGGGATAAGAACCAGAGCCTGAATGATTATTTGATGTTGTATTTCCTTGTGGCTACATTTGTAGGGGAGATCTGGTGCATAAAGAATCTGTTAATTTGACAGAGGCCAAACCTCTTACTGAAGTTGGCACTCTGTGATGGTCTGATTCACGTAATCCAAACTGGGGTGTTTTAGAGATTAACTCACAGCATGCTGCATGATTTCTGGAAGACAAGAATATAATGACTTGAACCCTGCTTACAAATTCTCAGCACTATTATAAGGCCACTGCAACATTCTGTCAGTAACTGGTGTATAAGTTTTTAACACATTTTTCTCTCCATAAGAAAGTGTCTAAGTCCTTGTTGGTCAGGTTTTTTTTTTGGGAAAGGAGTAATAAGTGATCCCAAATTCCCACATACTTTTAATGAACACTGCTCCTGGAACAAAAGTGGTAACCAACACCTTAAAAAGTAATGGCAAGGTTATTCCAGTCACCTGTCACAGAATCACAGAATGATAGGGGGTTGGAAGGGACCTCTGAAGATCATCTAGTTCAAGCCCCCTGCTAACAAAGCAAGTTCACCTAGAGCAGGTTGCACAGGAACATGTCCAGGTGGATTTTGAACGTCTCCAGAGAAGGAGACTCCACCTCTGCCCCGGGCAACTTATTCCAGTGCTCTGCCACCCTCCAAGTAAAGAAGTTCCTCCTCAGGTTTAGACGGAACTTCTTACGTTCAAGTTTGTGCCCATTTCCTCTTGTCCTATCCCTGGACATCACTGAAAAAAGACACCCATCATTTAAGTATTTATAAGCACTGATCAGATCCCCCCTCAGTTTTCTCTTCTCCAGATGAAAAAGACCCATGTCCCTCAGCCTCTCCATGTGAGAGGTGCTCCCCTAATCTAATTTGTAGCCCTCTGCTGTACCCTCTCCGGCAGTTCTTTGTTCTTCTTGAACTTGGGAGCCCAGAACTGAATACAGTACTCCAGATGGGGCCTCACCAGGGTGGCGTAGAGGGGGAGGATAACCTCCTTCAACCTGCTGGTCACTCTCTTTCTGATGCACCCCAGGATGCCATTGTCCTTCTTGGCCACAAAAGCACATTGCTAACGCATGGTCATCGTATTGTCCACCAGGACTCCCAGGCCTGTTTTCCTCAGAGCTGCTCTCCAGCAAGTCAGCCCCCAAACTGTACTGGTGTATGGGGTTATTCCTCCCCAGGTGCAGCACCCTACGCTTGCCCTTGTTGAAT
>JAOQGH010000001.1:106463866-106498145 GCA_025769975.1 Gallinago jamesoni | reverse complement strand
AGTCATGCCATCATAGAAGGCTATCAGGTTAGTCAGACTTGATTTCCCCTTGGTGAATCCGTGTTGACTACTTCTGACAGCTTTCTTTTCCTCCATATGCTTTGAGATGATACCTAGAATGATCTCTTCAGGAAGAAAGACTGATGAGAACATTTTGCTTTTTCTCACTGCATGAAATGAGCATTTGCAGGGTCCTGCTGATGAGGAAAATCTGTAAGAAAATAAGTTTTAATTACAGAAGACTGGTAAGGCTCCTGTGTCACGTACACCACACTAGTTGATGGCATACTGCCACTGGGATACCTAGACCCCAGTGGAATACATGTGACTGTTGCTTGTGGCAAAATAGCTAGGATGAAAAAGAGAAGTGCTAAAGATGGAAATGAAAGAGAAGCCACACTTGGGTTTTCACACAGGAAATTTTTAAAAGTGTTTGTGAATGGATCAAATATTGGAAAGGGTGACTTTGGGATTAGGTGTTAATCAGCTGACAAGAACAGTAATTTTCAGTTGGACTAAAGATATATGTGTCTGTAAGACACATCTTATTAGTAATTTGATGATTTACAGTTCAAGTTAAATTTCCTACCTGAAAAAGCCTGATAATGCTTACTGATCCTGTATTTCTCTAGAACTTTCCTAAAGACTACTTTGTACAAAAAACTGGTAGCATATAGTTACTGCCAACAACTCACGTATCTTGTCCGTCTTTTACAAACCGCATTTTAGTTCCAAGCTTCTGTTTGTGCCCTGCCGTTTTGTACCGGTGATGCCCCAATGATAAGCATAGAGTATTTAATAATAGCAGATAAGCAGATAATTGACAATAACAGAAGTCGGACACAAGCATATGCCTATTACCTAAATTATCAGTGTCTTCCTCACATTTGCCTTTTTTTCCCCTCTAAGGGGATCACAGATTGTAATTCTTGCTGTCATATCTCTGTATTCTCAGGTTGGTTCTCTCATTACTTTTTTCTTGGCTTAACTGGGGATTCTCATGAATAAAGGATGAAGTCTCATATGAAAGAGAAATTTGTTCCTCACCTAGCAGTTGAACCCAGGAACAATTTACTTACATTGCTGTTCTACTCCTATAAATTCAGTCAGTTTTTTGCATCGGTTACATCAGATTTGTGAATTGTATGAAATGAAATAGACTTCAGTCAAAATCTGCATAGGCGTTTGAGAGCAGCTTTGGCCTTGAATGCTAATGTTTTATTTCAGTTAAGTAAAGAAAAGAATCAAGTAAGTTTGTAAGAAACAAGATGTGGATTAAACACCAAAATAGTTCCAGTGAATTACCTTTTTTTCTTTCTTTTATAAGCCTCATAAATGTAGTGAGAAAACCAAAGCAGTTGCCTTGTTTTTCTTTTTTTAAGGATTCCCCCCCCCCAAATCAGTTTGTAGAGAAAGAATGTTTATGTTCTTGCTGTCCTCCTCCTCCCTCTCCTGCCAAGGTGAACTAAGTAGCTAGCTGACTAACTAACTAGCTAAACTTGAGGAGACTGAAGTCTTCAACATTTTCACTATATAAGCAATCTTATTTTTAACAAATCTGTTCTATGGCTCTGGTCAAGTGTTCTAATCAATTGAAAAAAATGCATCAATAGTCTTCTTGTCCTTGTTTTGTCTTTCTAATCATTTCAGCTTTTTTCCTACCCTGAAATTACCATCTGGAGAAAACTGGTATACACTTCAGTGCTCTCCTGTTGTCGCCTTCTCTTGTACTATCTACTCACTTTTTAATACATTTTTCATATAATCAAGAATATGTCTCAGCTGCTACTGAAGCATCTGAAGATATGTCTCTGCTAATCAGAACTTGAATTTTTAATGTTTATATAACTGAAAATGTGAAATTCTAAAGATGATTTTGATTAATATGTATTCTCTAAGTACCCTGATTTGCATGTGGGAAAAGTAGATTTTCACATTTTTTCCTGTTTGCATTTTCAATCTGGTGTATTTTTAAGTTTCTTGATGGAATGCATAGAACATATAGAAAGTGTTTTGTTTTGGTTTGGTTTGTGGCTTTTTTGTCCTCATGAATATATTAAAGCGTATGCAGGCATTTGGCTCCAATAAACACACAAAACCCCCATATTATTTGCAGCATGTCAACACATATCAAGAATGTTTTTAATTATTTGTCAACATATGAGGATGAATTTGTATTAAGATAAAGAGCAAATATAAAATACAGTAGTTTTGTGACAACTCAAGGAATGAACACTTTTATTCTGGATAAAGAGTGATTTATGCCTCTTTCATGATAATCCACCTAAATGCACAGTAGGCAAGTTTTAATATAAATCATTCAATTACTGTGAATAAGTCAATAGGCTGATGACCAGTAATATCAACATTCCAGTAAAGAATTAATTGAATACTGCTATTACTCTGAAAAAATCAAAGTGATACCAAGGGCAAAACTACTTTAACAAAATAAACACTCACATATTCATACCACATCTTTCCAACTAAATGACTTGAACTGTCTCGACAAGTAATCTAGGTTATAAGAGATCTTAAATCTTATTCTGAAGTGATTAAAAATACCTGTCTGCTTCTTAACTTTGGCAATTAGTTTTTATCTAGGCTTTTCCTCCCAGAATAGAAATACTTAAGCCTGAGTTTAGGTCTATGTCCTTTAAACATTAAAAAAAATCAAAAAACAACCCTGTAAACCAGAAATCATTCTATACTCATGAAAGCTTTCCTTAAGCACAGTAGGTAGCTAGTTGTGATGCTTGTATATATCATGTAGCTGATATCTACAAGAAAAAACACCAAAACACAGTACGTAGTAATAGTGCCATGGTTTAACCCCAGCCTTCAACTAAGCACTGCACATTTACATCATTCTCACTGTTCAATAGATCCTCATTAGCCACCACCTAAAAGATATCATTCCCTTAGTGTATGGACCACCCCTTTGAAAAGTCTCTAGAATGTCTACAATGGCCCCAAGATACCCAATGAGTTAATTTATTCCATGACTTTGGGGTCCATCGGTTGTGGTGGTCACTCAGGACAGAAGTGCTGTGTTGCTTGGAGTTACTGGGCACCAAAGCATCTCAGGTCGAGTCACTGCTGTACTTGCACTGCTTCTTGTAAAGCTTGTCCTCCACTGGTTCAGGTGGTTCCTGCTACAGTAACTCCCATAACATGCAACTCAAATAATGGGTTACAACAATTTAAAGGTATATCCATTATAATTTCCATCCCTGGTCCCTTTGGGCCAGGTTATAGGGTTTAGCATTGCAATGAACTTCTCCTGGCTAGCAACAAGAGGTTCCTGCTATAGTAATTCCCATAACATGCAACTCAAATCATGGAGTATTTTCACCCAGGATTGAATCACCTTGAGGTGCACGTTGGACTCACCCATTCTTCTGCATTATCCATTGAGTGCACCCAAGTCCTTGAGCAAAAAACAGTACCACATATAAGTTTACCCTTTCCTGAGGAAGGAATAACCCAGATTGTTTTCCCCTGCAAGTTCCTTATATATACCATGGGAATCTTATCTCCTTCCACAGTTTGTGCAGGAGTTTTGATTGGGCAGGGCCAGGTCAACTGGCAGTTCCTGTAGTGTTACCTAGGCAAGTGGGTTCTGCTAAACGTGCATCCCAATGCTTGAATATCCCAGCACCCACTGGTGTCAGTGTAGTATTTAACAGTCCACTCACCATTCAGTTTTCCCGTTGGTGCATGATAGAGGATGTGATACATCCAGTCAGTGCTATGCTCCTTGGCACAGGTGTTTATGAAGTTGTTTCAGAAATGAGTCTATGGTCTGAATCACTTCTTTCAGGGGTGCTGTCTTGCCATAAGACTTGCTTTTCAAGGACCAAGAAAACATTGTGGGCAGTGGCATGGGTCACAGGATATATTTCCAATCATCCAGTAGTCACTTTTACGATTGTAAGCACGTGGTTTGACATTCATGGATAACCTGTGCAATGACATCAATAGACAAGTCTACCCCTCAATCACAAGCCCATTTGTACATTGCACCCTTTCCTAAATGTCATAATGTGTCATGGGATCATTGAGCTGTAAATAAGCTCACCCTTATGTTCCTAGTCCTGATCCACCTGAACTACTTCTATTCTAGCAGCCTGGTCCACCTCTTCATTGTTTCAATGTTCTTCAGTGGCCCAACTCTTGGGTACATAAGCATCTACATGATGTACTTTTACAACTAGGTTTTCTACCCAAGCAGCAATATCTTGCTGCAATTCTTCAGCCCGAATGGGCTCTGTGCTGCCAGCTGCCAGCTGGTCTACTTCCATTGCTATAGCCACGCCACAGGGCACTTGCCAACATTTATGAATCAGTATAGAGATAAAACACTGGCCATTTTTCTCACTCAGCAACACCTAAAGCCAGCTGGATGGCTTTCAGCTCTGCAAACAGGCTCAATTCACCTCATCCTTCAGAGGCTTCTGCAACTTGTTGTGTAGGACTCCACACAGCACCTTTCTACTTTAGATATTTTCCCACAATATGAGTGGATCCATCTGTAAACACTGCATATTCCTTTTAATTTTCTGGTAATTTAATATACAGAGGGGCCTCTTCAGCATGAGTCATCTCTGGCAACATTTTGAAGTTTCAGCCCTCTGGACAGTCCGTGATCACTTCCTGAATTCCTAGGGGGTCGGAGTTTCCCATTCAAGCCTGTTGTGTTATCAGTGTGACCCACTTACTCCATGTAGTATCAGTCGCATGATGCATAGAGGGGACCCTCCCTTTGAACATCCATCCCAGTAAAGAGGGAGAAAACATCACAGAAGAAGGTAGTGATGGTGCCATTCTGTATATCCTCCACAAAAACCTCTCAGAGGAAGCTGTGTAATTGTTAATTGTATCCATGAGATGGTACCTGACGTACCACGATGGTTTCATCTCTGAGCCCAAAAACTAGGTTAAGCTCAAGGTCAGTGTTTTAATAACAAATCTCCCAGGCAAAAGATCACTAATCACTATGGAGCACAGCAAACTGCAAAAGCCAACACCCATCTTTAACATGTACAGCAAAAAAAGAGCATGGCACAGATCAGATAAACTAATATTGAGAAGAGATGAATGAATATCATGACTGACAACCGTTAACAGGTGTAAATCCCTTCTAATACACTTTGGTCAGTCTGTTATTATCTCAAACCCTTTTAGACCCACATTGGGAGTCAAAAAGGGATGTTGTGGTTTAATCCCAGCTGGCAACCAAACACTACACAGCTGCTCACTCAATCCCCCCTCAGCAGGATGGGGGAAGAAAATCAGAAGTGTAAAATTGAGAAAACTCATGGGTTGAGATAAAAACAGTTTAATAATGTTAATATAATAATAATGATAAATTATAGTGAAAAGGAAAATAACAAAGAGAGAGAAATAAAACCCAGGAAAGACAAGTGATGTTAATGAAAATCATTTTTCACCACCAGCTGAATGATGCCTGGTCAGTCCACAAGAAACAGTGCCCCCCACCCCCACCCCCCCCCAAACCTCCCTTCTAGTTTAATTGCTGGGCATGATGTCATATTGTATGGAATATCCATTTGGTTAATTTGGGTCAGCTGTCCTGGCTGTGTCTCCTCCCGACATCTTGAGCACACCCAGCCCACTCGCTGGTGGGGTGGTGTGAAAAGCAGGAAAGGCCTTGACTCTGTGTGAGCACTGCTCAGCAGTAACTGAAGCATCCTGTGTTATTAACACTGTTTTCAGCACAAATCCAAATCCAGCCCCATACTAGCTACTATGAAGAAAATTAATTCTATCTAAGACAAAACCAGCACATTTAGAAACATAAGGAAAAAATAACCCCAACCTTACCCATGCATTCAGAACTGGCACTTGTGCTTCACATTTCAAAGTGACTGTTATTCGTCTCATGACTATTCCCTGAATTAGAAAGAGAAACATTCATGAGCACATTCAGTCCTAATTTGTCGTATGATGTCAGCAGCTGCTGTTTACTGATAATACAGATAAAGTCACTTAAGCTTCCTGGTAAATTAAAGCTTGTGATACTAGATTTTTGTCCCTAATTTGCCTTGTCTTTTTAATTCTAGAAATCAATCTCCCAACTGGTTCTCTCCATGATACCATGCTTTTTTCCCCAACAGTCAGACTCAATTGGATTATTAGAGGCTATTATAATTTTGTTCACTGATCTATTGAGAAATTTTAACTCCTCCCTGCTAACTTTGTCAATGAAGTTGACATTGAACTAAGCCGTGAAGTTTATATTGATGATTAATTGGGCAAATATTTTTTGATGTGTGACTTACTATGGATCCTACAAATCTATTTGACAAAACAGGGTCCTTAAACTAAGAATCCAGTCCCCATCAAGTTACCATCATAAACATGCTTATTCACAGAAGTCAGATTTTACTGACTTGTCACTTCTGAAAGTCAAGTCACATATTCTGGAAGCCCATTCTTAGTGTTCAGTTCTAAAATATCAAGTACCTTTTTGAAGTCATCAAAAAGTGGAACTAACTGCTCATGTCAATGTAACACTGACAGTAAAGACATTAATATGTTTTAAAGGTGCCTTGAGGAAAAGAACTACAGAAGCCTAGCCTAAGGTTAAGAACTCATCTTAATCCTTCAAGTAGTCCAGCTGTATAATGCTGACATGTACTTTTGCTTATTGCTTAGTGATTTTTTTTTGCCCTCTTCTTGACATAAAATTCAGGGATGTCCTTTTGGTCCATGAGTTTCATAGTGATACATGAGAACAAGACATAGCTATTTTGTTACAGAGACAAAATATACCCTAGAAATGAGAAAGAGAAAACTTTGCTTTCCCAGACCTCATTTTTAATTCTTATCCTCTTGAAATTTGGGTGCATCTGACTCAATGTGTTAGAGGGGTATTCTTTATAAAAGTTTCCCAATCACTCCTCTTTACTCTGCTGTGGTTTACACTGCATTGAACCAGAAGATGGGTCTTTAGGCTGTAAATTCATTTTACAGGTAGTCCATATTAACATGCCCTTCATCCCCAAAGTGTCTACGGCAACAAGATGTTAGGTCCTCAGCACCAATTAATACCTATCAGATATATTATGCAAGACATTGTCTGACAGAATTTTCAGTTTGCTTCAGAATAAAAAGTAGTTATACAGCCACAAATGTCTGGCAAGCATTAAAACAAGAAGTGACCAAAAGCAAACAGTAATAAAGCAAACCAATAATAGTGTAAGCTAATACATCATTATCACTGGCAGTTTTCTGAGGTATGCTGACATGAATCTAAAATTTAAGTCTTTTCATAATTCAAATCTTTTCTGTTTTAAGAGGAACAGTCTTCTGAAAAAGCTTAATGGAGGTGGATGTGAGAATAGAAATGATCTTTCAGTAATTACAAGTTAGCATAACAGCAGTGAAATCAACAAGTCAAAACTTTTTTAATTTTTCTATAAATCTAAGTGGTGTTATTACCTAATAAACTCTTCTGAGAACTTGTCAAGAAATATTTTCAGTAATATTTGAGGAGTGCAGCAGTAAACCTATACATGAATTCGTGAGAGGGCAACAGGAACCTTTTTGTCTGCAGCAAGCCTTGAGGCCAGTTCTTGACTTTGGTGGATCACAGCCAGGTTAGATAGCCTCTGTTTGAATTGTATATAGAAACAAGAATAGGCAGGAGATGAGGGAACAGACACTTCACACAAAAAAAGTGATGTTTCTGAGGTCAGATGCAATACAGTGATTTTATCACTTTCCTTGCCAGGCGAAAATTAGAAAGGTTATGGTAACTGGAGAATTAATTTAAGCCTTCAGCAGTGAAGAAGGAGAGCTCACCATCTTCTAAAATGTCCTTTAGATCCATAGCAGACTTCATTTACAAAAAAAATGATCTGCTTTTTCAAGTGGTTTCCAGGTCACTCATTCTATTTAATCTGTACCTAGTTGGAGGATAAATATTAAGTGATTCCTGAACAGAAATGGTTGCAGGAAATGTAAATGACATGCTCACTGTTTTCTTTTTCTTTTAAATGTAATTTTTCAAAATCATATTTGCATGAAGTCTAATACATTTTCCTTAAAAAGCTGAATTGGAAGATACGTACAAAACTTATAAGAGTTGTGATTTTGAAAACTCTTATGTTGAAATCTTATGAGAAAAATCCATCAGAGCATATCAGCACTAGACACCATTACAGAATGCAGTAGCATTTCTGAGGACTCAGCAAAGATCTTCATTCCTTTCTAAAAAACTGTATTCATTTATAGCAATTGATAAGTCAGAAGAAAAGCATGCATCTACCCTAGGTCAGACTAGCATTCAATCCAGCTTCATGCTTACACTAATATTACCAAAACATCAAACATGTAGGGACAGATAATAAGAGGTATGTTTAACTAAATTAAGACAGAAGTCTTTGGTAGTTCTATTAATGTAAAAAAATCAGTGTTTTGCTTATTCCACTGCAAATTTTAAGCTCAGTTGAACACCTTTTACTAATCCCAACAAACACCTTGACAATCTATTTTTGAGAAGACATATATATATCAGTTTGAAAACTGCCATGAAATTTATTGTTGCTAATAGATATTTTTAGTATTAAAATTTTTGTAAAATATGAACACTACCTTTCCCACACACTATTTACAAAGAGTCTAGCTTAAAATGTTTAAAAGCCTGCTAAGTAAATAACCTAAAAATATAGTTAGCAGGTGGAAGTTTTTACTTGACAACAAATTTCTTTGATTAAGCAATATCACACACTCAGGATGCATAGGATAACACCTTCCAAATAAGAGGACAGTCGAAGAAATATAGATATCATAAAACTGGAAAACAAAAGAAAAAGTCATACATTTTAAGCCCACAGCGAATCAAGCCATTTTACCTAACTGATGCCATTTCTTGTAATTAATGCATGTATCAGTTATGAAGTATTAAAGTTTCATTACTAAGGGAGTTAGAAAAAGCAAGCAATGTATATTTATGTATATGTGTGTTTAAAATTTCAACAAAATGTCAAATTAATCTTTTGTCTTTAGAGCAACCCGATGTTTCACTAATAAAACATGCAATATCTGAATGAGGAGGAGATGTAAAGTCGTGGGTTATGTATGTGTATCACAACATTTCTGGATGTGAAAGTGCAGAAAGCTACTTCCATATTTAAAACTACAGTTAGATAGTCCCAAAGAAAAGAAAAATTAGGTACAGGATATCTTTCAAAGTTTGTTTCTTAAAGAAGAGGATTTCCAGAAACAAGAACTGAGGCAAGGATTTTTCTCTGTGTGCCCAGTTGTAAGAAAACTACCATAATAGTCTAGCACCATTCTAGCCATTGCTTTCCTGTCCACACCTTTGAACTAGACTTTTCCAGTGGGGCAGTAATGCAAAAAATGGTCATACCTACAGTCATAAAGTAAAACAGAGCTTAAGGGAGCAAGATTGCTACCCAATGTGTTTGCATGTCTTCAAATTTTTATTAACTCCACCATCCACTTCTTGTAACACCACGTTTTTCCTGACATGATTCCTATAACTGAAGAACCCCTACTTGCCATTGTAGTCATTCTCCAGCCTTGCCTTGAAGATGATGGGCTGTTCCTGTCACCAGCTTCTGTTTGTCAATTGGAAGACTTAATTTCTCCAATCTTCTTCCACACAAATGTGGGAAAAATTCTCCAAATGTATTTTTAGAGGATAAAGGAAACCAAAAAACTTGAATTAATGCAGCTAATCCCACTTAAAACTTTGCAGTATTAAAAAAATACAAACAGTAAGACAGTAACATTTGCCTCTGTAGTAAGATAATAAATGTAATTTTAACACTGGGATTCATCAAATTATTTAAGCATATGAGAGAAGTGAATTCAGGTCAATACTATAAATTCAATGTTGTTGTTATGCATGACTTCATGAATGTTATACTGGAGAGGATGAACCAGACAGACCAGTGAACCCAGCAATCTTTGAAATTAAAATTCCATAAGGAGGTCTATTAATACCTGCTAGAGCTCTTCAAGCAGTCTTTGAAGAATTACTTTAACTTTCTAGGGCTAACAGGAAGAATTGTGAGCAATTTTGCATCAAGAATACCTAGTTTTTCCAGATTATTCTCTTTACAATTTTTTTTTTTTTTTTACACTTGAGAGTCAGTGCATCTGGCAACTCATTTAGGTAAAGGACAATTATTAATCACCTTCCTTTATTTCAGTTATGATGTATGAAGTCTTTCACACTTGTTAAATTTTGAAAGTATTTAAAGCTTATATCTCCCTCCTGCTAATTTAAAGTCTATTACAAATAGCTTTCTTGTGGAAACAGCCACCTGTGTTCATTTAGCAGCTCATGGTCACTCCAAAATTCATTACTCTGCCACTGAATTTTTGTTTGCTTTCTTCCGGAAAAAGCCACTGTTAGATGCTTTTCAATTACTGTGCCCTTCAACTCAATAAGGTTGGTTTGTAATGAATCTCTCCTTTTAGAAGTTAATCATGTGCTTAATAGGAGAACATCAGCCATTTCTCACTGTGTTAAAATTGAGAGAAGTCAAGAAATAAATGATAAATTCAGAGCTCAAAAGTGCTCTATTTACAGGAATATAAAAAAGATGTGATGGTGGATGGGTTCATAATGACCCAGATTATGATCCCTTACCCTCCTCCTAATGTATCTAAGTTCTCCTGTCCTTCAGTTTTAAAGTCTTGTATTTTTTGAAGTCAATATTAATTTTTCCCACAGCTACAGTGGTGTGAGGATTTCACCTATATTGTTTACAATTCTCTGCATTATGGGATTAAGTGACACTGGCCTTCAGAATTCAAGGTAAAAACTCTGGTATTTACAGTGAAGAACTGGAATAGCAAGTGCTCTGATAAAATATATTTTAAGGTCCTTGTAGTAGCAGAATCTCATATACTACATTATTATCTTTCCTTGTCAAATTCTGGGTTTCTTTATGGAAGTTTAAAAATTTTTATTTAAATTTAAAGTCATACAGAAAGCATATAAAATATACTCTGACACAGAACATTGCATGAGGTAAATATGAAAAGTCACTGAGTATAAGCAATCAGATAAAGGTTAAAGAATTTTCTCAGAAATCTTGAAAAGAAAAATAAGGCTATCTAGGATAAGCTTGGGGTTTTTTTCTTCTCAGGTAAGAGCAGGGCACTGAGACTAGAAGTCTTTGTTTCCTTTCTCTTTCAGAAGAAATCTGCCACATCTTAGGCAAGTATTTATCTTCTTTTTATCCTATGAGATAGGATGGAAAATAGTTTTTGTGTTTATAAAACACAATGGGTTCTGCAATTAGACAAATAATTATCAGAATTCTTGTCTTTACAGCATTGGAATTCCATACTCTACTGAAGGACTTGAAGAGTCATATGATTTTTAGACTTTTACAGATTTCAACATAAATCAGAGTTATCTAACCAGGATTTGTAAAATTAAACCTTAAGGTATTATCTCTTCAAGAAGGCAAAAAAAAAAACTATCACGGTCATAATAAAAAACATTGTAGAGCATACTTGATACCATCATTTCCTTTGTATTTGAGTAACTTTATCATATTCTGTCCCCGGAAAACTTTCTTAGGTGTCAAATATCTATAGTATGCATAGTGTGGTATTAGAGTTTGCTTTGCAGTCTGGGAAAAGCAAACCACATCTTCTTCACATACAGTCTTGCTCTGTTTTGCTCCTCTTTCACAGTTACTCTATTTTAAGGAAATATTGAAAAAATAACAATCAAAATTTTCAAGCATTTCCCAATGATATTCTGCATAAAAGGTGAAGAAAATAAAGATGATGGAGACTAAAAATGTTTTTAATAATGTGTGAAAAATGGAAATCTTTCACTTACTTTGAATCCACAAAACAACTGTTTTGTAATTATATTTATTTCTAGAAATATTTTCTCATGCTAATTCATGTAATTTCCTGAACTGAATTTTGCTTACTTCATAATTAAAATGTGCAAAAAACAATGATTAAATAAATAGACAGGGATATTTCTCAATTAAATGTATCCTGAAGAGATATGTGTATGATGTCCATAGAAGTAATACAGAATGGTTAGCATTTCAGTTAGCTGACTGATTTTGTAGGATAACTTTATCTGTAAGTATTATTTGGTCCAGTCTAGACCAAATACCAGTTGTGACAAATTTTCAAAGCAATGGATCTCAAAGACAAGATGTTGTCCTATGGTACTGAAATAAGTAAAGCGACTATGGCTCATTTTCAAATCAAAACGAAGATAACAAAATACAGAATTTAGTTTGTCTAAATATTTCATTCTTACTCATACAAGAATAAATTTAATGTTCTTTTCAGCTGGTCAGAATATGAATTTATTTTTTCCATAGACAGCAAAGAGTTTTAAGGGAAAACATTCACCCAGATAACCTTTTATACCTATCTTCTGAGGAAAGAGAAGGAAATTTATGCACAGGAGTACATCTGTGCACAGTAATATAATGTAAATTTTCCTGTATATGAAGTCCCTTAGAAACCAGTATAAGCTAAGGTAAACTTCAACTACTTAATCTATTACCTTGTTTAGTAAGAATACTTGAGTTCTCTTCAGACAAAGCTAAAAATTATGCATTTGGCACAAAATTAGTTACCTGATGCTCCCAAGTTTCCCAGAGATGAGCTTATTCACATTAATTTCCAAGCAGTCATGCATCCAGGTGTCAAAAGGGCAAAAGAAGGTGCTCTACCTAAAATCCCTGTCCTTAGCCAACTGCCTAACTGAGCAGGAAACATCCAACAGGTATGCAAATGCAGTTGAAAGTAGACCTTTCTGTACTTTTTGGACAAATTGGGCAGGGGACTGGGTATTGCCTGCTCAAAAAAAAGTTTTGTCATTTTGTTCATTCTTTCTCTGCTATTTTGAAGTCATGCATACGCTAAATGTGCTAAAGTTGTGCATTCAGTCGCTCCAGTTAATGATTCTAAGTCTAGGTCAAACCCATGGTATGCAATTAAATCAATATTCATTGTGTTCCTTGCAACCTAACAGTCAACAGAATTTGAAAAATATGTCTCTTTAACAATACATATTTAATAACATGATCCACTAACCATAATAAATCTCATTTTCAATGTTCCATACCTCCTTTTGTGGTTGATATTAAGTTATTTCAGGTTCAGCTGTAAGTAAAATGCTGAAGCATTAACCCCATTTATTCTACATGCTATTTTAAAAAGAATTATTATCTTATCTACTAAATGTAGCAAAATTATATGAATTTTCTTGTGAATGTCTACTGAGAAAACACAAGCTGTAAAGAGTAAAGATGAGCCTGAAAGAGGAATGGGTTACCATAGGAAACAAGACTGGACCAGCAAGTTCCTGAGTTAAACAAAGCAACGTCAAACTCACCCATAAATCATGAGATCTACATTTCAATGGGTACAAACTCAACACTCAGAATTTTTGATATAACTAGGATGTATCTTTTTTTTTTTCTTAAAAATACTTGAATGTTCCTTTTGACTGAATAAACCATACACAAGTAATTCTTTTATGTAGCCTAGCAGCTTATAATTTTATTCATATGCTTGAAATGAAGCATATATATCACTATCTCCAGGATGAAAGGGTCTATGTTACAGTGAAGGTTACAGTTTTAACCTGAAGAATTTATGATCAAAAATATTATCTGAATATTTACTCTATAATAATATAGAGTTTTAGTTCAAAAAATAGACAATGAGTTCGAAACAGACACAGCAAGTGAAATATAATGGTAGCCCTTATTTCTGTCTATGTTTTCCTGAAATCACAATCTAAATATTAATTTAGGCACCAGAATAAGAAACTGTGTGCTCTAATGAGCATAAGTTGCGCTGATAAACCAGTTACCACATCCAAAAACCTTTATTGTCCTTAAATTAAATAGATTTTGTTTGGAAATCATACTCTGCTTGTATACGGAACTTTCTGTCCTTTACAAAACAGGAAATATATAACCATACACATTTATCTTTTCCCTGGGGAGGAAATAGTTGGATGAAAATCTAGAGTGGTTGATCAGCACAACCATACAGACTCCAGTCTCACAGTCCTGTGCTACACAATGCCTTGAATGCAGCTTCCTTATCTACCAATCTATTTTTGAAAAAGAATGAGATTTCTTCATTAAGCTGTGTGACTTCTGTCCTGATTGTCACCTTAGTAAGATAATAGGGTCAGTCTGATAGGAAAACAAAGGATTCTTAGAGGTCAGGAATGTTAAAATGAAATAGAAAATGTACTTCTTGTTTAAGAAAGTGAGTGGTTAGGCTTAACTTACCTTGGAGTCTTACTACCTATTTACTTTAAGGCAAGTAGTTCTGTTTTCATCAATTATTTAATGAAACTTTTAAGTTTTTAGACAGTGCTCTGCTTCTGCATTTTTGCCTATTTTTCTCCTTCAACTGCATCTTGGTGTGGATTGCCACTGATATTAGCATCAGATGAAGAGGGGACATGCTAAGGTTAAGACTATATTTAGACTGAAGTCCTGATGTGATAATTTCAGGACTATCCTGAAAGGTCCATTGACCCAGAATTCTAATCAGTACAATCAGCAAAAATTGTAATCTTTCTCCATTGCAATTAGGACAGCTTGAGGTCTTGTAAATTTTTTTTTGTGATTCTCTAGCTACTGCTTACTTACCAAATAATATTACAGTTGGGTGGATTCCTTAACCTCCTTACCTCTAATGCCATATTGGTTACTCTAGTAGATGCTGATATTTGTTTGAAATAGAGCTTTGAAAAAAGCTAGAAAATCACATTTATTTGCATGGAGGATCAAATATAAAATTTAGACAAATTAGAGATTTCTGGTTATCAAGGCAAATTATAAGTACATGAAAAGTACAACCAATTTTATAGCATAATTGTCCCTTTGGTCATAAAGTTGAAAATATGAAAATAAATGAGTTCACTTTTATTTTTCAAAAGTATCATTTTCTAATGCATGCTATATACAAAAGTACACAGAAGCAACTATTCTATTCTTCAGAAGCAACTAGTTCTATTCTTAGAACTAGTGAAACACTGAGATATGATACACATGCATACTTTTGGAGACGTGTATTTTGTTCAGAGGTGTAGGCAGTGGCAATTGATTTCCAGCTCTGAACATATCACAGGTCAAAGGAACTAACAGTGTGGGATGGATGAGTCCCTTTTCCAGTCAACACATACCTTATACATGATGACATGTATAATTTTAATCTAAATTCATCAAGATTACTTAAATTGGAGTGTAGCATTTTGGTATGTGTCTGAGCTAACAAATATTTTATTTATTAAAGATTTAAGAGAGATATGGCTGAATATTTTTGGCATGTGAGGGAGAGTTGATAAGCAAGAAAAGGTGATGGTGATGGGATTCACAATAATCATACGTTCAAAAGTAGCATTTCAGCTAGGCCATAACTCACAGACCTCAGAAATCAAATGCTAATTAATCTTAGATTTTTGAAATGGTAAATTAGGAGTGCTGTCAAATGCCATCTGGCCTATTTTAAGTTTAAGAGATTACCAATATTTTGAAAGCTTGGAAAAACTGCCCTTCTCTAATAATTAGAGAGAAACTATGCATTATAGTGAACAATTAAGGGTGATAGAAATCATTAATTTGTATTTTATTTTTTCACAGTGAAGTTTGTTATATCCCACTTGTCATGAAAATAGGACTTGAAATGGTTTAAATAAGTCATGATGAGAAGTCCTTAGAGTAACTGGAAATTAAAGTTCAAAGCTTTTCTAAAGAAATACATTTGGTATTTTTCTCTCATCATAGCTGTGAAAAACTAGCCTTTCACAGTTGTCGTGGTTTAACCCCAGTCAACAAGTAAGCACCATGCAGCCACTTGCTCACTTTCCCTATCTGGGATAGGGGAGACAATCAGAAGAGTAAAAGTAAGAAAACTTTTGGGTTGCGATAAAGACAGCTTATTAAGTAAAGCAAAAGCCATGCTTGGAAGCAAAGCAAAACAAAGAATTCATTCACTACTTACCATTGGCAGGCAGGTGTTCAGCCATCTCCAGAAAAGCAGAGCTCCATCATGTGTAATGGTTACTTGGGAAGAAAAACACCATAACTCGGAACATCTCCCTCCTTCATTTTTCCCCCAGGTTTAAATACTGAACATGACATCATATGGCATGGAATACGTCTTTGGCCAGTTGGGGTCAACTGTCTTGACTGTGTCCCCTCCCAACTTTTTGTGCACACTGGCCTACACACTGGTGGAGCAGAAAGGGCTTAACCGCTTTAGCAACAACAAAACCATCAGTGTTTTACCAACACTATTTTCATTCCAAATCCAAAACATAGTACTATACCAGCTGCTAGTAAGAAAGTCAACTCTATCCCAGCTGCAACCATGACAACTTCTCCATTAACTTTGCTAAAAAGTAGGAATTATCCAGGTGACATTAATATTACAAAGTCAAATTTAAAGTTCAGGCACTGTGTGGATTTTACTGTTAGAGGTTCACAAATCAAATTTTCTGGTAATTTCCATCCGACCATAAAAACATAACATCAATAACTCATATGCATACCTTAAATGATAGGCTATAAAAATACTTTTCCATTATAAACAGCTTTCAAGAACCTGTAAGCTATTTTTTTTACTTCATGCTGTAAAAGTTACCATAATTACTGCTTTGTTAAACATAGAGCAACTGATCTATACTAGAGCAGCAAAACTGTCTTGACCTTCTGACATCACTGAGAATTTACTATGCTTTTGAGCAGCTTTAAAACAGCTGTATGCATGATGTTGTGCATACTGTGTACACTGATTGATGCTGAGTTTCTGAAGATGGAAGGTATTTCAGATTTCTACTTTTAAAAATACCTAATCACATAATTACAAGTCATTAAAATAGTATCTTCACTGCTTGTTCTTACCTCAAGTATAGTCTCCAAAATAAAAAAAATGGACCCCTTGTTTTTGTCGCCTCTTCTGCCTTTACACTCCTTTAAAAGTTTCTGTCCAAAGAAGGTTCATTCATTCATTTCTTTGGTCCTCTACTGGATGCACTTCTCTCCTATTGGAAGTGGGTCCCTGTGTGAATTTACTCATTTTTGATCACAGATAAAATCTTTGATTCTGAGAATTACCAATTTACTCTTTCTTTCAGTAATTATCTTGAATTATTCTGTTGACCTTTCCTCCATAACTAGGGGTGCAATATCCATTTCCTTCATAGATGTATATATTCATATGGATATGCATATACAGTATATGCCCATTAGTACAACACTGTTCCATGAGTAATGAACAATATTTTCACTGAAATTACTGAAGACAGTTCAATGGAGTTTTTTTGTTGGTTTTTTTTTTTTTCAGTTTTAATATTTTCCTGATTTTTAATATATTTCAGTCATCTTTTAATTCTTAGTTGAGATCATAAACTGTTATTATATAATGTTTTTATCAGAAAAAGTCCTTTTGAAAAATCTAAACCTTTTGCATTTTTTATTTAATGAAATATATCTCTTGATTCAAAGTGGCATTTAATTTCAGTTTTTTTTAAAGTGGTTTTTATAGGCTTTTATTTTTTAAAGATTTTCCCCTGTAAAAATAATTATGTTCTAAAGCAACTTGTAAGCTAAAATTCACAAAGTCTATTAAATGGTTGACTGAAAAGTAAAATCAGTGCATTGAGAACTATTGTACAAATCAAACTATCTGTAAGTCTGGTTACACTAACAAATGCCTCTTATTGTTGTTGCTACTGCTATATTGTATTGCAGCTCAGAAGCTTCAGTCGTTGACAAGATATTTTTTCATTGTAACTCTCCTATACTGCAAAAACTTGTGCTTTTGCTGTGTTCATCTACAGCAAGTGATCTTGCTGAAATCCTTAGCACTACCGATCATGCATTAGGTTAAATAGATGGTACTGCTTTGTTTTGTTATTGCAATGTGTTGTGGACCACACAAACTGTATTGTACTGCCTGTATTAGATGGTGGGTTTGAGATACAAGAATGAAGAATCATGTAATGTCATATTGACAAAAGCTCTGGAAAACAAACAGTTTTATCAAGGCAACATGACTCCTGTGAGGGTTATATCTAGCTCATTTCTTACACTGTGTTGCAGACAGTGGCAGCCAATTCATAGGCCCAGTCAGAAAGTTCTCTGTCACAGCAGCCTCATCAGACATATACCCAGAGATGTTTGATTTCTGTTGAAATGTTCAAGTAAGGAAGATATGTGACACAGCTGTGAGTTCTTTTTTTCCCAGTTGACTTATTTCTGGGTGTGTGATGTGTTGATTTTACCCATGTGAATGGAAAATGTTACATGGAAGGTGAAGGCTTGGTGAGGCAAAGTAGAAAAGGATTGTGACTCCATTGTTCATGGACTTGATCTTCGTCACTTGATCTAAGTGATATCAAGAGATACAAAAGTCTCAACTCTGAGCAACTCATCCTCTATAACTATTTATTCAGGCTCTAATTCCTATCTGGTTGAAAATGATTTCTTCTTCTCAAGTTTTTCTAGAAGTCACAAATTATTTATAATCTCTTTGGAATATTCTCAGGCTGATATATTGCAGGGAATTTCGTGTCTGGTCCTGAGACTGGCCATTATCCATAAAAGACTATACTCATCTTCACATACTTAAGAGCTTTATCTAGAAACTTTTGTCAAAGTATTTATGTCAGCATGAACAAATGCATGTTCATCATTGTTGTACGAATTCCATCTAAAAAAATTCCTTTTCACAACACAAAATCATTAAGAGAAGTAGCTAAGGAATGTTCAATAAAAGTCACGTTCAGATGCATTTATATGATAAAAATGATAATGTTTAATCAATGGTGATTGTCCCCTGCAAAGGAGTATATTAAACTTAATGGTCCAAATCCTCAGATCATAACTTGGCTGAGCTCCATTCATGTTAATTCATACAGAAAGTTTTATATCAGAGTTTCATATCAGATGATCTATCCCTGAGATTTACGTAGTTCAACAAAATCATTCTTTTCTGGCTCTTAAATGTCTCGTTAGGGAAAGAGCCTATTGGGGCCCTATTTACCACAAAGTACTGTGTTACTAGTCAAGTGCTACAATTTCACTGAAAAACAAAATAGTAAAATAAGAACAAGGTAATTTATTTTCTTAGAACCCAGACTTTTCCTCTGTTTTAGAAACATCTTTGTACTGAAGTGGCTCTTGACTTTGCTATTTGGATAAACAGTCGCAGGGCATTAAGGGTAGATGAAGGGAAACCTTGTGAGACAAACTTGATTGCTTCTGTTCTGAGATATGGGCTGAATGTAGAGGAAAGTTTCTCAGCAGTTTGTAAGGGAGTGGATTACAATCTCAAGAGAATAAATGAAGTATCTCTCTCTCTAGACATTTAAAATGAAGCTGAACTAAACACTTGAAATTGTTTATTAGCAGGAAAATTGAATAGAAGGTGCAGTTTTATTTCACCTTCCCTTCTTTAATTCTCATGCTGTGTTCTATAGTCATTTTGCTGTAATAGTGCACATTATTATAATGCTGCTGAAAATTCTGGCCCATTGAATTAGGTCTGAATACATTTACAATAAATGAAGTGGCAGGAGTCTCTTTTGCCTCTAAATGTCTTCCTAAACATAAAACGCTTCTCTCTTTCAATTTATTTAAAGGTTTTAATGCCAAAATTACCAGCATGGTGAGTTGTAGCCAGGAAGTTTTTGGTCTTTATCACTTGATTAAAACTGAATTTTGTTTAGCAGCTGTATTCTCTAGTACCTTTGCTGTTTTAAAATTGACCTGCCATGCTTCATTGTTTTAAAGTACAGGGAATGCTTTCTTGTTTTACAGTATGAAGAAACATATGTATAAATTACTTTTTCTATTAAATTTCTTCACTTAACAGGATTGTATTTTATTGCTTTATTGCTCCTGGTTTGTTCATGTTGACCTTTTCAACATTTGAGATTAACTGGTTTTACAACTGAACTTTTTAAGAGCTCAAGCCTTCCTGTGCTAAATAATTACATTTAAAATTGATCACAGGCTCTGTAGTAGCAGAACTTCAGCTGGCTGCTTAAGAAACCAGCAATGATGGGTTGAATGCTGGCTCCATCTGTTACTCTATCCTCCCTCTAGCAGGAATATATATTTGATTTTGGAGCAAACAGGAACTTGGCCATTGCTAGTAATTTCAGACTATCAGTGAAGCAGGGAATCTCCCCCCTTGCCTGCAACCAGCTCATGCAATAATGTGTTCTTGTGCAAGTTATTGTGTTACAATATTATATTGATTTTTATGTCTAAAGCCTGGTGTCCTAAGTTTTGGTTACTAAGATGTGCCTGTGCCTGGGGGTGGAGGCACCACTGTTTTGCACTAGGGAGGAGAGATGAGCACCCATCATGCCATAGCAGGTTGAAGTGTGCCCTAAACTGAATGGCATGGGGATGAGGACACCTGTCTCCTCTGTTTCAGAGGACTGCCATGGCTGCAAGCAGCACACTAGTCACACCACAGAATCACAGAATCCTCATGGTTGGAAGGGACCTTTGAGATCATTGAGTCCAACCACAAAAAATCCAACAAAACAAAACAGAAAAACCCACACAAACAAATCACAATCAGACACAAAGCAACAGTCTCTGGCACTAGAACATGCCCTGAAGTGCCATGTCTACATGTTTCTTAAATACCTCCAGGGATGGCGACTCCAAAACCACCAGGCTGTTCCAGTGCCTGACCACTCTCTCAATAAAGTAGTTCTTCCTAATATCTAATCTAAACCTCCCCTGCCACAACTTCAGACCATTTCCTCTGGTCCTGTCATTATTCCCTTGGGAGAAGAGGCCAATCCCTGCCTCTCTACAGTTTCCTTTCAGGGAGTTGTAGAGGGCAATGAAATCTCCCCTCAGCCTCCTCTTCTCTAAACTAAACATGCCCAGTTCCCTCAGCCTCTCCTCATAGGACTTGTTCTGTAGACCGACCCCTCAACAGCTTGGTGGCTGTCCTCTGGACATGCTCCAGCAGCTCATTGTCTTTCCTGTAGTGAGGGGCCCAGAACTGGTGAGGCCTCACCAGTGCTGAATACAGAGGCACAATCACTTCCCTACTCCTGCTGGTCATCCTATTCCTGATACAGGCCAGGATGCTATTGGCCTTCTTGGCCACCTGGGCACACTGCTGGCTCATGCTAAGCTGTCTGTCTACCAACACCCCCAGGTCCTTTTCTGCTGAGCAGCTTTCCAGCCACTCTGCCCCAAGCCTGTAGTGTCGCCTGGGGTTGTTGTGACCAAAATGCAGGACCCGGCACTTGGCCTTATTAAACCTCATCCCATTGGCCTTGGCCCATTAATCCAACCTGTCCAGATCCCTCTGTAGAGCCTTCCAACCCTAAAGCAGATCAACACTCCAACCTAGTTTGGTGTCATCTGCAAGCTTACTGAGGGTGCACTCAATCCGTTTATCCAGATCATCACTAAAGATATTAAACAAGACTGGCCCCAAAACTGAGCCCAGAGGGACACTGCTGGTGACCGGCCACCAACAAGATTTCACCCCATTCATCACAACTCTCTGGGCACAGCCATTCAGCCAGGTTTTTACTGAGTGAAGAGTTAACTTGTCTATGCCATGATTCGCCAGCTTCTCCAGGAGGACGCTGTGGGGGATAGTTAAAGCCTTACCAAAGTCCAGGTAGACAACGTCCACAGCCTTCCCCGCATCAAGAAGGTGGGTCACATGGTCATAGAAAGAGATCAAATTGGTTAAGCAGGACTTCCCTTTCATAAACGCATCCTGGCTGGCCCTGATCCCTTGGCTGTCCTGCACTTGCCATGAGAGCTCACTCAAGATGATCCTCTCCATGATCTTTCCTGGTACCAAGGTCAGGCCGATAGGCCTATAGCTCCCTGGATGATGATCCTCTCCATGATCTTTCCTGGTACCAAGGTCAGGCTGACAGGTCTAGAGCTCCCTGGATCCTCCTTCTGGCCTTTCTGTAGATGGGTGTCATGTTGGCCACACTTCAGTCACCTGGTACCTCTCCTGTTGACCAGGATTCTTGATCGATACTGGAGAGAATGTTGGTGAGCTCTCCCATCAGCTCTCCAATTACCCTTGGGTGAATCCCACCCGGTCCCACAGACTTATGTGTGTCTAGGTGCATATGCAAATCATTAACTACTTCCTCCTGGATTATGGGGGGTTTGTTCTGCTCTCCATCCTTATCTTCCAGCTCAGGAGGCTGAACATGCTGGGGGTAGCTGCTCCGACTATTGAAGGTGGAGGCAAAGAAGGCATTAAGTATCTCAACCTTCTCCTCATCCTTAATTGCAATGTTTCCCCCCGCATCCAGTAAATTTGGAGATTGTGAGCAGCTGCATATCTGAGCTCCAGCCACAGGTGAGGCATTGATGAGCTACTGGCTGAACTTCTCCCCTTTTCATTTATGTCCTTTCTGTGAGCTCATAGGATTTTTGTTGCTTTCCATAGTATGTTTCCTGTTCATCCTAACCAATTAAAACTAATTTCCTTGAAATATGGGTTACTGCAGGTTTTGGAAGTAATGTATGGAAAAGCCATTTTTTCTCTTTCCTTGGTACATTTTTTATTGCTATTTTAAAGGAAGGAGGAATTGGATTTTGCAGAAAGTCATGACCTTTGCCTCCAAGAGCTTCCATCTGAATTTTGAGATGATGCAAGAGAGGCAGTGTCTAAAAGTAGAACACAAGGAGAGAGAGAAATGAGGGTGAGAGGAATAATGATTTATTAATTCATTTCAGGCTACTTGCAACACATCTTAGGATACTGAAAAGGAATTTTGAATGAGCCAAAAGAAAGGGTCAATACTGCACCCTGGAACACTTTAAACTAGATTAGGATCTTCCACATCCACTGCCTGTTGCTGGATAGGCTAAAATATACAGAAGACGTGTCAACCATGCAATTAAAATATTGAAACAGAAAGATTTAGTGAATCTCATTTATAAAAACTGCATTAATGCATATACCTACCAGATAACTGTTCCTCACAAGAATCATAAAAAGCACTGGATAACTTTTATACTCATAAGATTTAGAGCAAAATGTAAGTACTCTGTTAAAAGTGTTAAGTGGTTTGTTTAACTAGAAAAGCTACTGTGGGATTTGTATAATGCAGACTCACAAGGGGAGTTTTTGCTAAATCATATTTGATGAAATAGAATAGAAAAAAAAAACAGAGAAGAAGGAAACAAATCAACTTCTTTTACAAAAAAAAAATAATTGTGAAATTGTCAAGAGAGAGACTTTGGGTGTTTCTGACATAATGAACATGTGCATCTGAAAGAGAAATGGCATATACTTTAAGAAAGAGTGACCTTAAAACCAGTACTTTGACATGAAGCCTGAGTATGCTTCTCTGTATGATTTTGTTCTGAACTGATCTGTTTCAATTAAAAAGCAACAACTGAATCCTATTCTAAAATGACTTTTGATAATAGTAAACCTTGCAATATGAAAGAGTGGGCATGCTTCATCCACTTGTTCAGTGAGTTCCATGAATCCAGCAAGATTAATGGAGTTAGAAGAAATGCAAGAAAAATTCTCTAGACTTACAGTCTATTATGGAGATGTAGTTTGAGTGTTGAACAGTTTCTCATCTTCCCAAGAATGGACTTTGCTTTCTTTAGGTATACAATCAGTGAAGTAATTGGTTGAGCTAAAGATTGTCTAGCAAATACAATCTTACTAGTCAGGACAATCTATGTTGTGTTCTTTCTTTACATAGGGCTTATTCATGAAATGGCACATAAATATGAGGGAAAATATTTGAAACCTAAAATCATAGTGAATGTCCCTTGAAACATGTATACAACTATTCAACTTGAATGAGCTATATTGGGGCTTTATCACTCTTGTAAAATATTTCTTTTCATTTAGAAAGAGCAAAGAGATGCTTCAATTAGATGCTTCAACTTCTATTGTTCAGCAAAATAAATTAAAATATTTAAACTTAATTAAAAAATTCAAGGACCTGGAATAAGAAATACACATTCAAATTTTTAAAGTTCTATAAAATTACAAGAATCAACATCCAATACTAGAATAATTGAAGTGAATTTGACAATGAACAGTGTCTCTGGTTCTCTGTCTCTGAGATACACATTAACTCCATAAATATATGAAAAATTCATGTGTTCCGGGTTATTTTCTAAAGTACTATTACTTAAAAGTTGTTTAACTTGAAACACTTGGGATTTGTCTTCTCTAACTCTAGTATTGCATAGCATTCACATATTTCAGCGCAGCTCACACTGGCTTCATGTGCAGCCATGACTATACAGCAGCTATGCAACTTAGGCCAAAGATGCCTTAAGTCAGACATTCAGAAAACAAAGAACATACAATTAGATTCATCTTCACCAGCAGTCCTCAGCATGTGTTTACCGCTTCCTATTGTGAATGAACTAGAGGACCACCGGCAAGACCCTCCTTCATTGCCCAATCATTCCTACATCATGTTTCATCCTTAGAACTGATCCCCTATGTATGATCACGTTTTTTCCTGGTCCTCAGTGTAACAAGTCCCCCAAATATGTGATTTTAATGTACCAAAGGGGTTGAATTAAGTTTACAAATGTAGTCCTGATTCTGTTTAAGAACATTCTTTCAATACATTTTTTATGTGTGTATACAAGCATGCATGAAATTTCCTCAGTTTTGGTTTCTGTTTGTTTATTTTTAAACAAATTGAATTATGGTGACAGCACTGTTGAGGCTTTTGATCCATGACAAAAGTTTCTGCCACCTGAGATAACAGAGTACCTAATAAAGCAGTAGGCTGTAATTCTCTCTGGTCCTTAATTAAAGGATGAAACTGTCAGAAAAGAAAATAGAAAAAAACAAGACTCTGAATTCTGTTCCTGATTATGAAGTGAGCATGTCCTGGGGACTGAACATCAAACCCACTCTCTCTTTCTTGTCTATGATAATTTCTCTCTCCTTTGAGTCTTCCACTTGGTCTCACCCTCCTTGCTTCACTGGTTTCTATATTCTCCTTAAATGCCTCATGATAGCTCCAGTTTTCTTAACCAGAGACTCATACTTTTCTCCTCCTAGCTTCTGGTTTCCTCATTGCTGCCATCTTTCCACCTTTCCCCTTTTCTAACTGATTATCAAATTCACTTCATAAACTCATCTCGGCTTCTCCCTGTCTCTTGAACAGCTTTGTGTGCTAGCAAATGCCTCCGATTTTAACCTCTCCTTTCAGTCACAGCAGCTCATGGCTTCTCCAGTCCCTTTTGCCCACCAACTGGTCTAACACTTGGCTTTTCCATGGACAGGCCAATCAGCTCTTTGTCCCACTCCTGTGGCGCTTACCAACAATGTCACTGGGATCACAGAGATGATGACCTTATCACTAGGGTTAAGTGCACTTGCTGAACAATAATCCTGAGAGTTATATTTAGAGGGATATTTTCCCAAAAAACAGCTAGTGGGAGGGCAGGGGTGCCGAACATTCAGAGGATTCTCCTTATTGCAGAGAAGCATAAAGCAGGGGATGGATAAAGTCTACATATCTTACTGAAATCTTAAACAGTTTGTAGTGGTTCTAGTCACAGATGCTCAGAGATGCAACTGAAGGAATTGCAAGGCTCTCAACTAGCTCATGTTCACATTTGAACATCAAGGAATGTAGTATGAATTTTAAGCAGTTTCTTCTGAATGTGTACAAACTGCCTTTACCAAAGGCAAGTCTGGAGCAGATTTTACCCGTAAACACCCAAAGGAATGTCTGTGACTTGGAGAGGGTGTCCTACTAAATTTCAAGTCTTATCAGTGTATAATAGTGGGAGCCATGTTAAAAAAATATCTGTAACATTTCAGTAAGGAATTAACAGTATATTTGCCCTTTTTCTCATTCTCTAAAATGACTAAAAATAATCACAGAGGATAATAAAACCAAGTCAAATAGACATAAGCCATACAGAAAAAATCTTATCTTGACACTTTAAATTTAATGAAGTTGCAAATGATAGGAAAATGGGTCTAAGAATGAAAAATATTGGTCTACTTTAATAATGAGAAATGTTTTCACTTCCGCTGGATAACTGTAGTAATTTTTAGTTAGATGAAACGGACTATCAAGCTAATATACTTCTATGTGGGTCTCTTCCATTAAGAAATATTATAAATATAGAAACCGGTCCAGGGAGCTAATTGTTTCTAGCAGAAGACCATCTCAGCTCACCCCTGTGATAAGTAAATATGGAATTTGGTCATGAGGTCTGAACTCTCTTAGAGCATCTTTATGGGGAATAACAGTAATGTAACATTCAGAAATAGTCTAAATTTTTTTTTAATAAAGAAAGCAAAATTTGGGAAACAACAATACACAAAACTTTAACTGAAGGTTAATTCTAGGACAAAATCAATAAATATTCACACCATGTTGCTTACTTCTGGGCAGCACAGTTATTTTTATTGTCAGCATGTATTAAAAACAGATGATTCTTCCTAGCCTCCTTCAAAAAGTTGATATGAGAAAGGGAAAAGCTTGAGAATGTTTATTAATAGTAGATAGCTATGAATTGAATACACACAACAATCTGTTAAATAAGAAGGTATCAGTCTAGCTAACTGCATTTCAGAAAAAGGCTTAACTTTACTAATTAAATGTCCAAGTGTAAAAGTTTTAAAACAAGTATAACAGTAACAAAAGTTATGTCCTGTTTACATAGTAACAAAAGGACCTAGAATATGATGTGCTTCAGTCAATCATTTATCTTTCACATTTCAAAATGACACTTCATTGTTGATAAGAGGCAATAATTTGGTCTTTTAAAAACACACTTATTAGCTTTAGCAGGTTATATGGGACATACAAAATTTTTCTATATAACAATAATAAAACACCCCAGTCTGCCTTTCAACATGGAGTATACTTGAAGTTCTGTCAAAACTGGCATTTTAAAAGCTTGTAAGATTGCTTTACTAAAAATAGCCTCATTTAAGTTACCAAATAAAAAGCTACAAAATATATAAAAATATATTAAAAAAAGATTATGCACTCTGCTGTCATAAAGGGAAGTCAATTATCGGTTGGACCAAAGCAGTTTTGAATTGAAGTAATTAAATTTAAGGTCGTGTGACATTGCTGTCATTTTAGTGAGGTCCTCCTACACTTCCCTGTGACTGATTTATTCAGACAGTAAAAGTTGGATGAGTGTATATTTTCTGTTAATATACTAAATTATTTTCTATCTGAGCCACTTTCAGATGATTGTACAGTACTTTCTTAGCAACAGATCATATTTTCAACCTTTCTATTAGAAATGTCTATTGAAATTTCCTTCAAACACATAAAAAAAAAACTAGCAGCACAACTTCTTCTGTTTTTAACTCTCCTCTGAAAAGTTTAATAACTGAAACATGAGCTCCCGAGAAAAGCAAATAATAACAAAAAGAGTGAGAAAAGATTTTACTAAGTTTCTGTTTCATCAGATTTTTATTGAAAACAGTAATATTTGCCTGAAATTCACAGAAGAGTGACATAAAAAGAGGGGGTGAGGGGGGAAAGGCTGTGTTATTTGTTATACCTTCTTCAAACCAATCTCTAACAAATTAAAAGTAGTGGAAGATATCACTATTAAGAAAATATTTCACAGCCACGTTGTCCATTAAATACCCTGGGTATTAAATTCACTGGGTACCCTTGGGTGACACTGACCAGCTTCCCTGGCCCCTCTGTGAAAAGGCAAACTGGGCTCCCAAAAGCCTCAGTTCCTAACAATTTGATGCATGGAAGTGAGATGAAATTGCAGGTTAAACAGTCATTGATCTTTGTCACTTACAGATCTCTGGGAAATCAAAAATGTCAACTCCTACTGTTTGCAGATGTAAAATTTCCAAGAAGTTTTTCCCTGAGCACATAGCATATGCCTACAAATTCTTACTGTTTGTTTGAAACAAGAGGCAGCAGTACAGAACAGCCAGAAGGACATCTTTGTAGCAAAGGTACAGTGGACTCAAGAGAGATGAACATCTCTTTGCAAACAAGAAGAAAACTGGCCATTTTAGACCAGCTTCTGCCTTCAGGTTCATTGATACAAAATTGTAGTGACTCAGATGACTTCAATGAAATCACAGATCATATGTGTGGTCATAATGACCATTTCCCACTCAAAATCAGGATCTGTTACATCAAATCAGGGTTTTAAAACTGCAGGGATTGAAATGAAATATTTTTCCCTGTTGTTCATTTCTATCCTTTCTCTGCCTTGTTGAACCTAATCTCAATATCTCTCCATTTCATCTGGCTATTTTCCATTCTTCCTAAAAATGGTAAGAAAAAAGGTTTATACTCTTATTCTTTGTAACTGGCTTACAGACATTTGCAGAACGATGTTTCCTGCCACAATGCTTTTTGATATGTCTTTATCAATCAAATTTTCCAGAACTCTGCTTCTTCTCTTTGAGGTCCCTACAGATCATCCATATCTTTCTGAAATGCAGCATCCAAACCCAGAATGCTCTGGGAAGCAGTAGATACCAAGGAATTCTGAAGAATTACTTAAATTCTTACACACAAGACTGTTTTTACTATATTTTGCAAGTATTTGTCCTCTCTTCTGTAATAGTGTGACACAGTTACCTTATGGGCAGCTTTATAATACTTAGGTTCTTTTTCTTTAAACAGTTATTTGAATAGCCATCCTCCATTCTCACTTTGAATCCTTATATGTTCAAGGTATTTTGAATTGCATTTCTTATTTTAGACTGTCGCTCCAATTGAAACATTTTGAATGACTTCCTCTGTACATCCAGCCCCTCCATCTTGGAGTAATTTGTAAATTTAATATGCTTATTCTCTATTTTTCATTTTACATTTCAGAAATGTAAATCTGAATCTTATCAGACACTGGAGAGATCATTTTGAAATCCTATGCAATATATTTCTTCTGCTTAATCCTGTATTTTCTAATAATTTTTAAATTAAAATAAACATATTTCTTAATAGTTCCAAGAAACAGTTTACAATTCATTGATCAAAATAGTATTTGTGAGAAAATTTGCTCTTTCCTTATGTAACTGTTTGATCATATGTTACGTATTGAGTCATATTTCTCCATTACCATGTAGTTGCACTATTGTGGTTACATAGTTCATAAAAAGCAAGTTACCTGGTACTAAATGTATTTTCATAACTTACACATTTTTTTGGTACTTTTATAAGTCTTCATTTATTGCTTTTCATCACTGGCTCAGCAACCACATAAAACAATTTAATCACGTCTCTTGCAGATGAGAAAGCTGAAGCACCCAAGAGGTTTGCTCCAGCTCATACGTGAAACAAGGATATAAACTGTTTCCTGAAATGAAGTCTCAGCCAGAGTCTGTGCATAATGAATATAGAAAGAATTTCTGGATGTGCTTTTTTGCAGTAATATAATTTCTGCTGACAAAAAGATTTAAAGATTCATTAACTTACCATTCAAACCATTCAAAGTTTTCCCATTTTGTCATTAGCATTAAAAAAGCAAACCAAAAAAATTCCCCAAGCTCTGCTCCTTATATGTTTTCCCTTTTTGGATAAAATAATGCTAGCAAGCACTTTTCAGAGTTCATGGGAACCTCAAATATCCTGGTTAGTTTTTGGTACTTCTCTCATTTGTGTAATTTGTACATATACTTTTTTATTTTACACATTCATCTCTAACTATACACTTTGGTCATTAAGCCAAGCCACACATGCTACGTAAGATTCTGTTATCTCTATCTTCATCTTCTTGCTTGTGCTAGAGACATATATTTATTCTCTACTAGTGATTCTGCTCACTTTTTTACCTTCAGCATGAATATTCTGATGAGCCATGTAACTCTAGTCATGCCTTCAATATTGCCTTTCCTTATTGTTTTATGCTTTGAAAAGTTTGCATGCTACATATGTCCGTGAGGCTATTAAGACTGAAAAAAGAAAAGAAAGTGAAAATATTTAGTAGCACAGTATGTTGTACTGGTGAATTGAATGTATTTTCTTGGTCTGGTATATAGTGGTGTTGGCTGAAACAAAGGTGTTTTCATATTATCCTGCATGGAAGGCAAGTCAGAATGGAAAGAACACTTTTTTTTCCCCTCAGGAGAGTTCGAGCACAGCTTGCTTCTCAGTTCCTTGTATACTTGAACTGATTCCCTGGAGGCCTGTTTTTATTGGAACATGCTGCTAACATAATAGTTTTCTCCTTTGGGTCTATGCATGAAAAGAAAACACTGTACTCTTCAACCATGTTCTTGTTCACAGCACAGTGACATTGTTGTCTTTGGTTTTACTTATACCAGCCGCATTGCTCTGGGTGCTATCACAGCCTTTTTGACCTTGAAAATTATACTGGCGAAGGTTTCTCTCACAAGTAATCTGCAGTTGCAACTGTGAGGCAAGGAAAGACTACAGCTTTTGTTCACAATCAAGCTAAGAAGCTGAAACAACAACTGAATGGATGATCTCAGTTTTTCAAATAATCAGTTTCTCCTGGCTTATGCAGAAGACTTGTGTAGGTAATGAAACGTCATAGAGACATCAAGGGGCCTGCTGAAGGAGAAAGGAAATATACAAGATATGACTCATAAAATACAAGTTGGGAATGTTTAGTAGAACAAATAAACTGGTCTTTCTTTTGAAATTGTACAGGTGACATATAAACTATGTATTCTGCTCTTCTTCTCAGATTAAATATGGATTTGATGAGTTGGTTTGTACTGGAGTTAAGGAATACATTAAAAATTAAATTTAAAAAAATCAGAAATAAATTTCCCTAATTCTCAAACAATTTATGGGTAGAGTTGAACATCCTTTGGAAGCCCTAGATAGAGACATCTGCCCCCAGAACTGCAAAACTATTAAGACTTAAAATTTAGTGTATTTTACATATAATCCATGAGTTTTTAAGGGGCAGTTTTATTGTGGAAAACTACACCTCAGAAGCTTATGGTGCAGCCCTCCTAATCTGCACCTGCACTCCAAGGCATTTCATTGAGGGTCATTTTCTCTCAATTAATTTATTTTTACAAGCAGAAAGAGGAGAAAAATACTCTGAGTGAAAAGATGGAGAAGGGTTGTCCAGAACCTGTCTCGGGTTCTAGAAGACACTTTGTAAACTTAATGGATTTATTTTAAAATAATACCCTTATTCTACTGTGGGTTTCTCTCTTTCCCTTACATGCTCCTTAGCTTTCTGCTCCTCATACAAAACAAATGAATACAGAGCACAATTAATGTTATTTATTTAATTACAGTAGTAATTTCCAAGATATTCTGAGCACCATCTACAACACCCTTTAAACGTAGTTAAGAAAACAGGTGCTCACTATTTCTCAAAATTTGATGCTTTGCTAGAATACAAAACAAACCCAAACTGTCTGACAAATATTACGAGACAAAAATACATTTGTTTTTTTCTGCTTTTTACATTCTTTGTTGCTGACAATACGTCTATTGTCCTGTGCATGCGGAGAGGATTTGGTTTCAAAGTACAGTAAGTGCCCTTTGCCTTTGGGTTACTCTAGGCAAACTGCATATTCATTTTCTTTAGTACATTTTTCCATGCTTGTTTATGTTTGTCCCTGTGGCTGAAAGGTCTAGATTGCTAGCCAGACCTCAGGGCAAACTCACTGCTTCCCAAACAGGAATCTACCTCAGCAGACACCAACTTCTTCCCAGTTTCTGCTTTCACCCAGTGAATAGATACCAAGCATTTGTGAGCCTTTTATGTTCCCCAGTGCCAAGGTCCTTGATATGTTGTTGCTGAAATATGCCAGAACTGAGCCACAGTGTATTGCAGGGCTGGCCAGCTGGGGTGTGATAAGCCAGTGCAGCTCTGCTGGCTGTCTAAGCTGTTTTCTGCCATCATGTACTATAAACATGTCTGCTGTATGGACCTGGCATAGAAGGATGTAAAGAACTTCAGATCTTTTAAAGAAGCTGGGCAGATAATGCATATTATGCTTAATGCAAAGTTTTCATTAAGCACCTATGACTTCTCACTTGATTATTTTTAATACTACCAACTGTATGCTTTGTGGTTTACAGGTGTATACTATTCTGTAAATTGTAATTCTCAGGATTTCATATGCGTGACCCTGAAACTGTTTAAGAATCTTTCCACCATCTGTAAAGTGAAGAAAAGAACCCTTTTTATCCAGCTGCCAACAGCATTTCATTTGCTGGTGACAAATCTTTATTAGGAGACTGAAGTATGTTGCAAATAAAGTACTCATCTGAAACTCTGAAAGCATATTCCATTACCCAGATCAGTCACAGGCTTTCTCTGTGACCCTGGACTTCACATTTACTCTTGCTTGTCTTGTGTCTACAAAATTGAAACAGTGCTTCCTTTCTCCAAACTGGCATTAAGAGGATATGGAGGATATATACTTATATTTACATGGATAGAGAAAGCATAATAAAAGGGAAGAGAAGGAAGAAAAGGAAGAAAGAAAGAAAGAAAGAAGACCTATTCAAGTCTCCATAGGATACTCTTATGGCATGTATGAAACATATACACAGAATAGAAGTAATTTTTCAACAAATCTGTTTCTTGCTCATTGCAGTGTATTGTTGTATTTTTTCTATATAATACAGGACAGTAAGATTCCTCCTTTACTCCTAGTAATTGTTGAAAGATTTTCAAAATAATCACATTTTTTGTGTAGTTTAAATACTTAATCCCCACACCAACTCAAGTCGTTAAAAAAATGCTTACATGTGAGACCAGCAGTTCTTTAGAAAGCATCGGCTATACATATCAATAGTCTTGATTAGGGTCTATTTTAACACATACTGAAGCATTCATGGGCTTTCTTTCAGGACCATGTCCTGCTACCTGCAGCTGGTGAAAAGGCTGAACAAAAGGTCAAGATTTAGCTCTGCAAGTGTCTTTTAAATCTTATAAAATGTTCATGCTTATTCCAGTGAGAAATGTGGGTGAATAAAATACAACAAGCCATAAATATTCTAACATATTTTAGCTGTCTTGACAAAATGCATTTTTCAGTCATTCCCCTAAGTACCTACAGTCAGATCAGATTGGTTTATCTTTGTGTAAATTCTGTACAGTCCTTCACAGAATAAGATTGAGCATTCATGCAAGGGCTGAAATACCCCGTTCTCTCTCTGTAGTTCTCAAACTGCAAGAAATGGCAAGCCTATGCTTTCTGGCAAAGCTCCAACCCAATGCTGAGCTATGTGCTACTCCCAGTGTATTCCCTCAAGCATTTGTGGTGCAGACAGTGCAGACAAGGACATCTGGAGCACTCAAGGGAGCCCAAGAACGTGAATACAGATAGGAATCTTCCCCTGTGTAATGGTTACGTGGTTCCAAAATGTCAAAAGTCACCACCTTTGCAATGTGGACTTCTGGAAAGCATTTTCTTTCACAAAGGAAATAGAATGAAAGTTATTTTATTGCTTGCCTTATTAACTGGAGCTTCCATAAATCCGGAGAAGATAGCAGTATGTGAGGGCACAGACAGAAAGATGGGAAATGCAGAACTCTGTTTTGGACTACTACTTTTTCTTTTTATTATTGTGTTTACAACTCATTGGGATGGGATAAACGGGTATTAAATCTGTGGGTGAACACATAGATTTCTACTTACAGTCAGGAGATGCTAAAAGAAAAGGCAGTTTGGTCCAGCTGCTGTTTGCCTCTTGCACACTCAAGTGAATTGTTGCTGTTAGAATCAATATCAATTACCCACCTTAAACATTTTTGCTGTTACTGTGAGCTGCTTAGGAGGGATTTTAGCAGTAACACCACGGGTCTTCTATGGACAGGGTAATTTGCAACAGACCAGAAGAATACATTTGGGGTTTATTTAAATAATCTTGATTTTGTGCTCTCAATCTTTGCAAAGTGGTAGTGGTGATGGTTCAAAGGTGGATCTTGTCTTTGTCTAAAGGGATTTTAGACGTTGATAGGTATCCCTGCTAGACTGCAACTGCCAATCTATATTTCTGTTTATCCCTTTTAAATTACAGGGTTTTAAATTACAAATACTATCCATAGGAGAGAAAACAATTGCAGCCTGAAACAGGCTTCCTGGAAAGGTGGTTGATGCCCCAAACTTGTCAGTATTTAAGAGGCATCTGGACAATGCCCTTAATAATATTCTTTAACTTTTGGTCACATCTGTAGTGGTCAGGTTGTTGGTCATTTTAGGTCCCTTTCAACTGAAATTTTTCTTTCTTTTCTTTTCTTTTCTTTTCTTTTCTTTTCTTTTCTTTTCTTTTCTTTTCTTTTCTTTTCTTTTCTTT
>JAOQGH010000001.1:106439418-106463766 GCA_025769975.1 Gallinago jamesoni | reverse complement strand
TTCTTTTCTTTTCTTTTCTTTTCTTTTCTTTTCTTTTCTTTTCTTTTCTTTTCTTTTCTTTTCTTTTCTTTTCTATTCACTGCCTGGACATAGGATACATGGGTTAGTGACCATCACAACAGCCAGTTCCAACAGACTGCCTTTGCCAGGAAGAAATGAAACCTCAACTATATGGATGTGAGTTGTGCCATGCCATATGGTCCCAGATCCAGAGAAAGGTCCTTCTGCCAAGATATAGCTATGAGGTTGACACAGCAGGGAGAAGAAAATCATGGCTCTAGAAATCTGCATTGTCCAGGTTAGCAGTTAATAAATTGAAAGCAGACAAAAATTAAATTGTAAGGAACCAGATAGAAAATCATAGATATGAAGAGTACATAAACATCTCTGACTAGAAATAACAGTAAACATGAAGCATAGATCCAAATAACGTAACACTGACCTGCCATGTAGACACTGTAAAAATTAGCTGCAGCAGCTGTTGGTCCTGTGTGTTCACTACACAATTAAGTTAACTTAAATTGCATATTGGTTTATCGTCTAAGTATTGTCTAAGTCTAATGCTATCCATTATTTAAAGATAGGAGGTAAGTTTCAATAATACATGAGGTAGGAAAACATAGTTTTCATCTCCTGAACATTTGGTAAAGGGTGCATTATTTTCCCTCTGAAAAATAGGGTGAAAAGTGAAAAATGGTAAAAAATTTCAGAGAAAGAAATTGGGGGGGGGGGAGCTAATAAAATTATTTCATTTATACAATCAAAAATATTTTACTTTTTTGTCAATAATGTCTTGCTTTAGTATTTTTTACTAAACATAGCTTCAAAATGAAAAGTCATTGTCCATAAGAAAGCTGATTTGTATGTTGGTTTTCAGTTGAAAATGTTTTTCTAATTTATTTTAAGTCAAGATTTGAACCCTTTTCTCATGATATCTGATTGCCTTTGCTTGTAATCTTGGTTAGACTCAGAGGCAAGCTACTGCAGTGTTTCAGAAACTTTAAAATTTTCAAGGATTGCTTTCAGTTTTTACTGTTTTTTTGTTAGTCAGCTTCTTTCATCTTTGGATAACATGAATCTCCTGTGCAGTTTTAGAATTAGTATATTCAGTCTTATAAAAGCATTTGCCTAGGGGAGTTAACAACTTATTTTTGCGTCCCATATTGTACCCTGACACATGATGTTTTCCCAAAGACCTCTGACAGGATAGGTAGCATGTGGAGGGACCATTAAAGTTCTTAGCTGGAAAAGAAGGGTGTTTAGATTTTGGGTTTTTTTGGTTTTCTTTTTTGTTTGTTTGTTTCATGGTGGGTTTTTTTTGGGGGGGGGAGGAGGGCGCTGGTCCTTTTTTTTGTTTGTTTTTTTTTTTAATGAGGAGCCTTAAAGGGGTTAAAACATAAATCTGGCATAAAAAACCAATATGAAAGACAAGTCTTCTAGACAATGACAGCATCTAGTGAATCGAAATAGTTGTGGCAAACCACTGCTTTGAACTGCAATATACAATCTTGCAGAGATACAACTTTTGTCAATTTAAATCACTCCTCAAGCTTTGAGAATCTCACTTAAATAGAGTCGTCTCTTATTCCCTGTGCATGCCTAAACATGTTAAAAACTTCAAATGGAAAGAAGTGATTCTACTGAGCAAGGAAAAACCATAAACAATAAATTACCTAGAGATCTCTAGGGTCTTGTAAAGGTAGAAGCAATATATGCTGCCAGTACAGCTTCCTTGCCTCTTCCAGCCTCTCAGAAGATGTATTAGCATCTTAGATGACATGGGCATATTGTTCACCCTAGGTCTCAGCTGTTTTTTGTAATTTGTATCAGGAGACAAAATAACAATTTCTGGAATACATTTCCACTGAGGTACATGCAAGCACTTAGACTTACAATTTTCATTAATGGTTATAGAATATGGATGTTTTGTTCCCCAAACATCCAACCGAATGCTTTTTTGATATATCAATAGAGCAAATATTTGCCATTGAACTCTTTAGCACCTAAAAAGTGATAGCAAAGACTTTTAGGTAGCTCGAGATTATGAAGAAAACTATTTTGTGACTGCACATTTATTCATAAGGTGAGAATAAAAGCTCTGACTTCAGCGATAGCACAGTGGTTTTACAGTAGCCATTTATGTGTTAACTTGTAGAGGAATAGATACTAAAATTAAGTGCTTGCACTATTTTTTTAATTTTTTTTTTTTTTTGGTGTTACAAATGTAGAGATTTTCCAGTCTTTTCATTTGAGCTGCTTTGGAGGGCATTTGGGTGTGCTATAATTCTAAGATACATATGTCTTAAATCATATCTATAGTTCTGTGGTAAAGCATGAGCAAAATTAGATCTTTGCCTCCTTTAGACAAATACCCCTTGTCAGTCCTTTTGGATTTGCACACCTCTAAATTACAGCAGGAGAGGTATGTTTTTCCAATTCTTCCTAACTCAAATTTAAATTACTGACACCAGATATGCTTTTATTTGCTAGCTTCTAGGGACCACATGAAGTAAGTTGTCAGTTATTCCAGGGACTAGTGGACATACAGTTAAAAAGCAGTTTTGTAGAGAGAAAACAGTGATGAGGGAGGCCATATTGTTTCTCTGTACCAATTCTGTCAGATTGCCTTTCAGTTACGTCCAATTTCTGTCCCCAGAAACTCTACAAGTTATCATGTGTAAATAAATAATAATAAGAAAAAAGTCATCTTTGGACATGAACCTTTGAATCTTGAAGGTTGCACTTTCTGAGAATCTGGCTATGATAGTGTTGTCTAATGAAATCCAGAAGATTTGGAGAAAAGTTTCTCCACAGGGAATTGATTAGTAGTTCAATAATACCCAATAACTATGACTATTTACTCTTTGGCAAGGCTAGGAGGTTTGAATATTGGGTTTGTTTTTTTTTTCCATTTACAATTGTAAATTAAATAATTACAGCATTTCTGCATATAGTAATGGCAAAGATTTTACTTGAAAGAAGAAGCACATAGCCACATTTTGATGTATGTATGGATAGATAACATAACTTTTCATTGTTTTCAATTTAATGTGTGGTTACTATATGTTTGTTAAAGAGATTGTAGCTGGACAACATGAAGAAGTACTACTGAAAGGTTTACAGATGTAATCCATGTGCATGAGGCGTGTTTTCTTGCCTCCTACATTCAGAGTAAAGTAGCATCCTTTGGATGAGGTTTCTCGCAGTCTTTGTTAAGGACTTTCAAAAGTGTCTCCATGTAATTTCGGAACTTAAGAACATCAAGCTAAACATGCTAGTAAAGCAGCATCTACACTTTGGATCTGCACATCACTGTTCTCTGAATGTCCAGCCTTGTGGCCTTGGGACAATCTAGTAGTAAGTGATACTTTTAATCTAGAAATGGGGAACACTTTTGGTAGCTGATTTGAGTGGAAATATGACATATTTTCTGGCATATCAAAAAGTTTGAAAATAATATAGAGGATGGTTTTGGTTTTTTTTTGAAAAACAATAATAGATGAACCTCAATGAGTCCTTGGGGCTTATTTAAAATACTCTGAGTGTAACAATTGAGATTACATGTGCAAAGGAACTTTAGTTTTGCATAATATATATTTATAATTTTAAACTTCAATATGTACAAAAAGTTTTGATAAGCAGTTTGTTTAATATTACAGAATATTTCCAAGCACTAGCAGCATTAATGATATATGTTTAGTGTTATATACAATATTTTTTCAGAGTTCATTACTTGTAAAACTACCCAAGTATAAATATTTAAATGAAAAACCCATAAGAACTAGAATTACTAGAATTATTATCGTCAATTAGCATTTTTAATTAAAATTACTGGTTTTTACATATTTATTGAAAAGGAATAGCAATATCATGTTTTGATATCAAGTCCCCTCCCTCTAATTAACAGGAGTGTGATTTGATGGATATATGCTCAGGAGGGAAAGAGGCAGCAGCTGAATTTTCAATACTACCAATGACTTGCACAGTAATATGTTGTGATTCACTTAACTTTTGATGGCTCTTTCCTTAAATTGTAATTGCCCTAAGGATCTTTGTTTCTGCTAGGACCCTTTTAGGTAAAATAAATGCACTGTAAGATTTTCTCAAAGCTCTTTCTAAAGATGTCTATAAACTTCAGAGAAGTCATTGAGAATAATGTAATAAATGTACCAAACTTAACACCCATACTCCACTCTGCCAAATCTCTACAATCCATATTCATATCTTAAAGCTATATGTAAGATGATTTCTCATTGGTTTTGAATTCATGGATATTTCTGTCATCTGTCCCCCAAAATAGTTGATTTGCTATCATCTCAGTAAGTTGTTAAACAGACTCTATGTCCAAAAACTTGCACATGGGTGTTGCAAAACTTGAAACTCCACTTGTCAGGAAACATCACACACTCAAATCTGTTTGATGGACCTGTCTTAAAAACACTGTTCTTTTGGAAATTCCATTTAAGGAGAGATAGGTAGAAGGCTTCAGTGGACTTTGCACACATATAATTTTTCCTCTTTTTAAATGTACCCTATAATTTAGGAAATCAAGTACTCAACAATTTGTGTTATGATAATGCGTTCAGGAGCAACTGTAATGAGTCTTCTCAAAAAATGAAAGTTGTTAGTTAATAGTACAAAAAAAATCTGCAAAACTCAATCTCTTGTTTTCACTCTGCAATTTAAAAAAAAAAAAGCCAAGATTAAATAAGAAATTTGTAGTAGTGGAATGTTTGAAGTAAATTGTTAAAATCCACAATTTTCAGATATGCCAAAGTAAAGAACACAAACAAAGTAAGGACTCCACAAACAAAAAATCCACATTGACAACAAAATTTCTCAAATTATCAAGCAGCATTCTATTTAGATTAAAGTTTCTGGCTTTCCCTTGGTAGCTCAATGTGCAGGAATCTTTCCCTAAAACCTCAACAACCTAAGTGGAGGCTTATTAAGAAGCAAAAGGAAACAAGTAAGCAAACAAAGAAACAAAGAAATGTCAGTAAAACTGTGCAAAAAAAACCCAGTGTAATTGAACACGGCTTGAAAAAGTGATGCGCTGCTAAGAGCATTAAATAATAGAGATTAGAAGTTCCTTTCTTTTGTAGCTATCTCTTGTTTCTTTTTACTTGACAACTAGAATCTGCTTCAACTAATTCAACAAAGCATACCGAGGGAACAAATGTTATCTCAAGCATGTCTGTAGATTTGGGGATTTTCTAAAAAACGCTATGAAAGTATAATTACTAAAATTTATTTGTATTGCAGTGAGAGGAGGGTCTTTTCTGGAAACAGTTCCTCTTTATTTAAACTGCTATGTCTGTTGAACTACTCAGTCTGTTGAACCTTTGGTATTGGAAGTAGGAACCCATAGACTATTAATATGCCAACCCCCGAGATATCCCTGTTTACCCCTAAGAAATTCAGTGCAAGTTTTGAAATAGTTAATGAATGCAAGCTTGAGATATTTGTTCCGTCTTTCTACTTCAGTAAAAGACAGACTGTTTAGTAGACTGTATTTTTCTGTGAAATGTTTGCTAGGTATCTATAGTGAATTTAATGATACCGATTACTGTCACTTCAAAACAAAGAAAAACTAAAATGTTCTGAAATGTAAGAAAACAGTATTTTTAACAAGGCATTTGAAATACACAGTGCTATTACTGTTTGTTATTACAAAGGGTTAAAATGCCTGCAAAAAGTCACAATATACGTATCTTTTGTCTTTTGTTAATGTGCATTGAGTATATGCTAAAAATTTCAGTTGTAAATGTTTCCAAGGTATTTAATTTGAAAACAATTAAAAAAAAATCGTACTAGGAAATTTTCCCTATAGTATAAGAAAGAAAAATTAATTTTTCTCCTGTTAAAGAAGCATCACAAATAACCTTCAGCAATACTTACATATCACTTTTAAAAAGAGATGAAGTTTCACTGGGTAACAATGAGAGCTAAAAAGTCTGCAATGAGGCCTCAAACTGTTCTCTAAGTGCTGGCTGCACTCTAAATTCCTGATAAAACTGATAGCTCTATTTGCTGGGTTTTTTCAGACTTTTCTTCTCGAATCTCTGCTTTCTGTTCAGTGGGGTTCACTAAATATTTTGTAGGAATAGCTCAAACAACCTCTTTTGCTTATTTTAATGTTGAAATTACATCTGATCTGCATATAAATTAAAACATAACAGATAATTAAATGTATAAAATGCCCAACTTTTGCTTTTATCTTTATTTTGATTCAACCACTGTTTTGGTTCCTATTTGTACTACATCCCAAGGGTGTCATTAGCAATTATAATTTCTGCTTGTTTTCACACTCTAATTTTAAACACTACAGACTGGAACAATGTAAGCATTGTATTTAGCTTTTGGCAACAGAAAAGAATTACAGGGTATGTCATAAGTCAAGTGTAGAAAAATATGATAGATAGTGGTGCCACAAAAATAAGGTTGTTGGGTTGTTGATTTTCCTACAGAAATGTATGCTTTTTCCCCACAGAAATGACTGAAATACGGGATAGAGATAGTTAAGCAAGCTTTCAACTAGCTTGGTTTTCCGCTGGTTGCAGTCTAACCTTGACTGTATGAAATTTGGTCAAAAACCAGTCTGATTCATGGATCAGGTGAGATCATTTGTGCCACTGCCAGTTTCCTATAGATAGGCAAACAATCTAAAAATAAACTAAAATAAAATCACCTCTACCTTTTCTACACAGTAAGAACTAACAGGACTGTTGACTGTAGACACCCTTCAGATTGTAAATTAAAATGAGGAAGGTTTTGACTGTGTGATCTGCTTCATTGACAGATACCAGAAGGGCACCACTCTCTTGGGTGATGTCACTAAGGTTTTACTAGGTTTTACACATTTATTTCTATATTTATTTCTATGGTCCTGCACCTAAATCATCCAATCTGTGTCAGGAGATGAATTTGATATGTTGGAAATGACTTAAAAGGACAAACTTACAGTCTAAAATATCTGTAGGGCTAGTCACCAATAGTACAATTTGAAAGTCCTGTGAGAAGAGATTTTTCATTCATGGATTATTTTATGGTTTTTTTTTAGCTCTGTAAGAACAAACTACTTATGAAAAATATGCCCATGTATTTTTTAAAGATATATTTCAGTGACCTAAAATGCCACTTCATATGTCTGGTACCCAAAAGGAGAGTCTGATATGGAAATAGCAGTCTGCACTCTTTATCCAGAGAAATAAAAAATGTAAGATGGAGGCATCAATCGTAATGAAATATTCAGAAAATACATTCAGCAGTGTTTGATTTCTGCTGTTATGACATTGAGATGTGCTTGTCCAAAGTGCTGTGGTGCCCCTCGCATGTTCCAGAATGCTTGCCTTGGGGCTGTGTTCTCCTTTGGAAGCTGAATCCCTCTGTCACTAGGTAGGGACAATACATCCATGATACACTGGTAGTTCAGGCAAAAGAAAAAATATCATGAGATACAGACAATTTTGAAAGTCTATTATAAAAATAATATAATATTTCTTAATAATATGATAAATAATAAACAATATAATAAAATCTGTAAATGATACCTTGTATATATTTTATCATAGTGTAATCTATTTATTCTCTGTAACTATGGGTTCAGATCTCAACTACTCCCAAACAAAGCCCAGACTTTTCTCAAGGTGAACACAAATGTCACATGGTTCACATTTCGCTTCACCACAGGAAACCCAGTATCAGCTATTTGCAGGAACAGAGACTCTAAAATCAGTTATGGGAGCATAGCTGAACATTTGCCAGGTGTTTGTGTCTGACTTTTGGGCAATTTGGCTCCAGATCTGGATGGGACCACAGCTTGGATCATTAGCTGAGAACTGCAACTAGCAGAAAAACAGGGAGGGCACCTAAGAGGCAACTACAGCCCCAGAGGAAACAGGACTGATGCTTCTGTGTTTCTGTCTTGCAAGTATAGATCATCTCAGTGTCACAATGAGAGATCCTTTGAGGAGGCCCAGCACCGAGCAAAGACACACCACAGCTTCCACAACTATCTCTGTCAGCAGTGTGGCATGGACAGATTCATGTCAAACCAAAAAAAACCAACAAAGAATTGTTTAGAATTTCTGACACATAATTTTTGGAATATGCAATTTAATTTTCTGCAATGTTAAACTCAAGTTGTTTACACTGTTTAAATATGACTTTGAAAAGATTCTGGGGTAGCTTTTCCTCCCCCTTCTCCAGCCCAAGAGGTAAAAGGGGTGTGACTAGGTAGCAGGGAGGAGGGCTGCCTTTTTGCTTTGTCTTTGTGTGGATGCTGCACAGCAGCTCATGTGAAAGTCTCTGGGAGGGAAAGGAGACTACATGCTCCCTGGGAGGAGCAATAAAATCATAGCGATAAAATTAGACTAATGTTTGAATGCTTTTTTTTTTTTTTTAAGCTCTGTTTTACCCTTTTATTTGGAATGCATAAGCAATCACAGGTGTACTCTTTTTAGCTTTATTTTGTGGATTTCCTGCCAATGTCTTGGAGGTCGAAAGCAGTTCATGAAGCAGTGAATGAGAAACACTGGTCTATCAGCAAACAGAATGTAAAGAAAATTGATTTACAGGTGTTTTACTGCTGTTTAGATGCTATGCAGCCATGGTCCAGTCTCTCCATCTCCCTGTGCATCTATATCCTTTAATTTTTTCCTCTCTCCTTCTTGTTTATGAAGTTAATAAGCTGCTTATGGCTCCCATTGTGATCCCATCATGCTGAACAGGATTCACTTCTGATCTCAATTAGGATGCTTGGGCAGTACTCTAATAAACACAGTAGTGTCTGTCTCTTGCAAGGTGAAGTGTGTAGTTTTGCAGTCTAGTCTGGTAGTAGCTAGCATAATAAAGAAAAATGGCCATACTCTGTACAGCAAACGGTTTTTAGCACTAGCACAAAAGATGACAGGTAATCCAGACAGGCGTTAGTATGGGCAGTCTGTAAGTGATGGACAGTAGTGAAGTTTCAGTAGTGCCATAACAATTTTATGAAAGCTGTTACAATGCATTATGGTATCGATCTGCATTGAAAAACTCAGCAAGATTCTTTAAAAGAATGACATAGTTATGTTTTTATTCACATTGCTAACAAATAGCTCTACAATAGGTCCTGAATTTATCCTTTATCTTTTTACTAGTGACTAGGGATAAAAACTGATAATTTTTATTCATTTTTAACAATGATTTTGGTCTGGGTAAGGAGAGAAAAGCAGAAATATTTTTAAAGAGTTGAGTTCCAACAAATATCTGAAATGAAATCATGATTCTTTGGAACTCCCCCTGTTCTATTCAATGGAGTAAGGATTTTGGCTTGTGCTAGGAATATAAGTGGAAATCTCTGATAGTTCAGATAGGTTAGTCATTCAGGGATAGATCCACAGGAAAGTATAAAGTAAATAGAATGATTAAGAGTTGATTGCATCCCATATGCAGAAAATCAAAGCCTTTCTTCAGCTGTTGACTCCAGTTTCAGTATTTTGAAGAATTACGGTTCACTACATGTCTAATATTTTTTTTGGTCATTATGCTTCTTGGGGAAGGAAAAGAAGAAAGTTAATAGCTTCAGGCCAAATCTATGCAGTAGAAAGCAGTACCTTGCACAGGTACTCACACTTTGCCTAAACCATTCAGACTGGACCATAGTAGTAGCAAAGCCCAGCAATGTCCAACAAAATCTAAAAGTTAAAGAAAAAATTATGTTCTTCTGACTTCGTGGTCAAAGCTCACGTGTTTGAAAAGATACTTTACAGATAAATATAGGTTCATGGTGGTTAGTTCTGTCTTGTAAAAGAATAAATATGTAACCTGGAGTTCAATGCAACACATTGAGTCAAACATCAGGAAAAAATAAAGAAAAACGATTTGTAGCTACTTGAAATTAAAATTTCAATACATTTCAATATTTTTAAATAAATTTTCCTTAAATTATCAGTAGGAAAATGAGGACTAAATTCAATAAGGCTTCTATCCCCATGGATATGATGTTCAAGAAGAGAGAGAACATAGTAAATACATTAGTTGTTGATTATTGGCTCTGTTCTTATATGGAGTTTAAGTGAGTTGAGAGGATGTTCTACCTTCAAATGTTCATAACAACTTTTATTTTTTTGTCTGATTTAATATCAAATGGAATTCATGTGTTTTCTCCTTCCTTTCAGCTTCACCCCAAACTCAGAAAATTCTCTTTGTTTCTTGAGACACACACATTTAAACATAGTGAGAGAGAGATTTCAGAGTATCATCTCATTAGTCAGGGAGAGCACATTACTGTACTACCTAGAAGCAAACCAGTGAAAAACATAACAATGGAAGTCACAGTACATTTACTTAGTGTCTATTTACTCCAGGAAAAACATTTCTTTTAGTAGCAGATAACTTCTCCCTTCCTGTTTACTCAATTCTGTTATCTGACACAATACAAGGAAACTAATTTTTTGCATATTTCTAATTGCTATTTATTTATTTCCCTCCAGTGCAAATGGAAAGAACAAGGGGATCTCCAAAAGAGACTTCACAGAGTCACAAAATCATAGAATGGTAGGGGTTGAAAGGGACTTCCAAAGATCATATAGTCCAACTCCCTTGCCAAAGCAGGTTCACTTGGACATGAACACGGGCAGCTGGAGTTTGAACATCTCCAGAGAAGGAGACTCCACCACCTCTCTGGGAAGCCTGTTCCAGTGCTCTGACATTCTCAAAGAAGTTTTTCCTCATGTTGAGATGGAGCTAACTGTGTTCTGATTTGTGTCCATTGCCCCTTGTCCTGCTGCAGGGCACCACTGAGAAGAGCCTGACTCCATCCTCTTAGCACCTGTCCTTTAGATATTTATAAGCATTGATAAGAACTTCTCTCAGTGTTCTCCAGGGTAAAAAGACTCAGGTCTCAGCCTTTCTTCATAAGGTCCCTTGATCATCTTTGTAGCCCTCCACTGGACTATTTCCAGTAGTTCCCTGTCCTCCTTGAACTGGGGAGCCCAGAACAGGACACAGTACTCCAGATGAGGCCTCACCAGGGCACAGTAGAGGGGGACGATAACCTCTCTGGGCCTGCTGGCCATGATCTTTCTAATACACCCCACGATGCCATTGGCCTTCTTGGCCACAAGGGCACTCTTGATCAACTTGTACCCCAGGGCTCCAAGGTCTCTCTCTGCAGAGCTGCTTTCTAGCAGTTCATCCCTTAACCTAGACTGGTGTATGGGATTATTCCTCCCTAGGTACAGGACCTTACACTTACAAAACGTTATGGGAGACAGTGTCAAAAGACTTGCTGAAGTCAAAGCAGACAATATTCACTGCTCTCCCCTTATATACCCAGTCAGCCAGGCCATCATAGAAGGCTATCAGACTGGTTAAGCATGGTTTTCCCTTGGAGAATCCATGCTGACCAATCCTGATGACCTTCTTTTCCTCTACATGCTTACAGATGACATTCAGAATGAGCTATTCCTTTTCAGGGGCGGAGGCAAGGCTGACTGGCCTGTAGTTTCCTGGATCCTCTTTCTTTCCCTTTTTGAGGACTGTCATGACATTAGCTTTCCTCAAGTCATCAGTCACCTCTCCTGTTCTCCATGACTTTTCAAAGACAATGGAAAGCAGATTCATAACAACATCTGCCAGTTCCCTCAGCATTCATGGGTGCATCTCATCAGGGCCCATGGATTTGTGGGTGTTAAGTTTCCTTAAATGATCTCTAACCCAGTCCTTCACAATCAAGGGAGAGTCTTCCTTTCTCCAGGCTCCCTTTCCTACCTCCAGGGTCAGGATTCCTGAGGACAAGTCTTTGCAGTAAAAACTGAAGCAAAGAAAACATTCAGTAACTCTGCCTTCTCTGCATCTCTGTCACTGGGGCACTCACCTCATTCAGCAGGCCCACATTTTCCCATCTTCCTTTTACTGCTGATGTACTTGTAACTTCATTACATCTCTTCTGTCCTATATTGATGCCTTGCAGATAACCAAACTGGCAAGAAATTAAAAGCCTTGCACATTTCTTCACTCCCCAGAGTATGTGGAAGATGAGACAATCTTGCCTTTAAAAGATAACAACAATGTATACATTTTATAAACCACCTAGAGGATTCCACAGCAGGCGTGTACTTGAGATTAATGCAGAACTAAAACTCTAGGATATCTTAAATTCTTTGCATTAAGAAGTTATGATTTTCATCTAACCCTAAGGATCTGGCCCCTAGTTGTTGGCTGTAGAATTTTTAAAGGAAGAGTTACACTGCAAAAACAGTAGATGATATGCCTTGTATTATTTAAAGCTTGCTTTACTGCAGTTTTAACACAGTACCTGTCATGTATTTTCATTTTACAGTACAAGAGTTGCAACATAACAGAATAAAATCCCAGGGCTTTTATGAGCATACATTATTTTTATAATATTGTGCTTTTAAAGGCATACATTACTTTTACAGTATTGTGCTTTTAATGTGTGATTTTTTTTTTATATCTAATATCTTTTTCTCACAGAGCACCATATACCATTATACATACTAAGTAATTGTGCAGTGCCTAAAAATGAGACAGTAGGCATTCAGTTATTTGTTACCTCTTGAATACTTTAGAACCCATTAGTTGTAAACAATCCTGTGTAGCAAAGTTAGAAGAAACACTTTATTGACCATTGTCCAGCTGTCAACACTGGAGAATTATTTCTATGCATAAAGGCAACATAAAATGATCTCAGTTTGAGAGCAATATATTATTCTTTTTGGTATCATAGGAAAAACAGTCCTTCCATCCTTACCCACTGCACCAATTTTTTTTATGCATTCAAATGATTTTCAAAGTTTTAAGCTGGCATTTCTTCCTGCTGGTATTGTACAAGTTACTGTCACTACTGACACTTCCTTTCTTTATTGGTAAGCATGAAAAAGAATCATCAAACCTAACACAAGTATGACACCATGTAATATCCCTGATGAGTTTCAATACCCAGTAATGAGTTTGTATAACATTTTCTTTCTTATTAAGTGGGAATGTATCTCTGTTGCACCAAAGACTGTGGACAGAACTGCCTGCTGCCTTTTCCTAAATTTGGTGGGTTCTTTGTAGGGAAAGAGCAGGAGGATACTAATAAAGATTTTTAGTGTTTAATGTAAAGGCATATGTAAGCCTTATAACTCTCTGGCAGGTACAACTAATAAATAAAAACATTTTACCTCACAATATTAATATTGTCTTTTGCACATTAAATGAGAAATTACCTATGACTGTGCATCCCTTAAGCTGAATACCAACAGTACTTCAGGAAGGAAAGGATCACAAAAATGTATCTATGGGTAGATTAGACATTTTTTCCCCTTTATTTTAAAGCAAAACTCCTTATGTTAAGGAATACTCCCTTGATCTTCCAATGCTCTTTCCAAAGGAGTAGCTTTTGATCATGATTCTAGTATATAAAACTCTGTCTTTAGTACACTTGCAATAATTACATGCACAGTGTTCTTGATGGCAAATCTTATCTTTTATAGAGTCATTAGATTTTTACTTTAGTTTGACTCCAAGTTATACAATAAACCCAAATAAAGAATGGTTTAACTGGGACAGATGTAGACGATGAAGAAGTCCCTATGTCATCAGGTCGAATGGTGCGGTGGTGATACATGGAGCAGAAACTAAAGGTATTAGCTTGTACATGCTATCTGTACTAACCTGTACTAAATTTATATCTGTTCTCATTTAGAAGATTTGTTACACTTTGCCTAGGATGATTGCTAGTAATGCGTTTCACTCTTCAGTGTGATGCTGACTCAAGACTAAGGGAGTCTTTCAAGGGAAATAAGGACACATACCTCTCTAAGAATAAGGCTAGATAGATGGGTGTAGAACATAATTCCAGCACTCTTCCACAGTGTGGAAGCTAACAGTTCAAACCAGTGTATGTTTCTCATACTTTATACCAATGTCCTATAATACAAAAAAAAGCTACATTTTTTTTTTTCTTGTGGGGAGAAAATATTTACTTAGCAAGATATTGAGAATTAACAATAATAGATGCAAGAAAAAAAATCCAAGAAAATATTTTTGAAGGACCTGCAAATACTTATCTCCATATATCAACCTTGTCACTCTATTTGTTATGGTTAGAATAATGCTTTTAAGTGTAGGCAGAAGATTTCTTACCTTGCTATGGTTGCATTTCTTGGAAATTGCATTAAGGAATGTAGTAATCCCTGACACCGGAGACAGGGAACCAGATCAGCTGAACTATTGAGCTGGTCCAGTATGGCATACATATCTGTACACTCCATACCAACTTGCGCCTTTGTAGTAATAACTTCACATCTTTTTTATGAGTGCAGATAGGTTTACTTGAAATTTGTACAATGTAAATTTGAAAATCTAAAGCACACAAAAATGGAGAAGACTGCAAGAAAAGTGAGTAAACATGACTAAGCTTCCTATGCATTTACATATTTGTATTAAAAATCAGACTAAAATTGTTGTGTTACTTATTTGACTTTTGCCTCTGTAATGATATCTTTGGACTAACAGAAGGCAAAAAAAAACCCCTAGCCTCTTTGAAATTGTAGTAATTAGTGGTCTTTCCATTTGTATGCATACTAATGCAAAAGAAGTAAATTGTATAACAAGGTCAAATGAAAGAATACTCTCAGGTTTTTTGTCCACTCAAACAATTTTTTTCCCTACATTTTATCAAGAATTTCCACCAGAATTCATGACCCCAATTTTCTTTCTTACTGAGCCTTTATTTCATGCATGGATTGTTTTTTCTTATGTGATACTAGCATTCCTTCTTTAGTAGATATCCAGCCTTACTCTGGTTATCTGTAACACTGTTGTTAAGGTGATTTTTTACTGTTGTAATCACTGTACAACTTCACTGCACTTCCTTATCGTTTAAGTAAGTTGCTTTGATCTTTGCACTGGGACTGGTATCTGGTGCATCGTATATATGTGATGCACCATAATTCAGTCCTGCAAGTCACCCTGAGAAGATGGGATACCAGGTGAGGGATTCAGCCATTGCTTCTCTCTGTATCTGATACAGAAATAACAGGTTTCACACTGAAAATATCTGCTATGCAAAGAAATTATCTTTGCAGTTAAATTTTCCTCCCAGATTTTAGCAGGGCTTATAGCTATTGGAATGTGAGTTGGGTTTTGATTGGTTTTGTGTTTTTTTTCCTTCTGTTTATTTGTTTGTTTGTAGTTTTTCTCATTAATATTAATTAATTAACTAATTGATGCCCTTAGCCTCTAAATCCTAGTATTCTAAGAAAAAACTTTTTGTTTCCTTCACAACACCTCCATCCTCCCTGTTGGAAGAATTGCTAGTCACCAAGACAACTTAGACAAGGGGTTTTTTTCAATGACTTTGATTTCCTTCAAAAAGCAGATTCTTTTTAGGATCAGTAATTCAGACACTTAATATTCAAGCTCACTCTTCCCCCATTCTGTTTTTGCTTTTACTTCTCTCTTGATTTAAACCTGTGGACAAAGATCTCACAGGTTTCTTTGTCTCCTCTTGAGTCTAGTTATGGGAGTGAAGGTATTTCTTTTCATCTGCCAGTACAGACAGCTATTTGCCAAAATTTCCTCTAGACACCAGTGATAACCCTTTCTTTTACTGAAGTGAAAATCAAAGACTACTAGCTAGGGTGGTCTTTTATAATGTGAACTATCCACTTATCTCTACTTATTCAAAATTTTTGTATTACATGATCTGACATGCAATGTGATAATGCAGAGAGGTTCATATTTTTACCTAAAGAGCCTTGTGAAATGCTTACCCTGATTCCTTTGTGGGAAATGATAAATGTTGTCAAAAAAGATGACATAGAAAAATACAGTAACTGATTTTCTTTTAAAAACACATTCCTGATTTCTCTATTGTACATCTTAAACCTTCTATGTGGTTTTAATTATGCCTGGTGGTGCAGCATTCTGTAGTCCATAGAAGCACTGTAATCTACATTTCAACAGTTATACTGGCTCACTGACAGAAGATGACCCATTTATGAAAAAAAAATCCCACAAATGAAAATTAAAAAAAATGTTTTGAGCAAATCTTTCCAGTGAAACATTTTGTAGCACTTTTACTTCATGATTAATGTCAAGTTTAGGAGTGTTTATACTAATGTACACTAAATGAAACTCAGAAAATATGTCTAGATTATATGCATAAATGGCTTCTACTACAGCTCTTCAGGTAAAGCAATTTAGATATCACTTAGTTCACTTATTCCAAAGGAAGGGAGAATTTGAAAAAATTTTCCTGAGGCTTTTTTGCTTTCTACACCACTTTGTATATTTTAACTATCCTTTTGATGGCCTATTTATTAATTTGGAATTCAAAAACTGAGGAAAAAGGGTTTTATTTTACACCTGTCCCTTATCTTAAAGTCTCACAGAAGGATATTTATGCCTCTACACTACCCCATAGAAGCAAAACCTGTTATAGAGGCTCTGATTTCAACTTTAAGGACAAACCTAGTGAAGGGCTCATCCAAAACCATACTTCTATTCACTACATAAATATGTGTCTGTGTATGTGATCATATGTGCACACATACGACTCTTCATATTTGTCTTCCACGTGGCAATGAAAGAGCACACAAAGCTCTGTTGTATTGACAAAGGGCTGCTGAAATATTACTGTATGACCCTGCATGGTTGGTGTCAGGAATAAAAGAGGCACTTGCTATAGACAGATCAGAGACCATGCCTGCCACTGCACAGCAAAGATAGCTGGAAAGTTACTTAATATACAATTCTCCACACCAGTTTGTAGATCAGTGACCTAAAAGATTGCAGTACTGAGAGAACTGTTATGGGCTGTTGTGCACTAAATCTAGCTGAAAAATTCATGACATTCTCAATTACATAAATAAGTGTGTTCTTACATTAAGTGGCTTTTAACAAGATGAAACTGTTCTTATGTTTTTCAAAGTGGAAAAATCAATTCTTCTATATTAAAACAATAATTTGAAAAGTTATAATGTAGTTTAGCGCTATATGAGCTGAAGAATTATCTTTCAATGGGGCATATTTTTTTCTTGTTGCATTGAAAAGAGGCTTCTTTTTAGTTTAATTATTTTAATGTTTTCCATTATCAAATGACTTCTTAATAAACAACATTTTCTGAGCTGGAGTTATTTTAAGTTAATAATCTGAAAGGGCTTTAGAATTTTAATTTGACTTCTAAGTCATGCTTATGATCTCAAGAAACATTTGGCAGACTTGGCAGTGTTAGGTTCACAGTTGGACTTGATGATCTTAAGGGTCTTTTCCAATCTAAATGATTCTAGGATTCTAATAAATCCTTTTTTTTTTTTTTTTTAAATTAAGAAATCAAATATTTCCCTAGTTGGAAAATGGTTTTATTTTCCTATTAATTTTATTTTTAACTGAAAAAATCAAAATCCCCAAACCTTTTGATAAGGTGATTATATAACATGAAAAACAATGAATGAATGAGAAAAGGAATAAGAGCTTGTTGCTTTGAGGATTTGAAATATAGACAGTGCAGGTGCCCATTTTTTCCTACTGAATGACAGAGGACAAGTAGGAGTCTTACCAAGTTTAATTTTGAAAGATTTCACAGCACTAGAATGCTCCTAAAATAAACGTACTGTAGAGCATGAAAAGTTCATGGTCAGCAGTAGCTGGGCTCCCCAAATAGACTAATTTTCCATGACATGATACCTCTTGCTGAACAACGACTGTAAAGAGATTAAGTGGCTTATGTATATATGGAGGCTGAATACTGTTTGATCAGATAACAGGAGTGAACTTTTTCTCGTTCTGATTCTTTTTGGTAAGGAATGATGTTCCATTAGAATAAAAATATTTTCTCACATATCTGAAGTCAGGTTCAATCACTCCGGTATTGCAACGTCTGTGAAAGGGTAGTCTTTTCCTTTTCCAGGCACAAACAACAAGTACATGCACAAATAAGTTAAACAGACTATACTTTCTAAATAAATGCTTGTAGAGAAAAATAAAAGAAAACAGCATGGGAGGCAGGCCTAAACATTCAAAACAAAAATCCTCTGTACTGCAATGAGCTGGGACTTCACAAGCTACCAGTTTAAGAGAATTTGCTCTAATAAAATATGTACCCAATTACCACATTGCAGTCATGTATTTTCCTTCATGAAGCAAAGGACCAACTCACTGAAATGTTCCAGAGAAATATATTTGCTCCTAGGGATCTGATCAACACCTATAAATATTTAAAGGCTAGGTGTCAAGGGGATGGGGCCAGTCTTTTTTCAGTGGTGTCCAGTGACAGGACAAGAAGTAACAGGGAAAAACTTGAGGAATTTCAATCTAAACATGAGGAGAAACATCTTTACTTTGAAGGTAGCAGAACACTGGCTGCCCAGAGAGGTGGTGGAGTCTCCTTCTCTGGAGACATTCCAAACCTGCCTGGACATGTTCCTGTATGATCTGCTCTAGTTGGACTTGCTTTGGCAGGGGGGTTTGGACTAGAAGATCTCCAGAGGTCCCTTCTGAATCCCATATCATTCTGTGATTCTTTATTTCTTGGTATGTACTGTTAAATGTCTGAGCACCAGATGGTTTGTTCTTACAGTATTGGAGAGACACACAAGCTCAAGTCCTGAGCTATTATAGCCATGTCAGCACAGTCCTGAAAAACCTGAGCTCAGTAGCCCTGGTCTGGTTCTTCACAAACACTCTCATTGATCCAACTCATTTTGCATTTCCACCAAAGCTGCTTCCAGGCAGACTCCCTTGCGCACCTGTACCATGCTTAGAAACATTTCTGGTTTCATTTGTAGAGATATGGTGGTATATGGTGGTATATAGTGGTGCATAAGACTGAAATTGCTACTCACATACTGAAAATATTTTACTTAAGCTTAGAATTATTTGTATCTACAGTGCTAATGGAAAATAATTCATATATATGTTTGGGGCAAGTCTCCAATTCTAGATTCGTTCACAGAGACCAGCTGAGTATCTCTGCACATGCAGAGTCAGAACACCCTAGGGTGCAACATAACATTGGCCTTCTGTGTTTTCCACTCTTCTGTAGCTTAGGTGCAGCTATTGCAGCAGTCTCAGAGAAAGAAAAAAAAAGATTGAAAAAATGCAGTTTCATTCTGTATTCTTCTGAGAGGAAAGCTATACTTTCCAGTCCCTTCCACACACAGAGCAATGAAAGATGATATTGACAAACAGGAACTGTGCTTGAGATTGAAAGTACTATCCAGAAGGCAGAAATAGCTTCACATAAGCAGAAAAATAGTAAGTCTCCTAGCACTAAAGTGAGCATTGATCATAAGTGACTTCTATTGATTCCCTTCTGATGCCGGAAAGTCCACAAGCTCACAGTGCTGAAATAAATATGTACTTTACTGCAAGTTATTCCTTCTTCATGTGGCTTAAATGGTGATTTGCATTCAGGGAAGCTTTGAATGCTTCTACCAGTCATCCCTCTGCCCAGTGCCTGTGCATTGTAGATCTTTCTGCCCTTTATCTGAGTGACTTCAGCCTTTCCTTAGCTTCCGTGATATGCAGGATCCTAGAACATCTGAACTGCAGAGGAAGACGGGGATTAATTCCCCGAGTTCACAGATAAAATTAGCTTGAATAGTCACGATTTACATGATGTCTTATGTCTTTCTGGGTCTTCAGCTACTTGGACCCAGTGAAAGGTGAAGTAATTAGATGAATACTGGAGAAGCCCATATTACCAAGGAAACTAAGGATGACAGAATTCCTCAGCCAAACCTGTGATAGAGAAGGACAGCTGATACACAGCTTGGAGTCTGTGAAAGGGGAAAGATTCAAGTTCTAGGTAAGAGAAAAGTAATTTCTGTTTTGATATGGAATCTGGCAGCAGATGTCAGACCCATGTTTGCCTTGCTAAAGATAGGGTGCTTCAACTACCTACATGAGGGAAAATTGCTTCTTGCAGTGACTGCTCAAATCTCTGCAACTCTCTCAGCCGAGGTCACTGTGGTAAAGTTGTAAAGAAGGAGAAGTGCAGAATCGAAACAGGATCCCATTGTGAATTAAGGTCCAGTATGCGAAGAAAGACCTTGCTCTACCCTCCTAGAAATAACGTAGTAGTAATGTGTCTGTGTCTCTGATATTCCCTTATGAGTTATTCCACTGGGCACTAAGAATAGTTCAACACTGTTATTTCAAAATAAAGTCATAGCTATTTATCTGTGACTACAGGAATGACCTTGAGCAAGAAGAAGCATTTTCATTACATGTCCACCCCCAAGAAGTTTTCCAGCCTCCCCGAGTTGTTAAAAATAAATGAGAACTCTGCTGAGTCTAAAAAGACCTTTCTAGAAACAAGACAGTATGCTCTGGGTACAGACCCCTTTGGAAAGAGAAAATTGAGGAGTGGCAGCGTGTGATGATAAGTACTAGGATGAGATTTTTTTTCTGTTGTTCACCTGGATAACTAGTGCAATCAAACTCTCAAGAAGTAGCTGTGCTTATCTGAACAACACAACGGCACACATACACATGAACTAAAAGTAGTTAGGCTTTATTTTTTCATTGTGTAAAAATAGCCAATGCCTTTGAAGGTGGTAGAGTGATAGAGATTTACCCCTGCAGACAATGTGCCCTCATGTGAACAGACTCTATTTGGCATGCCATGGGTATGTGTAAATTGAAGGACCCAGAAGCACTTTTCTGTTCTCAGAATATATACACACACACACTTGCTGTTTCTGGCTTGCGTGTCAGGATCAGACTTGTATATGTACACATGCTCTTTCCTTCAGGAGAAAGGCAGTCAGGAAGCATGGGTAAGGCTAAAAGATGCAGGTATTTTCATGTTCAGAAGGGTGTCTGGTCTGAATTAATAAGAGTCCAGCATAGTGAGTAACAGAGTGGAACATACCTTATTATAAATGGTATGATCTCCACTTTCACATTCTTTGGAGCTGAGAAGTTATTTGAAAAATTATTTTTTTACAAATAAATCTACAATACAAGATGATAATGAACAATTCCTTCCCACCATCACCTCCAAAAAAACTCACAAACCCCACATGTGTTTTTTTGCAGAGATTGATTGGTTATACGAATATGAAAAGTAAACCCTGCTGAGTTCCTGAGATAGATGTCATAATAGGTAGGTATGGGTCTTCAAGTTAAACCTCTGTATTCTCTACTAAAGGTATCCTAGCCAACACATGGCTCAGTGGTTATACAACATCATCATCCTAGAAAGAAAGTAAGCCATTTGTGCTGGCAATGCTCTCACAGCAGGGCAAACAGCAAGGGTATGTTATTTTAGAACAACTGGCACAGCATAGCCTTCAGCAATAGGGAGAGCACAGGCTTTGCTGCTCTAGGTCACTACTTCCAATGTGTCACAACAGATGTTTTGTTACTTAGCAGCTTAAAAAAACGGCAAAAGGACAATTGTTGTACGAATTGCCTTCTCTAGCTTTGAAAGCAAACCAGTTTTAGAAAAGGGAGCCTGAAATCTTGCAACAAGGAAAAACAGCTGCCACCTTGAAGAATTAACAAATCAAGCCAAATGTGCTTTACATCCTTACTGGTATTAATATGAGTGCTGAGGAAACACATGTACAACAGCCATGGAACTAAATTCTGCTAATTCATTCAGCAGAAATGCTTTATTTTTTGTCAGGGTGGGGGACCTGGGGCCAGTAGCATGACAAAGAGACTGATAAAAGACAGATGTGTTGACAGAAGGGCTCTATATCAGCCTATTTGAAATGTTATTTCTGCATTTTGGAGGACAGAATCCTCAACCAGCTTCAGTAAATGTGGATAATTTACAGATAAATGAAGCTTAGATCATCAAGCCAAAGAACAGAACTAATACTCAGTCTTCAAAGAAGTCATACAGTATAATTAGAAAAATAAAAGCATCAGATCCCTTCAAACTTGAAGTGGGCACTAGCTTACAGTCATAGAAACTCATTTCTCAACTGGGTGCACCAAATAAGTTTAAATAGACCACTCCTTGTTAGTAAACAGTCAACTAAGACATATGGGTAGATTGAAACTGTTCATTAGTCATGAAGGCAGAATTAGAAATACATCACTAGCTGATTATAATCAATACAACACAATATTTGGGCCAAAAAGAGCTGCTAATGTTTTGGTTTTTTTTTTTTACTTTTCTACTTATTCCAAATAATGTAGATATATTCCCTACAATGAGTACAGAGGATGTTTTGTATACATTACTTAAATTTTCTAATCAGTGCAACTAATGGCAGATTTTGTTATGATTCTATAGAGGAGAAAAATGAAAACATTTCTTATGCTGTTTTATTCTGTTCCACTTAGTTTATTCAGGAGCATTTGGGGGGGCATCAGACATAATAACCTCTTTTTTGAAACTTTATAAGCTTCTGCCATAACAGAGAACAAATTGGATTCTTTTAGTTCTTGTGATCTTCATTAACTACGTTCAATAAATTTTAGTGGCAAGCAGAGTAAGTAGAGTCTTTGCAAAGTTGTTCCTGTGTGCATGTACACAAAAGCAAAGAGAGATGGGCTAATTGGAAGAACTCATTGAAGCCGTTTTTACAGTCTGTGTGCTGCTGAAGCAGCCACCCTTTTTTTAATGCACGCCAGAAGACCATTGTTCACAAGGGAGCCACTGTTGATGGATGCTAAAGATCTGGTAATTGTATTTTGGCATTCGACTCTCTGCAGTTCACGAGATACTGTGGTTGCTGAAAACCACTCTGAGCTTTTGCCAACATTATGGAAACCAATTCACATAATTTTACCTTATTACTTAAATGTAGATGGTGTCTTTTCTACTTGACCAATGGAAATTTAAAAAATAAAAGTAAAATAATTAGCCAATAGTAGATGACAAAATGAAGTGCTCAAAGATAACTGTTTCGTGGATGGTTTCAATGCATCTTTTCATTTTTGCACTTGTTGCCTAGAAACCATAATGACAAGTAAATTATTATTGCTTATAAAAATAAATCTGCTAGGACTAATTCCTGAACATCTTCTTCAAGCTTGTCATGCTAGAAGCATCCTGAAAATCATTAAATGGTTCATACAATGTGATGTGACATCTACATGGCACAGAACAGTTGCAACACCTGTTCCAAAACAGATTGGCTGATGGTTGTTACCATATACTGGGTTGACTGGAATAGAGTTAACTTTTTCCATAGCAGCCTGTAAGGTGCTATGCTGTGGATTTGGATATCAATCAGTGCTGATAACACACCAATGTCTTGGTTGGTGCTGAGCAGTGCTTGCAGAGCATCAAGGTTTTCTCTTCTTCCCACTCTGTCCCCTGACCCCAGCAAGTGTTGTGTGGGTGTACAAGAGATTGGGATGTGACACAGCTGAGACAGCTTAACCCAAAGGGTTATTTTATACTTTATGACATCATGATCAACAATAAAAACTGGGGTAGACAAAGAAGAGAAGCGGGAGAGGATGGGGTTTGAAGGTGGTGACTGATCGGTCACTGACTGAGCTTTGGCCTGTGGGAGGTGGTGAGCTATTTTGTTTCCTTTCCTTGTCTTTTTTGCATTTGTTGTTTTTTTCTCTCTCTTCCTTTCACCTATTAAATTGTCTGCTCAACCTGGTAGTTTTCTTGCTTTTACTTTTCCTACTTTCTTCCCCCATCTCCTGGGGATGAGAGTGACAGAGCAGCTGTGTAGGTAGTCACTGACTGTGGTAAACCTACCACACATTCATAACATAAAAAAAAATTGCTGGTGTTATCTGCATGTACCAGAGAAAGGAAGGAGGAATGGAATCCTATCTTTCTGATGTAAAACAACAAAGCAAGATTTCTAGTTCTGGAGGTACTGAAAGGTAGAAATGTTGGTGCAAAACAACATTCTGTCTTTTGTTTGCAAGAAAAATATATGTTCAGTGCATCAATGATCCCTTTGATTCCTATGTCTCTTGAAAGTCTCTTTTGTATTATAGATTAAAAAAATCTATAATATAGCATATAAAAAAATCTATAAATACCATATTATTATAATTCCCTTGGAATCCGGCAAGGCTAAACAATCATACCCCTAAAATAAACAACATATGAATGTGTTTACCTTGCTGTATCTTTTTTCTTCTAGTGAATTCATATTATTAATAGATGTTATATTCTTCCTTCCTTCCTTCCTTCCTTCCTTCCTTCCTTCCTTTCTTCCTTTCTTCCTTTCTTTCTTCCTTTCTTCCTTTCTTTCTTCCTTCCTTCCTTCCTTCCTTCCCTCCTTCCTTTGTTCCTTTCTTTCTTTCTTCCTTCCTTCCTTTCTTTCTTCCTTCCTTTCTTCCTTTCTTTTTCTTTCTTTCTTTCTTTCTTTCTTTCTTTCTTTCTTTCTTTCTTTCTTTCTTTCTTTCTTTCTT
>JAOQGH010000001.1:106388215-106439318 GCA_025769975.1 Gallinago jamesoni | reverse complement strand
CCTTCCTTCCTTCCTTCCTTCCTTCCTTCCTTCCTTCCTTCCTTCCTTCCTTCCTTCCTTCCTTCCTTCCTCTCTTTCTCTTTTTTGTTCTCTTTAGTTTATTCTACTGACGGTATGCACATTCCCATATACATCTTGATAAAAACCTGTCATAGTTTAGCCCCAGTCAGCAACTGAGCACCACAGAGTTTCCCACTCACTCCCCCGGGTTGGCATGGAGGAGAGAATCAGAACAGTAAAGGTGAGAAAACTCATGGGTTGAGGTAAAGGCAGTTGAATAAGTAAAGAAAAAGCCATGCACATAAGCAAAGCAAAACAAAGAATTAATTCACTGCTTCCCATGAGCAGGCAGGTGTTTACCCATCTCCAGGAAAGCGGAGCTCCATCATGTGTAATGGTTACTTGGGAAGACAAACACTCTAACTCCGAAGGTCCCCCCCTTCCTTCCTCTTCTCCCAGGTTTGTATGTTAAGCATGACATCATATGGCATGGGATATCCCTTTGCTCAGTTGGAGTCAGATGTTCTGGCTGTGTCTCCTCCCAACTTTTTGTGCACCCCCATCCTACTTGCTGGTGGGGAGGTGAGAGGAGCAGAAAAGGCCTTGATTCTATGTTAAGCACTGCTCAGCAATAGATAAAATACTCCTGTATTATCTACGCCATTTTCAGCACAAACTTGAAACACAGCCCCATGCTAGCTTCTGTGAAGAAAGTTAAAGTTAACTCTACCCTAGCAAAAACCAGCACCAAACTGTATAGCCTTAATTTGAAACATTTAGTATATGTTCTTACATAAAATGCTGTAGCTTTGAGGATGATAATCATAATGCCTTTATTGTCAAAGATAAATTATTCACAGAACATTTAAAAGACTCAAGAGAGGTAACCCAGAGTTGAGTTCCTGGGAGTCAGATTATTACATGCTTACTCCCTTTGTTTCCTTACTCTATTAATAAAATGCTACTCAGTATGGAAAAGGTATTAGAGCATCTAACATCTGGCTATACAATTATTTTTTGTTAAATTGTAATCATATTTCTTGTTCTGTTTCAAAATACAGCAAAATCTGAACACTGAACTTTAAAGAATAAGTTATTTTATTTCTCGCTTGATTTAAATTAGAATTATATGATACCCTAGGCTACTATAAAATTGAAATATATCTTCCCTCCTTCCTTCCCCCTGAAACCCTCTTATTGCCTAGCTTGTTAAAGAATATACTGACAAACAGCAAACTTTACTTTTCCCTGGTCTCCCTAGGCAAATTCATGTCAGCGCAGTCCTTGAAGAGAGATAGTATTTGGTGGTGCATGGTGTTACACCATCCTGCTTTAGGGGGGAAACGGCTGCTGTCTGGATGCCTGCAGGATCTCAGCAAGAGATGCTGCCTTGTGCTGAGGCAAGATACGGACAGTCAGCTGTCCCTGCTGAGTTTCTCCAAGCAGAGCAAAGCAGGCTGACTCTTGCAAATGCAGAAGACCCCTGGCAGGCACAAGCTCAACAGACACCAGGACGCCCTGCCTTTCCCAGCAGAAATATCAGTCTTGACAATGCACTTCTTTCCATTATCCGATGTGAAATACAGCTTTGCCCATACCCCTTTCCCGCAAGTGATGTACTATAGCATCTGTAGTTATGGATGCATTTCTTTTCCCCTTTCACTCATTGCACCACACACCTTTCACTGTGCAATGAATAAATAACATTTGAAAGACTGATAGCAGACTAATTAATTGTAAATGTTAGAGCTTTATTTTGAAAATGCATCACTTTCAGTTTAGCTGCTAAATCTTCTTTCACAAACAGAAATTTTACAGAATGAGACTATTAAGTTTATGTTCAGCTGGTTCTAGTTATTATATTTTCTGACACACAAAAAAGCAAAGATTTGGCTTGTCATAACCATCAATGAGAAATGCTTTTATTTTAATTAATCCTGTTGCATCTTGTCTGCATCTACATCATTATTTTCTGGGATATGTGATCGTTAAATACATCTGAACTGAAATTCAATGACAGTTCTCCAAAACAGACTTTTAAATTTGACTGAATTTTGTGTTTTCCCAAGGAATAGGAATATCAAATATATGCCTGTGGCAATATGCTGGTATACCAGTGCTACTTATATCAAACTTTGGTTGGAGAATATTAAGATTCATGTGAGACGAAAGCCATAAGAAATAGGATGCAATAGCCAAGCTTTTTTGTATGGTGTTTCGTTGCACATCTATCAGCATATTTTATAAGCATTAAAACCAAGACCAGTACAGCATAAAGATATACATTTACCAAAGGAAAAAGTGCAGCACAAAATTATATATTTATCAAAGTGTAAAGTGAGGTGGTAGCACCATTATTTAATCAGGGAATTATTCATTGGATAATCATATTTTTACTGTGTTTCACATAATCAGGAAATGCTTACTGGTTTGCCTACCTCTGAGACCCCCTCAAATTCATTTAGACAAAAGCATTATGTTCTCCAATGTTATTTTACAATACATCTCTTCTTTGGTTGTGATTTGAAATAATTGGATACAATTAATAATCACTTTTAGTAATGTGATGTGAATTAAATCTTTCTTTGACAAAGTAGAAAATGTAATAATGCTACATATGTCAAGCAGATGGGAGTAAAATGCACCACAAATTTACAGAAATTAAAAAAAAATTAAAAAAGAGTTATCCACTGTCATCAAAATTTGTATTGCAAACATGCCCACCTGTTGTCAAAAACCCCCACACTTTAACCACTAGGACCTTAAGGCTACATTATTCCAAGTTACTTTACTTATATTCACAGAATTATCCTACTTATATTATGGACGTGTATTTCCACTGATCCCAATGGGATACTCTCCTGAGCACTACAAATCACACAGCTCTACTTACTGATTACAATTTTTAATTAACCAGATTTTCATAATTTATTTTTAATAAATTAATTACATTAATGAGATTTTAAAATTCTGAAGGAAGTACACAATCTTAAATTAAACACCAATGGCAATTAAAGATTATATGTTAGAAATGGCAAAATTCATACAATTCTAACAAAGGATATGAAACTCTAGTGGTAACAAATTAAAATGATAAATCAAATTAGTATTATCTCACAGTGAAACATCTTAACTATGCTCATCTCTTCTCTGTAAGATGATTTTATTATCAATACAGAATATTAACTCTTAATAAAGACCTTATTAATCTGTTGATCAGGATTTATTTTGATCAAAATATGGTACATTATGTGGTATAATCACAGATATTTCTAAACAAAGAAATTTTGACATTTATTCAGGAAATAGAAAGTGAAAGTTTCCATCTAGGTCATGATAACTATATATATATGTTTTTCAAGAACGAGAGTCACTGTGAAACCCTGCCCTGTGAAAGATGATGACAGTGGTTTGAGAGAGTTCAGGCTTTCAGCTATGCTTTAAAAGCAATATGAGAAGTAACAGTCAACTGCATTGTGTGTTTTCTCCTATATTTTTCATATTATTATCTTTTACCCAACCTTGGACCTTCTTCCTCAGTTTTAATGTGAATTCCACCTACTTTTCCTCCCTTTACTCATATATAAAGGGGGAAAAGATTCACCAATTCTGCTACTTTTTTCCGCAGTTCTTAGTAATGACTCATCTGGACAAATAAACAGAAATGTTTAGGAGCAAAGTCAGATCAGTCAAGGCACCAGGGAAATAAAACAAGCAAGATATCAAAGAGAGAATAAGCCACATGTACATTTCTCCTCAAGCTGTCAGAAGTAAATGTCGGCTATGAAGTCTCTTAAAAACTTGAAAGATCCCACTGTAACTTTACATTGTTAAGGCCTTGCATGGTATATAGGTTGAAGGGAAATACATTACCTGGCTGATGGGCTTTGTCATGCAGGGCTCACTTGGATATTCCACTTCCTAAGTGGAACATCTGTGTAGAAAAAAAAAAAAAAAAAAGATTTTGAGAATCCCTGGTTCAGAAGATAGTTAAGAAAGCTGAATAAATTATTCAAAATAAATATGATACAATTCAAAAGGGAAATATGCAAAATTTTATGCTTGACTAAATTAAGTCGAAGAATAGAGTGAATAAGCAGCAGTTCTGCTAAAAAGTATCTCCAATACTGTGGATGTGAGATACTCTAGGAGTCCATGAAAGCTGTGGGATGCATCCTTTTCCTCGATGATGCTTTAGCAGCAATATTATTTCCGGTTTTGTGTACCTTCACATAAGAAATATAAGGAACAGTGAGGGACAAATAATTAGTAAATTAATTGTGAGAAAAAGTGAAAGCACTGTTTTTTAAAATGAAGGTCATTAAAGACTTAGATATTCTACATAAAAGAAGAGGGTAATAACCTGTTATCTTGGTTCACTGGGAATGAGCAGGGAAGTCAGGAATGCAACACAGAACAGAAGATAATATTTTTACTGTAAAGTACTAAAATAGCTTACAAGAATTTTCAACTTTAGAGGGTTATTTAAGAACAGTTACACAAACAGCTGTTAGAAACGTATCAGCCATAGTTTGCCTTGCCTGGGGATAGGTGCAGGGATTAGATCAAGTTTTGCCATTGCTACTGGCTCTGTTTTTTATGATCTCTAAGAAGTAAAGCCCAAGGACAAAAGAATTAATGAAGAAACTAAATGTAAGTCAGATGTTGTTGGTTTTTTTTTTCTTCAGTCTGGAAGTTTAGGTACCTGGATGTTTTGGAAATGAAATCCTCAAAGTCCATTAGGAATACCTGGAGAGAAATAGAAGAAACCATTAGTGTAGCTGTACGTAGGAGATGCAGTAACTGTACAAGAAAGAAATAAGGAAAGCCCACCCTGAGGAAACTGTTACCCATGAAAAGAGTTCTGCCAGTCTCTATGTGCTCCTCTACAAGAGGTGTCTGAGGCTCTTATGAAGATAATCAACTGAAGATATGAATGTAACTCACATACGTGAAAGTGTATTAGTCTCCAGTATGGACATGGTCATTCATTAGTAAAACGAATCTAAATTGGGTTTAATTAATTTTAGAGGGAGAAAAGCATATCCAGCCTTTGCTGATTTGTCATAGCTTTCCTGGGCCTTCCTCCTTAACAAGTCTTGCATATAAAAGCAGTGTTCAGCTGAGAAGAGAAAGAGAGTGCCAGCTACTCTGCAGAGACAGGAGGGAAAGCCTGCTGTGAGGTATCTGCCTTTGCTGGTTTCCATGTAGGACCATTTGGGAATAAAGGGGGAGAAGAGACAGAAGAGACAGAGAAATTTCTTGAAGATTTTGGTCAGATTTCTTTTTCTGACATTAGTAGGTTCAGGATTAACTACATTAAAATAAAAGCAAACAGACCGTGCTAAACTCCCTCACCAAAAGCAGTTGAACCATATAAATGTTTTCCTCTTTCTTTTTCTCCCTCTCTCCCACAAATAGTGTTATTATTAATCCAGAAATAGAAATAAAATAGAAAAAGGTAAACTTGAGGCAATCCATCTGTTTATATGGTTGACCTGGAAAAAAATGAAAAAAAAATAAAAAAGAGAAAAGCTTGACAGAAATGAAAAGAGGAAAAAGTGAATAAAATGGCAATTATTTTCTCCTATTGTTACGATTTTTCCTCCCTATAAACTCCATTATCTTATACTGTGTTAAAATAACTGAGAATATTCATAAATGCTTTATGCATAGAAGCTCTCCCAAAATGCGTTACAGGCCACCAAACTTAGGATTCTGCTTTGAATTAATTTCTAATGTAGTCTAATATTATTCAGTGACTATAGAGAGTATAGGTATCTTAACCCCAAAATTAGTCTTTGTGGATAGCCTGCATGAATCATTTCAGCAGTCATGTAACTAAATATCAACAAAACTTCTTTTCTATTAAAACACTACTGGTAAATAATTAACTAATGTTTAGGGTACCTACTTTTTGAGTTTTCAGTATCACAGTCCACGGTATTTATTATAATCCATAATACATGTGGACTGAGTACAAAGTCTTAAGTGGCAGTTTCTGACAGTATATGGTTACACTGTGCTTTGTAATTCAGATGGTGAAAGGATTTTTATGTTGTCATTGCAGAATTTGTTTGTATTTTTTTAATATTTTACATAAAACCTTCTGATTAATTTAAGTAATTTGCAATACAAACTTTCATTCTCAGAAGAAATTAATTGTACTGCAGAACAAACAGGACTTGAGAAACTAAGCTTGTTAGTGGCGACCAGAGATCACTATGGTTGGGAATGTTACCCTGCAAGTTCCTTTCTCTAGTTTGTACTTACAGCTGAGAGGTAGAAAGGAACACTCTCCACCAAATAAGAGCTCTGGCAGGTGTCTTCATTTTATGCTTATATCTACTCTAATAAAATTCACTTACATTGAGAATTCCTATAGCACAGACCTAAAGGAGAAAGAGGATAACAATATTAACTGTAATTCTTGGAAACAGCATGAATTTCACAGGTTTTGAAATGCAAAAGGCTGCTTTTTTTTTTTTTAATTGTGTACCTCTTCTTTTATTTTTTTCCCTTCTCAACACTTCAGTGGAATAGGATTGATGTTTGGGTTTTTCAAAATCTTCTTCTATTATTTCATTTAGTGACATCAGTTACAATAAAGAAGATGGAAATAAGAAAAGTAATCCCCGAATTCTCATTGATCTGTGTGTTTCATAGTAGAGGTTCAAAAACTTTAGAAAATTAAAATCCAAGCTGACAACAACAAAAAAATATTTAGCCATGATTTCTGTTAGGAAAATATGAAATTTTTTTTCTGGAAAAAAAGAATTTTGTGAAATTTCATCTTTCAGAACATGCCACAACATTTCTAGCCATTCACAAAGCTCTAAGGGCTCAATAGGAATATGTCTGGCTGCAAACACAAGAAATGTTCTCTCTCAGCTGTCATTTTCTATAATGCATATTTACAGATTTCCAGAATGTGCAACTCTATTCTATGTTTAAGCAAACCATGCTGCAAATTATCCAGTGAAAGGCAAAGATACAGAACAGAGGTCTCTGGCCCCAGCTTTGGCTTTGCAACCAGCACTGAGGAAAAGGCAATACACAGTTACAAAGACCCCATAGCAAACGAGGTGTCTATCCAAGAGTCAGATTAGCCATCTGTTTCCTCAAACACTCTCCTTTTCATTGGCTGAGGCAAAGGGAGCTGCGCCAGTTTTGCCTGTGCCGGGCTTAGTGTCAAGCTGCTAAGATGTCCCAGCAGCCACAGGATGGGTCAGAACAATGTTAAATGCATCCTTTGTCCACCAATCCTCTTGTGTACTGCAAAGAAGGGAATTTCTAATAAAGGTTTTATATGGCACAAAACCCCCCCTCTGATAGGCACTGAAGTGGTCCCCTCCAAGCATTCCTGCAACAGGGTTAGCCAACTCCCTTAGAAGATTTTGGACACATTCTGTCATGTCCCTGACTTTTGATGCCTGCTTTCCAGCAAAGCTTTGGTAGGTTTTTTTTTCTGCCGTTCTTGGTTTCTTCTACCTAGGCTTTGTGTTTGTGGAATTGCTTTCATTTCCTTGATTTTGCTGTGAACAAAGCCTGTTTTCGCGTTTCTGCAGACACAAACATGCACATGTAAAAATCAAAAGCTGTAGAAAAATGAAATTGCAAGAACTTAAATAAGAAAAACCAATCACTTTCTAGGTAAAACGTCTACCTACAGAATGAGATCAGCTTTTCAAGGAGAAATAGATTTTTTTTTTGGTAATTAGAAATTATTGAGAATAAATATTTTGTAGGTTCATTGCTGATAGAGACAGAGACAATATGTGTATGCAATTAACTCTTAATTCTCCAAACTGCTGTGGCAAATATTATTTATGTGGGAAGATTTGGCTCACATTTTTGCAATGTTGAAGAAATGTTGGCATGTATACTATTACTTATTTCCATTGATAAAGATTATCACATAGGGTAGATATTTTAAATTTTTATTTTTATTCTTTGTAATGACGAAGACAGAAAACTAAAAAGCTTTTAAATAGGAATTTTATCAAAATTGTTATGGTAGATTTTCTTATAAATTAAAACCTTATTCACACTACAGTCTCTGTCAAAGCTCATATCTCTCTGTATAGTGGTTGGTTGTTCGTGAATACATTCATTATTTTGAGAATTATGTTTTGTCCAGAGTATTTCAACCAGTACTACTAAATTTATGAGCTTTCTATTGAAAGATGACATTGGAAAATATGCATGAAAACCATCAACACATTCTGAACACTTTGTAAGAGATTAAAATCAAATATTTAAAATATTACCCATGTAGTAACTTAAAATATACTTCTGAGGGAAGAAGGAAGCTAAAATATGCTCTCAAGAAAGAACAAACATGAATTGTTCATACAAAAGGAGTCTCACTTAAATTGCAAATATTGTATAATCTCTTCAGAGCAGAAGCATTTATGGTAGGCTTGCCTACTACTAACCGTAATAGTTCTTGGATAAAAGTTGCTTTTGAGTGCTTCTGTGACATCAATATTAAGGAAATGTTAACACTATAGCTTTACATGTTAAAAAAGTAATTTTCCAAGTCAAAGTTTTGATTCTAGAAGTCATTAGCAAGTAGGATGATACATTCCAAAATTAGAAAATTAAAATAGTTCAAAAAGTTATACTGATTTATATTATATGCATGCCAAGCCCATTCCAAATGTAAAAAAAAGTAATTTTGTGCAGAAAGCAAACTATTTTGACTTGTGTTTTCATTGGCATTTCATTTAATCTACGTATTAGCTCATTCAGAATTCCATGTTTTATTGAACTTGATTATTGAACTTGACCACCAAAGAGACCTGAGATGGATTCACAGCCAACCCTTGCCTTGTTGCTTCAGGAAACAGCTACATTGCTTCCTCTGCCTATTCCTCTGTCTCTTCTCCACCACACATCTGATTCTCTGCTTGACTGCAGCTTCTTCTACTTCCACCCACCATCCATGGTGCCCTTTTCCTTTTCTTGGGCCCATAGGGCCCAGGGTAGATAGTGAAAAAAAAGACCCTTAAGAGAGCTAGTTAATTAGCAGGTCCTCTGTTTGCTATAAGTGAATTCAGCTATACTTTTTTTTTTTTTTTTTTTATCCTGAAGAGTGTATTGCTAGTTGGGAAATAGAATATAAAAATAAAACAGCATGTTATGCTTATATCTGTAGATAAGATATCAACAATGTTTTGTATCCAGACATTTTTATAATCCACCTGGAAGGTTAAACTGTAATAACGACTTAGTTATGGTCACAGGGTTATAACAGTTGAGATAGATTTGATGTAAGTATAAATTAGTTATTTTCCATTCATGGAACATGCTTATATGTTGACCAAGTATAATAATGGTTGGAGAACGAATATATGTATAACGTAGATAAAATAGAATTATTTAAGGATTTTGTGTGCATGCGTATGCCGTATTCTCTGGCTCTTATTTATTGTATTGGCTAAAATGTTAAATTAAAAATACAAATTAAAGCAGTTCTGATGCATCACTGTTTTTTGCATTGATAAAAGCTCTTTGAGTTTAACAAAAAGTGATGACATAATTCAGTCCTTTTTTTTTTTTTCTGGAGTAACTGTGACTCTCTATAAAAAGATTGTACAGTGACTAATCAGAGAAAAAACAACCAACAAACCAAAATAAATCCCAAATAATAGATGCTTGTAATTAATCTGACCCACATCCCAATTTCTGGCTCCATTTTTCACTGCAGAATTTTGTTCACGTTGACTGAATGTAGAGAAGGGAGGTAATAGGAGCACAGGAAAATTGGGAACACTTTCTGGGTGTGATATTTAGCTTAATAATCAGTAGGTTCTAGGATCAAGTTGCATAAAAAGTCCTGCTCTGTTTCTATGATGGAAACTGCTTAATTGTTGAGTGGAAATGATGCATGCATAGATTGTAGATACTGTAATGGCAAGGGCCATGATCAGAGCCGATAGTTACACCAAAGAGTTCAAGACAAGATTCTAACCAACCCATCATGGCCATAGACAGCCTAGATCTTTGTAAATGCACAGAAATTTTCTGATAATGGCGGATTCACTTTGTTATAAATGCCAAAATATAGACAAAAAAATTAAAGTAAAATTTAGGCAAATATTAATTACAGCAAGAGAAATGCATGTGTAATGAAGTTATAAATGGACAAGTATATATTATAATGGAAAATCTTACAACAGATTTCACTGTTTTCACTAAATTTAATGATAATTGTAAGTAACAAATAAAAATAGGGTGGTTACCTGTAAATTCTGTTGACAATGCCGGTAGAAGGTTTTACTTCTCAGCTTTTCCCAAAACAAAGTTCATGTTAGTCTTGTGCATGCAATATATTTTACTGCAGTGTCTATTATTACATATCAACAAATGGTCAGTTCTGTTCTAATCGCCTACACACACTGTCCACTCATCTGGTTTTGTTGTATTTCTTGTTGTTCTGGTTTTGGAAAGGTAAATAATTAGCCTCACAGTTAATGTAGCCATGTTTGTTATAGTGTGATTATTCAAGTGATTGAAGTTATTCACTTATTTAAGTATTTGAAAACCTGAAGCTTAAAACCACAAGAAAAGTGTCTTCATGTGCAAATGAGACTGTACAGCCTTTTTGTTCAAAGCCTACCATGAACGAAGTTGTACCAATGGTACTGTTATGAAGGCATTTCCACGAGTCTTAACTTTTTCCTTGCACCTATTTGTCATTTTTCATCTTCTACATAGGTTGTGTACAAAACCTGTCCTTTCTGTAGTCAACACAGTAGGATCTTGGTCCATATCTAGGGATTCCATATATGTTCTTTGTTCTATATAGCACAAATAATGAGTGAAATAGAAGTCAGTGCTAGACACTGCTTACCCAAAAACCTGGGCGTTCACCAAGGCAGAACTTTTTCAAACAAAACATGGAAATTCCTCTTCCTTCAGATGGTATACTGCTGTCTGAGGGAGAAGCAAGAATTGACCCTTGCTATGTGTTTGTTTTACAGGTACGGGTAGGCTGACCACTTTAATCTTGTTGGTATCTGTCCCTGTCATACAAACTCACCTGTGTACCTTGCACACAACATACTGGCCGTACACATGCATATGCACATCCATAGCTTTATACACAGTCTGTCGGACAATATTTAATTTTATGATATAATCAGTTGGGTAAGTGCCATTATTTTTGATTTTGAAAAATACTGAACCATGTCCTCAGATATTCTATGAAAGCTCACTGTTTTTAGCAGTAGTATGCTGAAATACACACCATATAATATATATCTAAGAACCTTGCCCATACCTTATGCTAAAAGTCATATTCTTGTGCCACGTAACTGGCTATTTCACAGCAAAGTAGTGTTTTGTGTTATTACTTAATTATTGAGGAAAGATATTTCAAGCTCATAACACTTACGTGAAATACCTGCATTAAACAACATGGTGGATGAAACCACTCAGAATAATCATTTATGCAGGCGTTGACAGTACCTTTTGCCCTGGCTAGCTCTCTCACAGTGCATAGCATGACCTCTCATTCTGGGGAAAATTCCCTGTCAAACCTCTCTCATCGAGCTGGTAGGTGCAATTCAGTTATCCATAAAGCAATTGTAGAGGGACTAGCAGTGGTCAGGTCTCCTGTGTTCTGTCCCCTTACTTAGCTAAATGCTTACCTGCAAGTAGAGTCTAAGGGGGATTAGCAATAGTTTGTATCTTTTCCTTCACTTTGAATATTCCTTAGGACAAAATCTGTCCCATTAAATGAATAGTGCAGAGCTCAATTATCAGCAATGTTTCCACTCCCAAAGCTGTGTTTTAATTGCTTTTGGGTTTTGAGTTGGTCGTTTTCAGGTTTCATTTCAAGAAATCCAGTTGACACATGTAATCTCTTATTAATGCACTGGGAAAAAGTAATTCTTGATTAGGGTTTTTCTCATGTCTGTTTTACAGATGACTGAAACATAAATTAACTTCCTTTTCTTTTCTGATACAGTTATATAGTTCAGGAATACACCTTCCATTCCAAGAAAGGTACCTGTAAGGCTTTGTTCTACAAAGAATGCATGCATTTAAATATTAACAAAGATTTCAGCTGCCGAGAATGTGCTCTGCCTCAGTACCTTAGTCTGTTAGATATCTTTTACTGAAGAGCCTGAAAACTGAAGAAAAACATGCATGCAAAGAGCTTTATTCTTTGGATATTAGCTGTAAAGAGATGTGAACTTGTTCAGAATAACTCAGCAAGATTTCACAAGTAAAGACAATAGATGGCAGTCTTAATCCGTTGTGTTCAAAGTACTACAGAAACATCAGTATCTTTTGCCCCTCACCCAACAAGTCACATCTATCTTTCAGCAGTTTGTAGGTCAATGTACAAACACATTTGAAAAGTTCATTTTGAAGATCTTTTCCTTCTACAAGTCTGGCTTGATTTACATCCGCCCTGCTGTCCCTATAAATGGATATCAAGGTGAGGACTGACGGTATCTGGAAGTGGATGATTTCCTTGCATTTAGCTCAGGAGGACACTGCAGGATCATTGCAGCATGAATACAGAGTATTTGGCAGTGTGGATATCCACCCTGATGAGAAAATCCTTGGTCCCCACATAGATAAGCACACTGCAAACCTTTCTGGATAGGTTTGCCCTGCACAATTCATAGAACGAGAGAGAAGCCATTCATCTTGTCTCCCTTGCCCCTTGCCTGGATAGCATTGCCTTTTGAGGAGGTCATACAGGAGGACATATTTGCCTGTCTTCCCTCAAGCTAAAGCACACATGTAAACTGACCAAAATTAATTTCATTATAGGCTAAAACAAATTTTTCTGCTTTCTCTCCTGAAATGTTAGCTAAAGAATGGATCCCTGAGACATCTATGGCTGAACAGTGATTTTCTCTCTGGGTATGCTGACAAAAGTGTGTGGAAAAATTACTTTGTTTCTGTGGTTACTGGAACCATTCCAAAATGTGTCATGCATAACACATACTGTGTGTGTGACTGTGCAGCAGTTTTGTAACCTGTTGCCTAAACATTTTCTCAATGTTTTCTACAGAACACGTTACTTTGCTGATTTCTGTTGGTGAAAAATGTTTTTCATTACTCTGTCATGATTTATGTTTTATATATATAAATCAACAGCAACACGTTCTCATATGAACTGGTTTGCAGACACCTTAGGTTTCATTAAACTGCACACAGGAGGAGTAACTTATTCCAGAAATACAACTGGAGAGTGAGTACCAGGTTTCAAACCTATGACAAACCAGTGATTAACATGTGTCTTTCTAGATGGTGATACCCCTGCCAAAGCAGGTCTACCTAGAGCAGGTTGCACAAGAACATGTCTAGGTGGGTTTTGAATGTCTCCAGAGATGGAGACTCCACCACCTCTCTGGGCAACCTCTTCCAGTGATCTGCCACCCTCAAAGTAAAGAAGTTTCTCCTCAGGTTTAGATGAAATTTCCTACGTTCAAGTTTTTCCCCATTACCTCTAGTCCTTTCACTGGGCACCACTGTAAACAGACAACAAAAACAATAACAAACCCAAACAAAACCTCCAACATAAAGGAAAGAAAGGCAGCAAAGAAACAAACAAGAGACAACAGAGGGAGAATGATCTCCAGACCATGAGAAGGATGTACGCTCAGCTATGTTGTTCCATAAAGTGCAGAATCTTCTTCCTCCCCAGAAATCATATCTCTCTCTTTTTATGCCCTTTTTGCACCTTTTTAATTTCTAGGAAAATACAGACACAACAGGATCTGGGTAGAGTATAGAATTATTTCTGGCCACGATGGTCAATACTAATGCCTTGCAAGAAAAATGCATCATAGACTGTTTTCTCTAAGGATTGAACCACTGCATAGTTCTGAATAATGGAAAAAACACAATTGTGAAATCAACACTACTTTGTAAATAATTTACTAACAATTAAGATCTAAATTAATCAACTTTCTTTGTGTGCTCTGAATTGTTAAACCAACTCTCCCAGTTCATGTGCATATTTGTTATTAAGGTCTGATTAATTTCATAAGCATAATTCTTAATCAGTGAGTTTGGTTAACTGAAATATAGTAATAGAGCTGCATGGATTTTTTCTGCAAAACACTGTTATCATAGAAAGTACCAGTTACCAAAAGAAAATGCAAGTTTTATGTGGAAAGTTATGGTGTTGATGAAACATTCATATGGAAAGTCTTCTCATCTTCAGGACAAAGTTTTTATTCAACAAAAATGGAGATAGGTTGATAGGTAGGTAGCTAGGTAGCTAGGTAGGTAGGTAGGTAGGTAGGTAAATAGATAGATAGATAGATAGATAGATAGATAGATAGATAGATAGATAGATAGATAGATGAGAGAATGAGCTCTGAACAATGTAGAGCAGGGACTTTGCTTGCAAATCTCCCAGTTGCCAAAGCCAGCAGTTGGTTTACCGCTCTGAATGGACTATTACACTTTAAGCAGAAAGTAATAATTTGATTGACTCTGTTGCATCCATCATTGAATGCTAATGATACACCGCCTGACTATAAGCTGTAAATGACCAAAAATAAATATATAGGTGATTGGACAATTTGGGGTGGAAGAGAGGGGCTATTAGTTGTCAAAACAACGAAAACAATTAAACCAAGCCTGAATGTGTTGCTAAAATCATCATATCAATACTACATTACTAATCAAATTGAAAAGCAAAAAATTAATTATTACAAATTAAAGACTTTGTTGATTCCACCCGTGGATAATAGAATCATAGAACCATAGAGTCATAGAATCATAGAATGGTTTGGGTTGGAAGGGACCTTAAAGATCACCTAGTTCCAACCTCCCTGCCATGGGCAGGGACACCTCCCACTAGACCAGGTTGCTCAAAGCCCCATCCAGCCTGGCCTTGAACGCTTCCATGACTTCCCTGGGCAGGGATAATAAAAAGTAAAGGTTAGCTATATTTATATATCTTCCAGGCATGTTCAAAAATACAATGTCCTGCTTTTTCAGGAGTAGCAAGTTACTGTAGCTGCTGAGTATCTCCCAAGGTTGTGTGGGTTTTATAACTTTACTGGACTTTCCTGTGCCCTAGTCTCACCAGAAAATATTCTGTATTATGAGCTACACCTACCCTGAAACCTGGAAAAAAATACGACCTGGATGATAGCATGGTCTGCAGCACTTTGTTTATGAGTACATCCTTCCGGCAAGCTCCTGTATGTCAGCATGAAAATGGAAATAACACTTCTTTTCTGTCCTTGAGATATAGATCAAACAATATTGTCAGAAGAGAGGTTTCTCTGTCAAACATTCTTTTGATCCCACTGGAGACTGAGCTGCTGAGCTTGTGTATCCTTCGGATCAGAGTGTGTACCTCACTATGCTTTGTTAAACTTCTCTGTCTATAGGTTTTGGTGCTGCAACTGTGGCATTTACTAATAACAGTGTACAAGAAGAAGGTGGGGTTGTTACCACACTATTCCAGCAGGTTTTATGTCTTTTCCCTGGTTTCTTTTGGGGGTATTCCTTTATTTGTTTTTCTTAAAGAAAAAATCTTGTTATTGGATAATTTTCGGCACCTAGTTCTATTTGAACCTAGTAAAGCCTCCCCCCGTCTTTTTTTTTTTTTTTTTTTTTCTGGAGAAAACTCATTTTATTATTGAATAATTAACAATCAGAACAGGGGAAATATTTCCATTCCTTTCAGTAGCAGGAATGATATATGTATGTCTTGCAGCAGGTTAAGATAGCCATGTACAGTGCATTATTCACAAATACTAGCACACATTTTTATATTGATTTGACCATAGTCACACAATTTCTATTTACTTTTTCCACATCACTACTAACACTAACAAGTAAGTGTGACAAGCAACTAATACATATTGGTGCTACTGATGCAATCGTACAGCAAGAGCAAAAGCAGTATTGGTTTTACTGCTTTTGGAGTATTGGAAAAGGAGTGTTTTCAGTAAGTACATAATACTGCTATGTGTGTATTTTGGTTTCTTTTCTGACTATCATAGGTGGGTCATCTGGGTAAGTGGTTGCATCTGGATAGTTCATAGGCTGTGTTGTGTGCTAGGATCCTGATGATCCCAATTGGGAAATGGCAGAGGGTGTGATCCTCCCTCCCAGGACTGTTGTTGACATATTGCAGATATTGATGCTGGTGGGTGGGAGCTGGGGACAAGGTCCGCAAGGAAGGAAGGAGATAAAAACTATTGGCAGGTTTTTCCTTGATGTGGAAATAGGATGCAGTCATGATGAGCCTGAGCCATGGGAGCTTGGTGGTCCACAGTCTAGCCATCACCTTTGTACTGATGACCCTGAAGGGTGTATAAGGCACCATTTTCCTACTCAAGAGTGATAATTTTATTCCAGTAGTCTTATGGCTTCCAAAGATTCACAATACTTGTTACAATTGGGAAAGGATATAATTGCATTTCCCAGTGTAACGAGCAGCTGAAATACCTTTTGAGATATTTGCCCCTTTCAGGATTTTAGATTCCCTAGAGAGAATTTTGGAAGTCTGGAAAGCAGACATAATGCAATTACCTGAATCATAGCAGTCTTTTCAATGACATCTGCCCAACTCTAGCTGTCAGATATTTTAATGAGATAACAAAGCAGTAAGGACAAAGAGCATTTCTTTGTCTTGTAACAGTGACAAAACAAAAATCTGCTTTCTTTTGTAACCCAGACTGCAGAGCTGACAACTGATATTAGATTCAGCTGCAATGCATATGTATCTATGTATCTATGTATCTGTTGAGTAACTCCAAGGAAATATATAGCTTTTTTTTAACATGCAAGGATTTCTCTAGTAACAACATTTTCTGTCTGTGTAGCTCAGAATGGGTAGCCCTGCTGAGTATGGCCGGAGGCTTGTTGCTCACTGGTGGATGTTGCAAGAACATTGACTGATAATGTTGTACCCTGATAGCAATTTTGTGTATTATCCCTTGCAATATTATAATTCTCTTTTTGGCAAAGAACAATATATATTCTTGGGGATTACTTTTCTTCTCAAGGAAGGAGAAGGAATCCACTGTTGTCTCAGTTTATTTGCTTTTTTAAAATTTTTTTTTAGAAGGAAAATGAATGGAGAGAGAAGAGTGGGATACAGTCTTCTTTGTTTCAGACACAGAAAATTTCTATTTTACTCAAGCAGTTCATGTTCAGTCTGTTCCCATTGAAACTGTGTAACTGTGTTAATGTGATCTCATAAGTAACTTATTTTTTAAAGAAAAAAATAAATCAACTTATCTACTTTACTTTTTTTTAATCTTCTGGTCATGGTTTTTGGCCAATGGTTCTGGCATTGGGCTTATGAAACTAAATATGTTACTTCAAACTCTTTTCCAAAACAAGATAACTTCATTTTTCCTCCTCAGTTATTGGGGTGAGACATTATTTGCTGCAGCATGGCTCATCAATTTATTGAATATTTATGTTTTCAATTGTTCTATATCAAATTTGGACAAAACTGTGTTAACTAACATTGCTGGAAGGGCCTGTGGATCTGATCTAGAATATTACATACTACTCTTCTCTGAAAATATTTGTAGTCCTTTTGAAGAAAATTGCCTACCAGAGTGCTTGGGATCATTTGCAGTAATGCTTTCCATGATACTGTGGATTTGCTCAGTGTTTCTAGTTATTGCTTCTGACCATCCTATACAAGCAATGACTTGTGGAGAATGTTATTTTCTGTGTCTAGTGTCACTAAGAGGTTGCTGATAGAGACTCTGAGCTCTTTTTGGAAATCAGCATAGCAGCCTATGTCTTTGTGCTATGCCATCCTGGAATTTACATTTTTAACCATCTTTGCCATCAGAATTAACTGCTACTGCCAACACGCATCTAAACTTCTCAATTTGAGTCAACTCAAGCCATTGCCAAAATAAATAGCAGACTTTTACAGGAAGAAACTTGTGTCTTTTACATGTGCCAGACAAAAATGAGTCTGCACAAGCAAGCTCATGCCTGATTCCTGTGTAGGCAGCCCCCATGAGGTGGCTAGCAGTGTAGGAGACCAGTGTCAGCACCATGGGTGCAAGTTGGCACAGGGAAGCATTATGGACAGACAATGACAAGGAAGGATTTCAGAAACTGGGGTTGCCAGGAAAAGATATGAACTGAAAAATGTAACTTGCAGGGGAAGAAACAAAAGGAGGTCTTAAGAGGGAGGAGTGATGTGTGGGAGAGAAAAAAGTAAATCTTCATTCAAAGCCTCCAAGGAACTCACATCTCTCTCCACAATTTTCTGTTCTCCCAGACTAGATGCTCTCCCAGCTATTATAGTCCCCCCGCAACATTCCAGTAGAAATCACATGTGGTGTGTTGACGCTGGCTGGATGCCAGGTGCCCACAAAAACCTCTCTATCACTTCCCTCCTCAGCTGGAAACAGGGAGAGAAAATATGACAAAAGTCTTGTGGGTTGAGATAAGGACAGGGAGAGATCATTCAGCTATTACCATCACAGGATGGGCAAAACAGCGTCAACTAGGGGAAAAAAATAATTTATTTGTTACCAATAAAATCAGAGTAGGATAATGAGAAATAAAGTCAAATCTTATTAAAAAACAACAACAACAAAAAAAACCCACCAAAAAACCACCACCCCACAACCCCTCACTTCTCAGGCTTAACTTTAGTGGTGCTGCCACCGTTACTGACAGACTGAGTTGGCTTGCAGTGGCTCCTTCTTGGAACTGGCTGGTATTGGGAGGGAAGCTTCTAGCAGCTTCTCACAGAAACCACCTTTGTAGCCCCCCTACTACCAAAATTTTGCCATGCATACCCAATGCACCTCAATTCAGTCTTATTGTCTTATTTTGCTCCACTACTAGAACAGAATTTTTTCTATATGATTCACAAGCCTTGAACTGATACTGATACTGAATATGACTTTGAAGCAATTCTATTGGCAAATTTTATTCAGTTCTGTATTGCACTCACTTTGTTTAAAACTAATCTTTTAAAGTAATATTTAAGTTAGATTTTCTGATTGTTTAAACTATTACTGAAGTCATCATATCTATATTTGTGCATATTCATATTTGTACAAACAAAGACCTTTATCTTCAAATAGGGATGCCCGTAGTCCCTGTTGTAACATTTGGTAGGTCATTGGAAAACTTCTCATTGAGTTTCTGCAAATGCAGTCAGTATCTATGGAGTTTTCATATCAAGTAACAAACTGGATATCATATCTTTTATAAACGTAGATATATTTTGTTTCCTATATGTCTGTTGAAATATGGAAGGCACGAATAAGCCTGTCTGTGGAAACAGCATTATCTACAGGTGACACTTTAGTCTTTCAGCTCAAATTCCATTTCATGACATTAGTTGTCCTCACTCTAATAAACTTCTAACAAAGTTGTTTTCAAATGCAATCCAGACATCTGTTGTTTGTTTATTTGAGTCTTTCCTGGTTCTGGTGGGGATAGGGTTAATTTTCACAATTAGCTGGGACTGGCTGACCCAAAGTAGCCCAAGGGGTATTTGATACCATGTGATGCCATGCTCAGTATATAGCAGGAATTGCTGTTGGGGAGCCAGTTGGGCTTTCTGGGTTCCAGTCCATGAACAGGTGTACATTAGTCGCGCTTGTATATTCCTTTATCAGTATTATTGTTGTTTTTTCCTCTTTCCTTTGATGTTCAGTTAAACTGCCTTTTTCTCAACCCACAAGTTTTGCCTATTTCTTCCATTTCTTCTCCCAGCAGGTGTCTGAGTAAATGGCCATGTAGTTCTTTGCTAGCTATGGCTAAACCACAACAGATTATAAATAGTCAAAAAACCAAAGATTCTTGTAATATTTTGTAACTGTAATAATAATTTTAACAAGTTGGTTCTCTCACTATGAGAAAAGTTCTAATTTGATGTGTAATAGTGGATAATACTTTGGAATCACATTAGACTAGAAAATATGTTATAATTATTCAAATAACTTCAGATAGTCTCTAGTTACTAACTTAGACTTTCTCATTTGCATGTAAAAAAGAGCACATAATCCAGTTAGCAACTAGATTGCTTTCTTAAACACTGTGGCATTTAATCTATTTGATGCTGTATTAACCCTTTCAGAAATAAATTTACCATGTGAAACTAATCACTTTAAAGGTTTTATCCACTGAGATTTCCATATCTCTCTCTTGCTTTAATTGCTTATTTAGTTTATCTTTGAATGTTTATCATGCTCACATGTAGGCCTCTCAACTAGTAAATGAGACAGTATTCCAACTGTCTTAGTAGTCGATATAGGATGTTAAAATTTGAACACTAGCTTATATTTAATCAGCTGTTTTATAATCTTAGTCAAGATAGATATTACTATGACTTACTAAATCAGAAATGCATTAATGACAGTACTATCAAAATACAACATTATCAAAACATGCAGTCTGTTACTATGACTTTTTGTTCATAAATGCAGATGAATTATCCTTATACGAATAAGTGGGTAGTATTTGGTTGCACAGTGTTAAGAGGTTTCTGTGTTTTCTGAATCTATACTTCACAATTTGAATACTGTGACAAATTTTGCAGTCAGCTGCTTTGTGCAACCTGCTAGTTTCCTCACTATTCTGTGCCGTAACATTATACAATATCTGTTTTCTCACAACGAAACTACTTCTGAGCCTTTAAGAGGTCTACCATAAATTTGGGCAGCATTTATTACTTAATTTTTAATCTAGGGTTACATGTATTATACATGGCCATTAGGTTGCCATGGCTAGATGAGGGGAGAGCAGCAGATGTCATCTACCTTGACTTCAGCAAGGCTTTTGACACTGTCTCCCACAACATCCTCATCTGAAAATTAAGGAAGTGTGGGATAGATGAGGGGGCAGTGAGGTGGATTGAGTGCTGGTTGTGTGACAGGGGTTGTCGTTAATGGAGCAGGGTCAAGTTGGAGGCCTGTAACCAGAGGCATCCACCAGGGGTCAATACTTGGCCCAGTCCTGTTCAACATATTCATCAATGACCTGGACAAGGGGACAGAATGTATCCTCAGCAAATTCTCTGATGATACCAAACTGGGAGGGCTGGCTGACACTCCAGAGGGCTGTGCCGCCATCCAACATGACCTGGACAGGCTGGAGAGCTGGGCAGAGAAGAACTGAATGAGGTTCAGCAAGGACAAATGTAAGGTCCTGCACCTGGGGAGGAAGAACCCCAGGCACCAATAGAGGTTAGGGGTGGATCTTCTAGAAAGTACTTCTGAGGAAAAGGATCTGGGAGTCGTGGTAGATGGCAGGCTCTCCATGAGCCAGCGATGTGCCCTTGTTGCCAAGAGGGCCAATGGAATCCTGGGCTGCATAGGGAGAAGTGTGGCCAGCAGGTCGAGGGAGGTCATTCTCCCCCTCTACTCTACACTGGTGAGGCCACAACTGGAATACCACATCCGGTTCTGGGCTCCCCAGTTCAAGAGGGACAGGAAACTACTGGAGAGAGTTCAACATAGGGCAATCAAGATGATTAAAGGATTAGAGCACCTCCCTTACAAGGAAAGGCTGAGAGAGCTGGGGGTCTTTAGCTTTGAGAAGACAAGGCTGAGGGGAGACCTTATTTATGTTTACAAGTTCCTAAAGGGTGGGTTGATGGAGCCGGAATCTTTTCACTGGTTTCCAGTGACAGGACAAGGGGCAACAGGCATAAGATGGAATATAGAAAGTTCCACTCAAATATGAGAAAAAACTTCTTTACAGTGAGGGTGACAGAGCACTGGAACAGGCTGCCGAGAGATGTTGTGGAGTCCTCTTCTCTGGAGATTTTCCAGACCTGCCTTGATACAGTCCTGAGTGATGTGCTCTGGGCAATGCTGCTTAGCAGGGCAGTTGGACTAGATGATCTCTAGAGGTCCCTTCCAACTCTGTCAAATCTGTGAACCAATGAAAAGCATCAGGAAGCAACAATGAGCAAAGAAGAACTCAAATTTTAGTCAACTATGTATTTTCTCTGACTCTTAAGAACATTTAGTAGTCTTTATGTCTTGAAATCTTTCAGGAATGATTGCTTTATTGGTTATGCTATAAACAAGTTGGAAGAAGGACTTTTTATTGTAGCTGATTCTTATGTGTTTCCACAGTGTCAAGAACACAGAAATGATGGTCCTTGATATGGATTTGGACGTTACTGCTGCCATAGAAACATTTAGCAGCAATTTATTAGTCTTATAACTAAGATACTTATGAAATTATTTGTTCCCAGTTTGAATATTGAAAACTGCAGGCCAACCATTTCCAGACATGCTGGAACATACTTATTTGCTAAGTATAAAGTGATATACTTGCATGCATACTTTGGGGTTTGATTGTTGAAGCAGCTTTTGTGAATTTTTTTTTTGAAAATGCATAAAAACCACCACTATTTTCTACTGTGCTGTACTATCCAGATGGATGTGGGAAATTGGTGGTGACATTCTTCTGAGAAACTCCATTAGTCCATTTTCTTTTTATTACAGCTATGACTTCAACCCATTAAAAAGTTACTGAGACTGGGGTACACACATTCACACTTACAGTCTGACTTGATTCTTAGGAAATCATTCTTCTGTGCTTTAGTTCCTGAACTGGAAAGGGACTCTTAATGCTCCTGCCCTTAGAAACATACTGTGAGGGTAAATTCATGAACACTAAGAAATGTTCATAAATAAGGAGATGAAGAATGTACAAATGGATAGTACAAGAGGATGAAGATGACAGGAAAAGCTTCCGAAGTGACAAAATTAGTACCAGAAATATAACAGCAGCTTCACACAGAATGACCAGAACACACTTTTCAATCTGAAAGATAAGCATAACAGGCAAGTGTTTAAATACAGTTCTTTTAAGTTGAGGGCATATCAGACATTTTTATCCCACAGGTAAGACAACTTTTAAATGTTAAGTGCCTGTAGCATTAAAGCTTTAATAGGATTTGACTTGATGCATAACAGGAAGGTTATACAAGCTCAGTTATCCTCTTATATGTCTATTGTTATTATAAAGAGCACAGAATTTATGTTAGAGTATTTTTTAGATCTACTGTTTACCAGAGCAGAACAAACCATTTTCTGTGGGTTACAAATGAAAACTATTTATCTTCTCTCTTGTATCTAAACCATATTTCACAGCTCATGAGACACAAATGAGGAGATGTTTTCAATAAAATGTTCCTGGGATTTTCTCTGTCTAAAAATAAATAAATAAAGGAATTAAAGAATGTAGGAAGAGAGAGGAAGAAATATATAAACATAATTTATCTTGTAAGAAGGGATAAAAATTTAGAATCCTGAGTTTTACAAAAAAATTATATACAGTGAAGGTTAACTGGCAAAACATCAATATGTTACATGGAATGTAACAAAAATGAATTCTAGGAGATCAGAATTTGTGTTTTCAAAATGCAGTCCTTTTTCTTCTATATTTATTGGTATATATTTGCTGGTAAAATATTATTTTATCTAAGGATAAATCTGCAATGGATATAAAGTAAGCAGTAAATACAGAGTAGGAAGTGAGAAGATCTGGGAGAAATATATGGGACTAGCAAATTAAGAACATTTTAAGAACTACATGGTTTTGCAAGAAGGAGAGGTTGAATGCTTCTAGTGAGTGAAACAAAGAAAAGATGCAAATACTGTAAAAAAAAAAAAAGAGAATAGTATAAAAGGATATGGAGGGAAGGAGGCAGTAGAAGTGCTGAGAGAACATTAGCCACTTTGGTAACCAGAAAAAAAGTAAAATTTCCCAACTGATATACTGTCCTGACATGGAATCTAAATGAATAGCTGTCTTTTACCACCTTCAATGCCAGTTGTATGAGCAGTGTACTAAAGCTGACTAGGTAAAGGAGAATTGCTACCCCTACTGTCTCACATGGTGGCCACTATTATGTGGCTTGGAATACGTGGGTCATGGACATGCAGCTACTCTTAGGTTTCCTAGAGGCTACATGTATATCTGGAGGTTTCTGAATGGCACAGTCTGACTTTCCCCAATATTTTCTCCAATTATGTTCCAAATGCAGAGATGAGGCTCTCACTTTTTAAATACAAATTCCAAACTGCTCTTCACAAAAGATAATAATATTATTGACCTAGTAGGCAAAGTTTAGGTGCTCATTTTTGTACATTTAAATCAAAGCCATTGAGTGAAAAACAATACAAGTTAATTGAGCAGAGTTTGTATCACCTCAGAGTGCTTGGAGCAGGAATTGAAGCAATAATAATGCTGTTAAGGTTTATTTTGAATTTATGTGGCAGAAGGCTGAATCTCTGAAACAGATCAGAGTGGATCTTATTCTTATTCTTATTCTTATTCTTATTCTTATTCTTATTCTTATTTTCTTATTCTTATTCTTCAAATTCTTATTGTTCTTTTCTGTCTGAGTTCAGTTGTGTTTTGGTAGAATTTTTTTCATTTTGTTTGATGCAAAGAATTTAAACAAACTCAGAGGATTAGGGAGAGGGAGAGCATAACTGTTGAACACAGGATTTGGAGTCAGGAGAGCTGACTTACATTCCTAACTCAAGTGCATTACTTCCCTTGGCCTCTGCTATCCTTTCATATAAAAATTAAAAAGTGCTTTGAAATCCTTTGCTTGATGCATACCTGTTTCATCAACAACCTGTGTCTGAACTTCTTCATATTACATGTGCACTCCTAAGCAAGAATAGTAACTTAGTACTTGTAAAAAGTCAGGTGTCCATGGCTGCATTTTGAAAATGGAGATACAAATTTTCGGGCTGATTTTTAAGCCCAAAAATCTACAGATAAAATTCAATAAGGAGAATTCTCTAATTTACTTTATTACAACTGACTGTCATTTGGGTACATGTAAGTTAATGACAATCACAATTATTCAGATAGAAGATTTTAAATGAATTCCATTCAGCAACTGTACTAATACATCAGATACTTACAGATTCAATGCTCTCTGACAGGATGAAAATGGTTCATATAGGCAGTTGATTGTTACAGACAAAAAACAGCTTTCCCCAAACTGCCTGCATTAATTCAGTGTAGTTTTCATTAGTGAAAACAAACAGAAGCTAGAGTTTGAGATGACAGGTTTTTTGGGACTCATGGGCATTGCCAATGTCAAAAGGAGGAGGAAAAAATTCAGTACTCTCAAAGTGAAACAGATTAAAGCAATAAAACAGTTGCCTGGAAGCTGTGTAAGACTAGTCCCTTGATTATCTAACTAGAGTAAAAGACAAGAAGTCCATACTTCTCAGTAGCTTCCTTGCAATTGTCTGTATTCTAATGTCTGATTAAAGAGAAACCCAACATATTTGTCCATTCTTCTTTGCTCTTTATTTTTGTCTAAATCTGTTGACTATAGGGCTATGCTGTTAAGCCTGCTAATCTGATTTTAATTCCTAGTGGACCACACTCCATATTATAAAACCTCTTATTTATAATACATGTTCAGTATAGTTACCAGATCAGTGCAGGTTATAATTTCAATGCTGGATATCCTTACAGTTATATCTTTTACCTTAGGTCTTCCTTGAGAGTGTGTGAAGTCCCTCTGTCTGCATTTAGTTCTGGTTCATCTGTGAAACTCTAGCTCTTCTTTACAGCTGGGCTGATCTCTTGGAATCATTTGAGTTCAACATTTCTTTCAAATTAAGCCTTTATGGTGCATTGTAATGAAAGTTGCATCTGTGGAGAGAAGTGAGCATCCTGGGAGTTATGGATCTCATCCTGGGGCAGATAATTGTGCTTCTTTTCTCTTTGAGCTTGTCTACATGAAGACAGTTATGTTTACAAAGTGCTGCCAGTACAGCTTCCTTGGAAGACACTCTGGGTTATCCATTAAAGTGGCTTTACTCAGTTTAATTGAAACATCTCATATAACATAAATCTGATAAACTGATAAACTCACTTCTGAAATAATCTGTAAAAGAGATGCATAGTCACCTTCTGAGCAAATTCTGTTAGATGTGTCAGTTAAGTCTGCCAGTTCACATTCCCACTTCGGGATTTATTTAGCATCATCCTACTGTAAATAAGACTTGTGGTATCTTTATTAATGAATCTTAGCAATAACACTCAAGTCAAATGCAACTTCCCCATTTCATCTTATATTTTAGTGTTTCTATATTTTGCAAGCCCTCGTTTACAATTTATAATAGTAAGTCTTTAGCTCATTATTAAAACTCTCAAATATATGTATTAAAAATATTTTTCCCCTTCATGTTCAGTGCCAAATATAGGTAATATTTTTCAAGAAAATATATATGTAGATAAAGCATATAGCAGCACTATGAGGGTTATTAAGGACCTTGTCTCTCCATTTATAATAATTTCAAATTTAACAGGATGACTAAGACCTTGCTCAGTCCCTTAAGTCTTCAGTGTTCCAGGGAGAGTTAGCCATAAATCTTTTTCCTTTGCACTGCAGTGTTTTTGTCTTAATCTGATGAAAAATACTACTGCTATTCAGTCTGACACAAGCCAAAAACCACACCATTCTCAAGCCACCAGTTACTTGAGTAATCAAATAGTTTGAAAATGAAGATTATGTTCTAGAGCTAGGTATATAAGTGAATTCTACAAACAGCAAGGATTTGTAAGAAATTCAGCAATTATTCTGATAAAATCTATATTCTGTATTTAATCATGTAACTGTGCTGTATTTCCCTGTCAAAGTTACAAAAATTAGTTTTCAGTACAAAGGACACTTGAACAAATGCTTAAGAGGAAATAAAATAGCTAACAAAAAAGTGTTATGTAAACCCGGGAAAACTCTTTTTATAGAACAAATTTATATTTGATTATTTTGTGATATTGGTAGTTTTTTTCTGAGATTGATATCACAGAAATTCACAACTTGTGTACTGAGTGCTTCAACACCTAGTTTTTTTGATGTTCATATTCAAGCAGTGATTGTGGGTAAACATACATCTGGATAGTCTTATTATCTCAAATAAACACGACAATTTTAGGCAAATAAGGCTTGTGTAGAGAATGATCGGATGGTGCAAACAGTCTGGTTTCCTCTGAGCTCTTAGTGTCTACCAGAAGATAGGAAGGCAATGCCATAAGAAAAGAAACAGACAAATTTCATTGTTTTTATTATCCCTGGAATGTTCAGTTTTGTTTTCCTAGTGCTTCCTGACCATTGATTAAACTTTTTTTTTTTTATTTTCTATCTGTTACCCCTGTAACTTCACATCTGTTACTGGTTTTCAAAAATATTCCTGCACTGGTATTACATGTGGTTTGTTTTCTTATTATGTTGTGTCCTCACTAAAGTTTACACAGACAAGAAGAAATTTACGTTGACTACTTAATGAGAGGCTTCACATTTAAATAGACTCTCATTTTATCATCACTTACTTACCTATCACTTTCATATCTCTTCAGCATTGTTATATTTTTATTTGATCACAACACTTTAACTGTGATTGGCTAAACTGCCAGTTCCCAGTTTTGAAGGACCTTACCTTTCTACCTTTCTCTGCTTTTTTCCTTTTTTTTTTTTTAAATTTAAGGTATTCTGTATAAAATATCAGTGTTTATTTATTAGCATGTTTATTCACGTATGTTTTCTTCTACATTTCTCTGTTGCTTAATTTTTTTCCCTCAAGAAATGACTGCTGTGTTTGAGTTGTTATTGATGGAGGCAATTTTGCTTCAACTCATTTAAAAATAGGAGTTCATGCTATGTAATCATCAGAAAGTTGTGTGTGGTAAGCTTAAGTATCAAACAAAAATCAATGTTTCTAATCAGTTCTATTGCCCCCCTTTGAAAAGCCATTCATGATGTCTGTAAATACCCAGTGGCTGAAAATAAACTACAGCTATACTATCTCACCAAGATAATACACAGAACAAAGAGGTCCTTAAATGCAAAAGCAAAACTGAGATTGCTATGTGGGTTGTTTACAGTGTATTTTTATCTTAAAGATCTCACAGAAGTTTAAGATCAGAGAAAAAAATCCTTTGCTTCCAAGTACCTTCATGAACGGTTTAAGTATCACATACCTCCAGGTATACAGATTTTCTCTTCATGTTGCCAAAAAAATCCTCTTTTTTTCCTTTAGGTGAAGGAAGTTGTTTCTCACTTAACCTCAGAAAGCAGCTATGAAAGATTACTGTTAAATGTGGAATGCTGAGGGATACATGTATATATCTTGCAAGATTTTGCAATCTTTTTCACATATCTGAAACTCAAATAACTTTTGAGTTCTTGCTCGATATGAGAATCAGAAAGATGTTCCTCTTCATTTCTAACCAATCAAGGAATTATGAATCCATACATTAAACTTAAAATATATATTCATATTCATACCTATTCATAACTGTAGCAGGAGATACAATGGGGCTTCTAGAGCTAGGTTAAAATTGGTAATGAATGCCTTACATCCTGTATAAGAAAATTAGAATGCTTAAAAAAAACCCATTTGGTCTGCTTTAGAGGAGGGAAATTTCTTTCTGAATTTATTGGGAAATCAAGTTAGTCCTTAGGTACATGAAGAAATAAGACTGAGGGAGAGGAGGGGGAGCATGGGGGTGCAGAATCTGAAACAAAATTTGTTACAGTTAAAGTGGGGTCCAACAAAACTACTTTTCCTTTTCACTCTCTGGATATTTGCAGAGAAGAAAGTGGGCAAAGAAGTCAAAAAACAAAAACAAAACCCCAAAAAACCACTAACCTTCAGAAATCTCAAATATACTTTATTTTGCAAATTATAAAATATGATAATTTTTTTTTTTCCAATATACAAACCTTCCTAGCAATCCTATGCACACTTCACATTTGTGAAAACAAGGACTTGTATTTCCTTTTCAAGATCAATTGACAGGAAATGGCATTAGGATATTCCCTTCTTGATATAGAAGCCTGATAGAACACAAGTTAATCACTGTAAAAATGATTCATAACCACTTCTTGGTCTGGGTAAATTTTAAATGTGCATTATGGATCAAAAATTGTCCTTCAGTGTTCCGGGAGTTCTGTCCCTAAATCTTGAATGTCTCAGGTAAGATTTCATATCATGTGATAATTTTCCCAGAAAAATTGAAGAAATAAAACTAATATTGGAAATACTTTTGCTAGAGGATTTTTACTGTTATACTGTTTTACTGTTTACTTTTATATTATTACACAGACCAGATATAAAAATATACAACAATTAACCCAAAAAATGAATGATGAAAAAAATGAAATCCATGAAGATGCTAGGAAGTGCTTCAAGAAGAAGGCCCATTTATTTTTGTAGATTGCATCAAGTGTCTTTATAACTGACTATCTGGCATATCAAACTCAGTCTACTATATATTAGCATACTGTTCATATAATCCTCAGAAACAAAAAAGAACATAATCGAATTTTTTCCTGTAGTAAGAATCCTCAATAACTGTCATGTTCTGGCCAGTTCTTTGGCTGTATTTTGTTCTTTCTGTATTTTACATAAATGTAAAAACTTTCCTTAAGTCTTTAAATTTCAGGTATAGCCTGTAATGATGTAATATAGCTCCTTAGCTCCTAAATTCTTTCCTTCATTAAAAAAATGCATGCAATAATAAAAAATGGATTTATAGTAAATTCTTAATAAGTTGCTACAATTCTTCACTGAATTTTGTCAGAGAAGTTTTTATGCACACACACCCCCACACCCCCGCCCCCCAAAAAAACAAACCCCAAAACCAAACATTATAAAGACACTTCTTCACTTGCATGTTATTTCATGTACATAAAGGAAGAAAAATAGGCAAAGTTGGGGAGGATGACATCTTTCAGAAGCTTGGATGATTTTTTCAGATAAATTAAGGGAAGATCAATAACTTATGTTTTCTATTTATGCATTTCATTTTGGATAATAAAAACAGTCAAAACATTTTTTTAGTTTTACACCTTGAAGTTAAGCAAATATGGGCATATATATTTAGCAAATAAGGAATGTGAAATCATTTAAACTGTTGTAATTCTGTCTTCAGTACGCTTTGACTTGAGTTGTTACTCCCTGTAATGCACACTTGCTCTAAGCATAAAAATACTGTATAACATGGCAGCAAGGTTATCTTAAACACATTTAAACAGCTGAAGGTAAAGCTATTTTGTTATTGCACAACAACTGAGAAAAAGAATATTTAGATTATACCTAGTGTTTTCAGGCTATATTTCTACTTTTAATATATTGTAGAGTTGTTAAGTAGATAATGCTGGTCATAAAACCTAAAAACATTGGAATGGGCTGCCCAGGAAAGCAGTTGAGACATCGTCCTTGGAGGTATTTAAAACGTGGATTGACATAGTGCTTAGTGACATGGTTTGGTGATTGTTTCTGTCAGTGTTAAGTTGATGGTAGGACTAAATGATCTTAAAAGTCCCTTCCAACCTAGACAATTCTATGGTTCTATGATTCTAAAGAATACGAACCCTCTCAAGGACAAATCTGGTATATAGCTTGTGTGGAATTACTGATGGAAATAATGACAGCACCAGAAAAAGTAGAATAGAAAGGTGCAAAGAGTTTTTAACTGCTTTTTGTCCTACTTCGTGCTAAAGAGTTATCAACTTTGCATAAAGAAACACTGGGGCTTTGACTATGACTATTGCATAAAAATCAAATAGAAAATTCTACAGCTTTGTTCATGTTTTGTTTCCTTATTGTGAACAAGGGGGACTAGGGAATTTCTGAATATTTCCAGTCTCAGAGAAGGTGCAGAACGGATTTTGTTAAAATGTTACATTTAATCTCTTGAACTGCACAGAGAAGCTCATTGGCACTGCAAAAAAAAAATATTAGTTCTTTACTTTTACAAATATTAACCAATTAAATCTTACAGCAGACACAACACAGAGAAGTATTTTCTTTAAAAAACTGGGGAGGTTAATTTATTTAAGGATGTGTAGGCAATCAAAGCCTTGACAAACGTGAAAATTCTCTGTTTTTTTTGAATTCTCATGCTTCTTCATAGATATGTTGAATAATATATTTAGGTAGGAAGTACATATAGGAGAATTTATTTTCACTGAACTAAGCAATCCAAATTAGGGTAAATATATCTTTTCTATATAAAAAATACTTGTTGCTTCAGTTGTATGTCACATTTGTTATCAATCACGAATAGCCTCTAAGAATAAAATGATGCATTTGAAAATACGAGTATAATTTGAGGTTAGTTGTGGTTTATTTCTTTCTAATGCAGAAAGCAGAAGACACAATTGCTATTCTTAGGAAAGTGAAGGATGAAGAAAGATTTGCAATAAAATTTCCTGATTAGGGAACAAAATTGTTCCTTGTGAGGCTATACTGTTTAAAAGAAATGGAACAAAATATACATACCCATGTAAAAAAATAAACATTCTATTACTTTTTTTTTTTTTTTTTTCCATCTTGGAGTACATCTGTGAGCAGTTGGTATTAAACTGTAGCACATATGGAGGTATATAGTTTTACATAGTGCATGCTATTTTATTCCAGCAGAGTGACCTCAATATAATTTGTTCATTAATAGTTCATTTCTGTCAAAGCTGGAATTAGTAGATTTCATACTATATTGTTGCCTCTATTCCCTGACTGGTGGGATCTGCAAATTCTATTAGAGACACTGCAATATGAAGGAAAGTTTGGTCATCATAGTTACTTACAAATGTTTATTTAAATTTCACTTACTTCACACATTGTTAGTAAACCACAAGCAATCGTGTATATGAAGAGTGGTTTCAGGAAGAAAGTGGTCAAATCTTTTATTACTGGTGTTACAAAGATCCTTAAAACATACTTTTTTTCCATATATTTTGATTATTTGTGACATCAATTAAATAAGGTAACAAATATTTTAAGGGTCTAAGTATTTTTCTTTATATATGACACTAAAACTCTAAAGCATAAATAAAAAGGAAACCATATGGACTAGGCTCAGAGTTGCCATTCATTCTTATGGAATGCACAGATATTGCCTTAATACTTTCAAGTGAAAGAGAACAAGATAATATATATTTTTAATATTTTTCTTAACTTTATCTATAATATATTCAGTTATTTAATGAACAAATGCATGTATTATTACAATTACATAAAACAGTTAATTTCTGAGAAGTAGGTGTGAATTCAAAATTTGATTATAGTCTTTTAATGAGTAAACATTATGAAAGATATTTAATTTATAAAAATATGATTTAATTTTTTTAAAATATAATGTTTTTTTCAGTTCTTGTATAGGTCATGGTTTTGACCGAATTGACCAACCAGAACAACAGATGGCCCCTTCCTCCCCCCTCCCCCTAAGGAAAAGAGAGGAGAGGAAGAGGGAAAGGAAAAGAACGTCTGAGTTTAGAAAAAACTAAACTACTTTAATGAAAAAATATAAATAAATAATGAAATAATAATAATAAGGAAAAGAAAAAAAAAAGAAAAAAAAAAGAAAAAAGGAAAAAAAATAATAAAAAAGAATGTATACAGTATATACAAAACTGTATCAAGCTCCCAGGGTGATCATCATGTCACCAGCAGGCACAGGGGAAAGTCCCAGGCTCGACTGGGTGATGGACAGGAGCCGGATTCCAGATCTGGAGTCAGGAACGCTCGGATCGAGATCAAAGGCAGACCAACAGACAGGGTCCTCCTCGGACGTCGGCCATTGAAAGAAGAGGGTTGACCCTTTGATCCCTCAGCTTTTATACTGAGCATTGGGCAAATGGGATGGAATACCCTGTTGGTCAGTTTTGGGTCACCTGTCCTGTCCGCTCCTCCCTACAGGTGGGACCCCTCTACATTTTTCCACTTCTGACCCTCCGAAGGGGCAAATAACAAATTTGGCTGACCTTGGTTATTATAGCAATAAGTGTAAGCAAGGGCCTCTCTGCATACCATTCCTTGGTATAATCAGGTCTTATCACTGTGAGAGTGAGCAGTTTCTGAACCCTATGCTGTTAATTTCAGAGTTTCATTAGTTAGAAGAGGCCCAGTTGAAAAAATAAAATTACTGAACAGAAAATTAGTTCTGTTTTACCTCAAACCAGGACAGTATAAGATTCCCCTCTTGATTGTTCCTTGATGTCATTTTTCTCTTCTATAATATTTCCAGAGGACATTTTGACAGGTTTGGATAAGAGTGAGCAACATCTGATAGATAAAATTGCTTGGAATATTTCAAGCTACACAGCTTTCTGTAGGCAATAAAAGCCTATCATCTTCCATATATCTATTTTTCATATATATATAATGCACAAATGTGGGTGTTTATAATTCTTATATAAATAGATAGATAGATAGATAGATAGGTAGATAGATAGATATAATTCTTATATAAATATATACATACACCTGTGTAACTTTTGATCCATCTTTTGATCTGGACAGTTTTCCTCTTGCATGTGGTGGACAGAAGTTAAACAAAGAATTGACACCCCTGTGTGAAATTGAGATGAAAAGGAAACATGACCTTTGAGAAACCAAACGAAAATATATATCACCCAGTTCTAGTTGTGAAGTTATTTGTACACACATTTTGGCATTTTAACCACACTTGACTGTTTCTATCCCACTTAATGCTTTAAGAAAAACATTTAGGAATTGAAATTAAGATAAAGTGTCTCCATTCTGAACAACTTCCTTTCCCTAACATGAACTTCACTCTCAGGCTTCCTAAGGCTCAGTAAAGCAGGCTACTGAAGAAAACAGAAATTCTGAAACTTTCATAAGTCCTGATTATAATGATAGAGAGTGGCACTACATGACCATTTACCCATGAGAGGAACAGTGCCGCTGATTGGATTAGATCAGGAGAAACTAATGCAGTTATGTCCTTAAGGGTTAGAAGAAAAATGAATCTTTCACTTCTGCAAGTGAGTACAGGCAGCTATTCAAAAGCATTATATGTGTGAGGTAGTTTTCAGGATCTGTTCTATTTGTCACTGGAATTGGCTGTAGAGCATTTGGCAAAATCTGAGTTGTTTCAACCCCGGATCCTCATCCCAAAGTTCCCTTCTGTGGTTAAACTTTAAAAGTAGTTTGTGGGCATCTAAAGGAAAAGGAAAATCATATTTCTGCAGCTTACAGCAATACCATCACTTAATACTTCTGAAAAGAACTGCTCCTCACAGTTGCGTAGGACTTCAGTACTATGAGATTCACCGCAGCTCTAAGAAAAATCTCCCAAGATTAAGTAGAAGATTATCCAAGACATCTAAATTAACAAGCCTCAGTGATAGGCATTCAAGGGGGCAACTGATTTTCTTGTCTAACTTGGTAATTGATGAATTTACTGCTGTGTGGATGAACATTTTTTTCCAGAATATTTCTACTTCCATTCTGGATATTTTTAAGCACAATCTTTAATGATAAAAAGGAAATTCATTCCTTTCAGCCCAAAATCTCCTGAGAAAAATATTATTGTGAGATAATTTAGTTATTTCTTTCAATGAATGGTAGCCAGTATGCTTTTCTGTTTGCATTTTGTTTGTTAATGAAAGTTATTTTTAAAAAAAACTTTTAATAGCAATTTTTTTTTCATTCACAAGAAATGTTCTGTTTCAATCTGTATCTCAGCTGTTTTGCCAACATTTATGGTTTTGTTTTTCATCTGGCAAAAGTACATTGGTTATCACTAGTCATCTATGGGAACAAAACAAACTGGCCAGCTCTGTGAAGTTTGAAGTTCTTTTATTTTCTTAACAGATTATTTTCAATCACAGATTCATCAATGCATAACAACTATAAAAGTTCATATAATACACACAATAGATAGCTGAGACTAATAAACCATTATGCTAATAAGCTCACCATCCCCAATGAGACATTTAATGAGTCTCTCCTGGCCTGGCAGGCAGCAGCTGGATGAGGATGGGTTAGCCTCCAGTGTCCCCAGGCACAGGCAGATCCTCCATGCTGCTGAGCTGCCGTCTTTCAATTACCTTTTTTCTTTAGGGCTTACACCTGTTCATGTTGGTATTTTTTTGTTGAGCAGGTAAATATCACTGTTTTGACAATTGTATTACTGTTGGGGCTTTTATATATCTCAGCTTCCATGGCTTTAGCTCACATATGTCCACATCATGTAGTCTCACATCGCAAGCACCTGAAACCCTTAGGTGAGGGTCACGGTATTCTATTCAATCAGATGATACTATGGATGAGGCAGATTATGTGTTTATAGAGATTCGAAGTCTCATATCCATGCTGACATCTGTAAAATGTGTTTTTGCCAATAATTCCATATAAAATATTCTGAGTTCCCTAGTATTTTTTCTCATGCAAAGAATGCAAATACAGCAAAGATCTTAGATGTTGCCCACTTACAAACAAATGGATTATTGGTGATCTGCTGGAGGGAACATTTACTCATCTTTGTCCTTACACTATAGTTTTAGAAAGATGGTTATTACTGCTTGCTTAGGCTGTATCTATATCAGCATAACACACATTTGGTACTACAGCTGAGTGGCATGGAGTAGTCTGTGTCCATGCTGCTAAATTCTTTAATCCTCCAAAATAGTGTGACCATACACAAACTTCATAATGGAATGAGCCTATGATGCTGAGCCTGTGCTACCACCAGGGCTGGGAAGGTATCAGTGAGCTCAGTCCAAAACTACTATGGACAGATCTAACAATTTCTGAGAAGAAATTCCAGCATCTTCAGTGTTCCCCAGAGCTGTTTGTGTACTTAGTATTCAACTAACCTGCATTAATGACTTTGTCTGTGACAGAAAGGACTTGATTTTAGTTATTTCAGTGCAAATATTTGACGTCTTATTTTTGCAAGGTTTATAGATACAATAGTATAAAATGCACCATCCAGATAAAATTTTTGGTTTTGTTTATCTTATAATCTACTGTTGAATTTTTTATTGTATTCTTTGATAATATGAACAATTTTATAACAAAAGTAAGAAACCCAAAAGGGAATTCTGGCCATGGTCAACCTGACTTTCCATAGCATATGTTAAAGATGGGTAAATATACCTCTCACTATTAGATCCCAGATCTAAATAATTAATTTTTATTATTAAATGTTGTTTATTGTTGTCATATATGTCCCTCCCCCCAAAAATAAAACTGAATTGTGGTCACTTAATATTGGAGAAGGGTATTTATATGCAGTTCATACACATTGAACCTTAAAATTACCATTCAAAGGAAATGAGAAGGGGCTTAAGTGTAATTTTTAATAGATTAATTGTGGGTTTAGCTGGTAGCAAAGCCACCTCTACCAAGAAGAAGAGGTGTTAAGGCTGCAGGGTGTGTGCTTCTTTTGAATAGGACTCTGGGTGAAAAGAATCATAGAATTATACAAATATTTTGGTTGGAAAAGTCCTTTAAGATCATCAGGTGCAACCATAAACTTAATGCTGCCAAGTCCATCACTAAATTGTGTTGCTAAGCACCACGTATATCCATCTTTTAAAGGTCTCCAGCGTTGGTGATTCCACTGTTTCCCTGGGCAGACTGTTCCAGTGCTCGACAACACTTTCGTCAAATAAATTGTTCCTAATATCTGACCTAAACTTCCTCTGGTTCAACTTGAGGCCATTTCCTCTTGTCTTGTGAGAAGAGTCCAACCCTCACTTCTCTACAACCTGATACAAGCCAGGATACAAGCCTGTTCCTAATACAAGCCAGGATGCTCTTGACCTTCTCAGCCACCTATTCAGGTGGCTGTCCACCAACTGCTGGGCTGCTGGGCAGCTTTCCAGTCACTCTTCCCCAAGCCTATAGAATTGCATGGGGTTGTTGTGACCCAAGGGCAGGACCCAGAATTTGGCTGTGGGAAACCTTGGCTGGTCTGAGGGATCAGAATGGAAACTTAACATTGACCTTGACCAGATATCTGTGTATCCTTGAAGAGGCCTGAGAGTCCTGAGAAGAAGGGAGTCAACAATATTAAGGATCTGTCAGACTGCCAGCAGAGGAAAGTTACCGAAGTTGCAGCAGAGAACAAAGAAGGAAAAAGTTATCCAATCATGAACTGTTGGTCTTTGAGTGAACCAATTATGTATGGACACACGTTCCTATGAAAGACATAAAAAAGCTCGTTAAAACAATAAAGTTGGGTCTTTGGGGCTTTTGCTCATGGAATTCTGTGTGTGTCGTATCCATCTCAACAATGACATTTGGCCTTGTTGAATCTCATGCAGTTGGCTTCAGTCCATAGATCCAGCCTGCCCAGATCCCCACTTAGAGCCCTCCTACCTGCAAGCAGGTTGACACTCCCACCCGACTTGGTGTCATCTGCAAACTTACTGAGGGCGCACAGGATCCCCTCATCCAGACCATTGATAAAGATGTTAAACAGAACTGGCACCTATACTGAGCCCTGGGGCACTGGGGAACGCCACTTGTGACTAGCCACCAACTGGATTTGACTGCCTTCACTACCACACTTTAGACCTGGGCATCCAGTCAGTTATTTATCCAGTGAAGAATACCCCTGTCCAAGCCATGAGCAGACAGTTTCTCCAGGAAAGTGCTGTCGGAAATGTTATTAAAGGTTATACTAGAGTCTAGGTAAAAACCATCCACAGTCTTTCCTTCATCCACTAAGAGGGTCACCTTATCACAGGATGTCAGGTTTCTCAAGCAGGAAGTGCTGCTGCATGCACTGCAAGCTGTTCACAAAAAATTTTCCTCTTTATCTTTCCATTCCAGGAAAGGATTGTGCTATTCTGTGAAGCAGGAACACTTTTTCTTTGAAGGAACAAATTCTTGATTCCAAGAAAGCCGATCAGTCCTGATTGCAGTAGTTCAAAGCAAAACGTTGTGCATTTTGTTTCTTATCTCAAACATTATTTTTTTTTCCCACCACATGAAAGAATCACATCTCTGACTAGGTATAGTTGTGGCTAGGGGGAAGAAAAGACATGAAATTGTACCCCACAAACCTGTCCCACGTATGAAAATTCTAAACAGGAATTAAGATAGCTTAACCTTTTTTTTTTACTAGAAAATAATTATTTGGTAATATAACTGTGTGTATGAAACCACAAAATAGATTATTGCTAGCTTTCTAGTGCTTTTTACAAATTTTTTTCATCCTTTGTACATCATTACATGAATGACCTATAACATTTTTTCAGGGAAGCAGACTGAAGTCACAGTAATGACTTAGCCTCTTTTTTTGTCATTTCCCAGGTCTTCTTTGCAAATGAGTAACAAGAAGATGACAGGAGCCTTTGAATGTCTTTTGGGCTCTAATTATAGTTTAATGTGCTTTTTCAGTCTTCTCAGTTTTGCTTAAAATGTTGTTCCTGTTGGAAATAAAACCTTTAAGAGCTGAAATCTGTTCTTCCTTTGAAAAAAAATTGGATAACATGTATGGCTCAAGTGATTAGGAGTAACATTCGTCATAGTCCTACTATAAATCACACATCATTTTTCCAAGAAAGGAAAGAGGATGGAGAAAAAGCAAAGCTTCCTTTGCATTATTATTGTGCCTAGAAATGACTGTGCAGCTGCAACAGAGAAATAAATAAGAAGCAGATAATGAATGTTTTCAGTTTGTGGGTTTTGGGGTTTGGGTTTTGATTTTTGTGTTTTTTTTATTTTTGTTTTTTTTTTTTATTCAGTATGTATTGGATCTTTTATCTAATCGCTTTAGTATGTGCTAATCAGACTGCTATTGGAGGCTCACCAGTGTCCGCTGCTTGTGCACAAGACTGAGAACAAAGCAGTCGCTTAACCCTAGATCTTTTTCTCTTCCATGCGCATCTATCTTCCTTCTGCTTTTGGACTATCTAAGATATGACTCTGTGTCAAAACAATGTTGTGAGACCTGATTATCTCAGCATTAAAAATGAATTTCTGCAATACATGACTACCTTTAAAGGAGAGTGGGGCAGCTCACAAGACACCATTTGCAACAGGCACCTAGGAGTATCTTGGGTGCCAGCCCCACTCTTACATCTCCAAGTGCAAAAGATGCAATCCCTATCATATACCAATACATCCCCTAATAATGTTTGCTGGGGCTAGGTGCTTTCTGATCAGTCCCTTTCTTCAGGTACACTTTTGAAATCTCATTTGGAAATACCAGGGAGCTGGAGAAAGAGAACTCCCCAGCCCAGACCTATTCCACTTGAAAGCTCCTCCTGTTTTTGTCTTTTAGAATAATAATTATGTCATCTGCAGCAGGAGAGAAAATGGGAATTGAGCTATAGAGCACCATCTGGGCTGGTGGGTCACTGACAATCTTTTAAAAACATCCTCCTGTCATTTTGTGCATATGTTGGTTCAGCTCTGTCTAACATGACACGTAAGGCACTAATTAGGTGGTTTCTCCCCAAAGTTGCCCAAATCACCATTAAATTAGTCTTGTCACTATTGTGGTAAGTGTGAATAAGGACTAATATATATTTTGAATGTTAAAGAGTTCAAATCATTTACAAAGGAAATTACATGGAAATGTGAATATTCCTGGGCATGAAATATTCTTTTGTTTGCATGTAAACTTTCTAAGGAAACATCCTTGACATCTTGCTATGTGACAAATCAAAATTCTGTTCATAGCTAACATATCCTGTTGATACCAGGAGTACCACCAACAACCTAGCAATTCCTACCAAAATATAAATTTGCTTTTAGTATCTGGTTGTCATTTTGCCTCCTAGTTACATTTTATTACAGAACCAAGAAAGTGAGCAGTTAAATATAATGACATTAAAATTGGATTCCTTCCTTCCTGCTTCTCCCTTCCTTCCTTCTTCCTCACTTCTCCAGCAATAGCCTCTGTTTCCTGGGAAGGCAGTTTCATCACAAGCAAGCAGCTGTGAGAGTGTGGATCTGTATTACCAAAGTGAGCAGCTCCTGGCTACCTTTTTAGCAAGCAAGAAGACAACAGAGCTGGAGAACTACTGCAAGCTAAAATAACTCTCTGCATCTTTCACAATTTATTTATTTGCTTGTTTGTTTAATTTGGACCCATTTCCCAAGCAAGTCTGTCATGTGCTCCAGTAACCCATTGAGCTGGCACAACTGACTGGAACTCTCTCTGAGATTGTTTCCTCTAAATTGCAGTCTGTTCCCTGCTGAGATCAACTGGGAAGAAAGGCGCTAGTGATAAGCCGATCCTCTACCTTAATCAAGCCGCACTCATCAATCAAAATGGAGGGAAGCCCAGTGAGGAATGCACTTTCCTTAATTGAACAGGTCTTTCTGCACTTTTACAGAAAAAAGGAGCATTATATACATGGGGTTTGCTTGTTTATTAATGATGATTATCTGGTGGTGTATATGCTACAGACCCTGAAGGAAATTTGTTTGTCTCTAACATGCTGAACTGATTGCCTTAGAAGCTTAAGTGTAAGCTATGAGATCAGTGGTGCTGGGCAAAGTCTCAGAATTGGAAAGTGATTGAGAAGAGTGATTGAGTTAGTGTCTCACCAGCTGTAAAAGAACCAACAGCTGAGGATACCAAAACCAGAAATAACCCTGGTAAGCTAATGGCATGTACAAATGACTTAGTTTTTAGTTTCTTTAGTTAGCCACCAGGTTGTCTCAAGCTTTATTGTTATGAATACAAGTTCTGATTTTTGTCCTTGCTTGTGTATGAACAGACTGGAAACTTTCTTCCCAAAGACTGTCAGCTTTTAGATACCTTTTATTAACAGGTAGTGCAGACGGTAACTGATACTAAATAAAGAAATTGCACTTATTTATTTAACCACAACATACTGAATTTTACATGGTAGATAATACCTCGTCCTTAGAGATATTTTTTTAATACAATAATAAAAGAAAACCCAATAAAGTTGCTTGAACCTCTGCAACAACATTGCTGGTTCTACACCATCCTAGATAATTACCAATGGCATGATTAGAGCATCCAGTGGTTGTTTTTAGGGACCCTTCAGTCATTCTTGACAAATCTTAAACCTTTGTGTGTTTAGAACGCAGGGATAAAAGTCTTCCTAAGGCACAAAGACCTTTGTGGTCTAGAGAAGCAAAACCTGCAGAATTGGACCAGCATAATGGTCAATTTCTACATCATCTATGGATATGTGTTTGTGTATGTGAAGGAAGAGAGAATGAGAGAAATGAGATTGAGAGTTATGTTTAAATTTCCTAAAATGATTTAGAAATCATGTCAATTTGTGGTGATCCCACAGACTGTTCTAGTAACATTCTCTCAAATTTCATTTGAAAAATTTTTGATGTAAAGATAATTGATACATCTCCTAAATCTCTGTTTTCAATTTTTTATATTTATTTCTTACAAAAATATAATTTTGAAATTCTAGCAAATTCCTCTTTAACTTCTTAAGTGGAGTCTTTATTCCTACTATACTGAACTGAACTATACTAAACTAGATTGTTGTATTTGGTTTGTATGGCAAAGTTCTGGTAGCAGGGGGATACAGGGGTGGCTTCCATGAGCAGATACTAGAAGCTTCCCCCATGTCCAGCAGTGCTAATTCCAGCCAGGTCCAAGATGGACCTGCTGCTGGCCAAGTCTGAGCCCATCAGTGATGGTGGCAGTGCCTCTGGGATAACTTATGTAAGAATGGGAAAAAAAACCTGCACAACAGCAATTGCAGCTAGAGAGGAGTGAGAATACATGAGAGCACTAACTGCAGACACCAAGGTCAGTGAAGAAGGAGGGGGATGAGGTGCTCCGGATGCCAGAGCAGAGATTCTCCTGCTGCCTGTGGTGAAGACTGTGGTGAGACAGGCTGTCACCCTGCAGCCCATGGAGGTTAACAGTGCAGATATCCACCTGCAACCTGTGGAGGACCACATATCAGAACAGGTGGATGCCCAAAGGAGGCTGTGACCCTGAAGAGCCCACACTGGATCAGTCTGTTCCTGAAGGACTGCACTCCATGGAAAGGACCCATGCTGGAGCAGTTCATGAAGACCTCCAGCCCATAGGAAGGACTCAGATTGGAAAACTTTGTGGAGAACACTCTTCCATGGGAGACACCCCACACTTGAGCAGTGGAAGAGTATGAGGAGTCCTCCCGTGAAGAGGAAGGAGCAGCAGAGACAACATGTGATGAACTGACCACAACTCCCATTTCCCGTCTGCTTGTGCCATTTGGAGGGAGGAGGTAGAGAAAAATTGAAAGAGAAGTTACACACAAAGAGAAGGGGGTGTGGGGGGAAGATTTTTTTTTTTTTTTTAATATTTGGCTTTATTTCTTATTATCCTACTATGATTTGGTTGGTAATAAATTAAATTAATTTTTCCCCCAAGTCGAGTCTCTTTTGCTCATGAAGATAACTGGTGAATGATCACAACCTGTCTTTATCTTGACTCATGAGCCCTTCATCATATTTTCTCTCCCCCTCTCCAGCTGTGAAGGGGAGTTATAAAGCAGCTTTGGTGGGCACCTGCCATCCAGCCAGTATCAACCTATCACACTGGCTAATTAGAAATAGAGAATTCTGAAACAAAACTTAGGAAAACCTGGTTAATTAAATAAAGTAATAAAACCTACACTAATGTAATTTTCATGTGTCCATAATTCACTGGGTCCCACATTTCAGTTTTTTGAAATGCATTTGACAGCTATGACTTTTTATATTGCAGCAAGAAGACACACAAACTTGGAGAGCTGTATGCACAAATATATTTTTAATATCTGTATATTTGGTTAAATAAGCAGATTGTCTTTCTGTCCTAGTAGAGATAATGAGACTTGAGTCTTCTACAGTGATAATACATTACATTGAAGAAATAGCATCTGTGATTCTAAAGACTCAGTTTTATTGCCAGTTTTTTATTACTGTGAGTTTGTGGGCTTTTTAGAAAATGTTGTCAGATGGTTTCGTGTTCTTTCATTCAGAATGCAGATGCCAAGAGAGTTTGATGGCCACTTTGGCCTAACATAATGATGACAAGAGCCAAATTGCAAATTACAATATAGTATATTTATTAATTGAAGCCTTACTTACCAGTTGCCCATATCAACTTTTGTTACTAGGTTTTATAGAAGCACTCAACTTTTTTTAAGTGAGTAGAAATCTTTTTCTGTTTAATTGAGAAGGCAAACAAATTCATTTACTGGCAGCCTTTCTTTTGTAACTTTTAAGCAATTTATTCATTACACATCAAAAATGAACACATCTGGGGATAATCATTTACAGTGACAAGGAATGTGAAGTATCAATGCCCATATAAACTTTGAATATCTTACATCTTACCCATTACATGAGAGGTAAGAGAGGGGAAAGAAGAAAGAATAAAACCTTGAAATCTTTGGAAAAGTGTTATAAACTGTATCATTCTCCATCTGAAATGATTATTGGATGAACAGTTTCATATTGACTTTAGTCCTCTTTTGTTATTCCTAGAACTCAACTCTATAACGTCACACTGCCTTTTATAATAAAATGTAATCATAGACATCACTGTGTGCCATTTAAACAATACTGGAATAGCCTTATGTTTATATGACTTTCTAGAGATTTTCATATAAACTGAAAATAATTCAATTTTACTGTTCAAAATTCTGACCATAGAAAAGTATGACCAGCTGATCTTATGTTGGGTTTTTTGTTGTTGTTTTTTATCTGAAAATAAGTGAAATAAGTTACTGGCTAGTAGTGTCTTAATAAATTCTCTAGCAACGCAATTTTGGGAACAAGAGTTATAAGTACGTAGAGAATGTTAAGGAAGTTCATCTGTTCTGGAAGTTTTAGAATTTGTTCTGTTTTAGAGAAGAAGACAAAATGATAAAAAATAAAATTTGCTATTAATAATAAAGAAACCACAGGAAAAGTGTGAGTTCTGAATGACTACAAACCAAATTTTCCTCTCTCATTGTATTTAAAGCCTTTCTGAATATCTCCATGATAAATTATTTAGTCTGTCTGGGGGTTGTAAAGAGAAAAGGAACTGCTGGACAGATTCAGTGACAAACTAACTCCTATGCACTTAGTTGTTTTCAGGTTGCAGTGATGTAAAAGGAGAAGCATATGTGATAAAGTAAAGGGTAGAGAGTTTACCACCTTGTCAGCCAGGTTTGTAGATGATTAATTAAGTCTGTATGTGGAACCTTTTAAAATATTTGACTGATGCCCATTGTTAAAAGACTATGCAGCCTTTTAGTAGGACATTTAGCATATGTAAGGGCATAACACCAGTTCAAAATCTAGTCAAATTGTTTTAGAAGGATTTGGACGATGTTCCCAAAATGCTGTGTGTTTACCTGCATCAGTTTTAATGGAAGTGAGGTTCAGACACACTAGTGTATATGCCAGTGTACTCTATATGAATCAATGAGGATTGATGGATATTGCTAGCCTTTTATTTAGGGTTTTGTTTTGTGGGCAGAAATTACTTGAGCTTGGCTTGCCGAAGTGGAATATTGCACATTAAAAAAAAAAAAAAAAAAAAGGTACTAAAACCTTTGATTTGAAATACATTGAAGACTTTTGAAGTAGACTACAGAAAGTACTAGAGTAAAACAAGAAAAATTCATGAATTCCAATTTAAATCCATACATGAAATTAACAGAGAAGGAAATAAATGCAAAAATTTACATTTGATTTTAACTTTCTAGTAATAATCGGTCCCATGATGTGTAGTTCATAAAGCTTTGAAGTGAAAGAATTCACACTGTTAGCTTTACAGCAAAGAACAGTCAGATTAATTGTCAGCAGTTTGCTCTAAATTACACATGCAATTGAAAGCACAGCACTCTATGAAAAGAGCTAAGATATTCTGAGAAGTAATCCCCTGGCCAAGCTAACATTAACAAACTTTATTATCTACCTGGAGGCATCAACTGATAAATCTTTCCAATGACGGAGTAGTAAGTGGGAGCACAGATGGGAGTAGTCTTTATCACTTTTATCACTTCTACTGCTTTTATCACTTTTATCACTTTAAGGTTGCTTTCCTCTAGGGTAAGAGTCATCAGAATTCAAAGGCCTGAGATACTGAGAAGTCTGAGAAAAACAAAGGCACTACAATACCACCACTATACATTTGTGGCTGTGACAGAGGCACTTGGAATGTCAACAGCGTAGTGATGGTGGCTGGATGGATTTTTGGGGGGGGGGGGTTGATTCTTGGTTGGTTTTTTTTTGGTTACAGGCTTCCACATCCAGGACCTTCTGTTACTTTTCATCTGCTTCTTTCAATTTGCAAATCTCTCCCTAAAAGAAAGGGAACCAACCAAAGTTTGACTGTTTGGAGCAGGTAGAACACAGTGATAAAATAAAATAAGGGAAAAGAGAGGGACAGTTACAATAAGACAAACTCTTCACTTTGAGTATTATACTTTCCTCTACATTTTAGCTATTAATGATACTCCATAAGGTTTCTTATAACCTGAAAGAGCACACAGCTCCTCATACAGAAAACAAGATTAAACATTGTTGATATTATTTTCTGTTTTAAAACTTTAAGACTTTTTTTTTTAAGTTACTGGGTTAAATATAATATTAACATAAATTTCTGATTCTGTGATATAAGATTCTGCCTCTCATTTGGGGCTGTAAATGTTTTGAACTTAGCTTCTTAAGCCTGGAGATAGTATTTATTATAGAGCAAAAATATTTTTTTGAAATAAATATGCTTGATGTGCACGAAATAAGCATTAAATAAGCATTTAGATTCTTCCAGGAGGGTACTGAGATGTCTAATTGTCTTATACTACTTAACTGCTAATTTGTTATAGTTTCTACCAAATTAAAATAACTTTTAATCTCTCCAACTGCTACTGAATATGTATCTCTCTTGGTAAGACAAAGACCGATAATTAATAAAGTAGAGACTTCTGCCTGCTCTAAGTTAAAATCGAAATGGATAACAATAATAAAAAATGTAATGATCCAAAACCGAACCAAATGAATAATCTGAACAGAAGACAACTAGAAAAAGGAAAGAAAGAAACAAAAAGTGTTCACTTGACTTTTCTAGCTTTCCTTAAAAGGATAAAATTGCACTAAATTGAGCACATGAAGAGAAATCTTAACCGACGGAATTACTAGAAGCATCCATTTGATAAACATCAATACACTTAAATCAGTTTTGTCTTTCTTGTTACTTGAAACTAAATAACATTTTCACTCTGCAAACTGTAGTAAGAAAACAGAAACCTGAACTCCTTATTTTTCAATTAATACCTCTCTCAGTGCTTGCTAATAATATAAAAACATGCAAAAATTAAGATTAGTTTGCAATCCATTATTGTTTAATACATTAGATCATGAAACATAAAGTAAAAGGGATGAGTTACACTCACCAAGTTATTTAGATTCCTATATATGATTAAGTTACAGTAATAGGTCTGTGGATCTGTGTATAGACTCATAGGGTCAGAAATTATAATATCCTTGCTAGTGCTAACTAACATTACTTCTCAGAATATCTGACTGAGTTCCAGATCACTTTGTTTTCATTCAGGGTTTGCTTTCAAGGGAGTCTACTAGGAAGCTGTCGAGGTTTCAGTCAAAATCACTGCAACCGGACCAACAGATGGCCCTTCCCCAAGAGAGAGGAGAGGAAGAGATAGGGAGAGAGAGAGAGCAGTTTAGAACAAACTAAACTACTTTAATGAAGAATTAATATTAAAATAAAAAAGAAGAAAATAATGAAATAGATAAAATATATACAAAACTGTATCAAGCTCCCAGGATAACAGCTCCATCACTGGCAGGCACTGGGGAAGTCCCAGACTGGACTCAGCAACGGATGGGAACTGAATTCCACCTCTGGAGTCAGGCACACATGGATCGGGATCAAAGGCAGATGAACAAACAGGGTTCTCTTTGGACGTCGGCCATCCTGGTAGAAGCCAAAGGAGGAGCAGGACAGGGCTGACCCTTTGATGTCTCAGTTTTTATAATGAGCATGGGGAAGATGGGATGGAATACTCCAGTTGGTCAGGTTTGGGTCACCTGTCCTGTCCGTTCCTCCCCTCAGGTGGGACCCCTCTACGCTTTTCTGCTTCCGACCCTCCGATGGGGCAAATAACAAAAATTGGCTGACCTTGGTTGTTATAGCAATAAGTATAAGCAAGGGCCTCTCTGCATACCATTCCTTGGCTTGTAGCACAAACATTGGCCTTATCATCCTGAGAACGAGCAGTTCTCTCTACAAAATGCTGTTAATTTCAGAGAGTCAGAGGAGGCCTAACTAAAACATAAAATTACAGAACACAAAATTTGTTCGGTTTAACCTCCAACTGGGACAGAAGTGCTGGAAATTACTCTTAAAGAAGCATTTTAAGTAAGTATAAAATTCTTCAATGCTTTTGGTAACTTTTTTTTGCTTTGTTTCTGCCCTTTCTCTTTGTTTCTTCTAATTTTCTTCTGCAAGCTGTAGACTTAATGAGTGTGAAACCAAATGAACCTTGGAACATGTTGTTCCATCTTATAACAAGCCTGTTAAAGTTGTTTTACAGCTTGAGGTAAACAAAAAGTTTAATGTTTGCAGTTATTGAAAGATTAAGGTTTAGACCATTAAAACAGAATCCTGAAGATTTAGTATTTCCCATTGGGTACACTAAATATCACTTTGTTAATGTATTAATCATGTCCTTAGCTGCTGGCATGATTAAATTCTTCCCTATTGTCCATTATAACTCATAAAACTTTTCAGTGGGAAGGAATGCATTTCAAAATTTACTCTCTGAATGGAAAGACAAGGCACCTGCATTTAAGTCACTCTATGTGTAGTGTGAGATACTGGCAGACTGAGATAATGTCAAGAATTAAACATGAAGGATAACAGTGCTTGTATGTCTCAGTGAAAAAGAGAAATAATTTATGTTTAACTGTGTTTTTTAAAAGAGTACATCCACGGAATCCAAGACCAGTAGAGCAGAAAACCCCATTTATACAAACAACAGATATGTAACATCTTCTTTAAGCTGCTTAGTGTTTTCCTAACAATATTCAGGAGTAAGTGGCTGGTAGTTGTATAATCAAGTATCAATGTCAGTGAGTTGTCAGAGACATAGAATTTTTAATTTTTTTTTTTTGTCTAGGACTAAGTATGCCCAAATTTTTTTCAACAGTACAGCTGTGACTCCCTAAAACCTATCAATATTCAACCTTTAAAAATGTTGAGGTCTCTTATCTTCTCTTGTCTGTAAACATTTGACAGTCTTCTGAAAATATTTTGAATGATGTGTGAACTGATGTCTAGAAGATGGAAAGTATGTGAGGCTCTTAGAGTGATGCACAGGACTAGTCAGTGACTTGGGTGGATGTTTTTATTCTCTGCATTTAAAGGAATAAATATAATGGCATACTTCTCACTTCCATTTCTATAGCTAGAAATAATTTCTCCATCAATATGCAGAACAACAGAGATATTTGGAAGTCAAATTAAAACATTTGGTGAGCATGGTAACTCTGTTTCTAACAAAATAATGGTAACAAATGATAACATGGTATGTTCTGCAACATTACATTTTAAACATGGAAGAAATTTCTAGAGTTTTCTTCCAAACCTAGTATGTCTGAAAAGTTAAATATTTTACTTTGTATTCCAATGAAGTAAAGAAAAGATAGGACTTGCCCTTATTTGAACACTTTACTTTCATGCTCCACTGCTTTTCTCATTGTATGCATAAAATTTCTACAAATGTACATGGAGGTATAATGCCAAGCACTGAAGGCATGTCCCAATTGATTTAAAATTTAACCAGTTAAAATCATGATATTTGGAATACATATTTTCTGAAAGGAGTAAAAATTTAAATATATTTGTTTTTTATGTACTTTAATTGTAACAAGCAACAAATAGCTTGGTAAGCATCCTGATAATCTTTGCAGAGATACTGAAAGTTTTAAAAGACAAAGTAGTCAGAATAGCTCTTGTCTGTCTTTCAGGTTTATCAAACAAATTCTTATTATCCAGTAAAGATAAAGATGTAAATTCTTATTATCCAGTAAAGATGTACCTTTAAAATAATAAAGAACCTGACCTTTCTTCAGAAAATTGTCACTAGCAGATAATCAGGACTTTCTTAGCTAAAGACATTTATATTTCCTTATAGTAAATTTGACTTTACTGGTTGATCTCTTTAGAACATTGAAGGGCAAAGTTCATAACAGGAATTAATGAGTTAATGGCAAAATCCCATGGTTCTTCTCATCTTTGAGCCACTCTGCAAAAGGACTTCTGACACCAAGTCTGCTCAGTTTCTTCTCAAAAAGGAGCCCTCTAAATTGTGCACAGATAAGGGGGTTTGAATAACCTCTGCACATTATTTTTTTCCTAGGCTGTACAGATCTCTTACTGAAACCTGATCTTGTGAAGTGGAACATCTAAAGGAAGTGAATGATTTTTGGAAACAGAGTAGCGGGTGAAGGTGGTGCTCTGTTATGTAATCTTCAAAATTAAAATGTGAAACGTTATGGTATTATGTAGATAGTTCTATTATTTGGTTTAATGGTTTAAAAGATTAAATAGTAATTCGATGCATTCTCAGGAAAGACAATGTTTTGGTGTTCTACACAGATGACAATAAAGTACAATAGTAATAACATAATACAATGAAACATAGCTATATAGGACATACCAATAAATGACTTATTTACTTACTATGACTCCCTATGATCATGAGTAATATCACATGCTTTGTATGCAATAAATTAAATGTTTGGCAGTTTCTGAGCGTGTTGCTTTTGACTGAGAAAAGATAATACATTCCTCTGAAAGAGCTAAAAAGTACATTTTTTAACTTCCTGTTGTTGTACACTTATTTGAAAGGTAGGTTGAATGTCTCTTCCCTATTTATGACTTGAAAAAAATTCTAACTTTAATAACAGAAGCAGAGCTGACTAGGAAAAGATATGGGTTTTTTTTACAATTGGGAAGTTTCATAGTTAGCAGTATAACCACAAATTAGTAAAAATACTGATTAGAAAAGAATAGTAATTAGCAAAACCACTTTACTGCTTTAGCACTAGTAAAACTACTAATAATTTTATCTAACATTATAGCTTCTTTTGAATTTAACTATAGTAGCTGGGATCCTGTTAAGGGCAGGATGTGATGATAACTCTCATTACATCTGTTATCAAGTTATCTTGATGATAACTTCTTGACTCAGGTGGTGGAGGAGTTAACAAGGAGAAGTGTACTACTGGATCTTGTTTTGACAAAGAGGGATGATTGGTGGAGGACATTAGGTTTGCGGGCAGCCCCGACTGCAGTGATCATGAAAAGGTAGAGTTCAGGATCATGGGTAGTATGCACAGAACAACAAGTAGGACTGAAATCTTGAAACCTTCAGGAAGGTTAACTTTGACCTCTTCAAGAAACTGCTTGGAAAAATCCCATGGGTCAAGGCTCTGGAAGATAGAGGGGCTCGAGAGAGCTAGTTGATATTCAAATATCATTTGCTCCAAGCTCAGGATTGGTGCATCGCTAAGAGCAAAAAATCAGACAAGGGAAGCAGGAGACCTCTGTGGTTGAGCGGGGACCTTCTGAAAAAGCTCAAGTGGAAGACAGAAGTTTACAGTGCATGAAAGAATGGACTTATCACTTGGGAAGACTACAAGAATGCCGTTAGAGTATGCAGGGAAGAAAGGAGGGAAGCCAAGGCCTCCTTGGAATTAAAATTGGCAAGGGATGCCAAAGTCAAGAAGAAGGGTTTTTTCAAGTATATTGGAGGCAAAAGGAAAACTAGAGAAAATGTGGGCCCGCTGTTGAATGAGACAGGTGCCAGGGTGACAGAGGATGCAGAGAAGGCGGAGTTGCTGAATACCTTCTTTGTTTCAGTCTTTACTGCACAGGTCAGCCCTCAGGAGTTCCACACTTTGGAGAAAACAGACAAAGTCTGGATGAAGGAAGAGGAAAATCAAGTGGTGGAGGAAAATCAAGTTAGAGAACAGTTAAGTAAACTGGATATCTGCATGTGCATGGGTCCTGATGGGATGCACCCATGAGTGCTGAGAGACCTAGCAGAAGTCATTGCCGGGCCACTCTCCATCATCTTTGAAAGATTGTGGAGAACGGCCAAGGTGCCTGAGGACTGGAGGAAAGGCAATGTCATCCCAGTCTTCAAAAAGTGCAAGAGGGAGGAACCAGGAAACTACACGCCACAGTCAGCCTCACCTCTATCCCTGGAAAGATGATGGAATGGCTCATTCTGGTCACCATCTCAAAACATATGGAGGAAAAGAAAGCTATCAGAAGTAGTCAACACGGATTCACCAAGGGGAAATCAAGTCTGACTAACCTGATAGCCTTCTATGATGGCATGACT
>JAOQGH010000001.1:106310868-106388115 GCA_025769975.1 Gallinago jamesoni | reverse complement strand
ATTCAACAAGGGCAAGCGTAGGGTGCTGCACCTGGGGAGGAATAACCCCATACACCAGTACAGTTTGGGGGCTGACTCGCTGGAGAGCAGCTCTGAGGAAAACAGGCCTGGGAGTCCTGGTGGACAATAGGATGACCATGAGCCAGCAATGTGCCGTTGTAGCCAAGAAGGTCAATGGCATCCTGGGGTTCATCAAGAAGAGAGTGACCAGCAGGTCGAGAGAGGTTGTCCTCCCCTTCTACTCTGCCCTGGTGAGGCCCCATCTGGAGTATTGTGTCCAGTTCTGGGCTCCCCAGTTCAAGAAAGACAGGGAACTGCTGGAGAGGGTACAGCAGGCGGCTATGAAGATGATTAGGAGCCTGGAGCATCTCTCTTAAAAGGAAAGGCCTTCGGTCTTTTTCGTCTGGAGAAGAGAAGACTGAGGGGGGATCTGATCAATGCCTATAAATACTTAAAGGGTGGGGGTCAAGAGGTTGGGGCCGGTCATTTTTCAGTGGTGCCCAATAACAGGACAAGAGGTAAAGGGCACAAAATGCAACATAGAAAGTTCCATCTAACCCTGAGGAGGAACGTCTTTACTTTGAGGGTGGCAGAGCACTGGTATAGGCTGCCCAGGGAGGTGGAGGAGTCTCCACCTCTGGAGATATTCAAAACCTGCCTGAAGATATTCCTGTGCAACCTGGTCTAGGTGGACCTGCTTTGGCAGGGGAGTTGGACTAGATGATCTCCAGAGGTCCCTTCCAGCCCCATATCATTATGTGATTCTGTGATTGATTCTGTGATTCTGTGACACTTCACAAAACACTTTAGTGTATCCAAAAAACATTTAATTTGAGAGAAAGAAATATCAAAACTAAACACCTATTCAGTGAAATCATACTCTGTTTTGGTGTCAGAGAAGAGAAGGAAGTTTTGAATAGTTATAGTAGAAATTAACATTTTCCCTTGATACTCAAAGAATTCCTGACTAATTTTTTGGCAAATAAGATGCCAGCACTGCATAGACAAGTAGCTAATGAGTTTACTTAAAAAACAAAACAAAACAAAACAAAAACAACCCAAAGCAACAGTACTGCTTTGTAAAGACAACCTCTACTTCTATCATTCACTCTGATCTTTCTTTCTGGAGGAAAGCTTCTGAGAAAGTTGTGGATAAGCAGCTGTGGAGTCCTTTCATTTTGCTTTAGATCTGGGTATGAAATAAAAATTAGTTTGCTCATGTTGATTGAACATTTCTCATTTTATAGTGGGATGCCAGATAACCATGCTAATTCTTTTACATCTGTCAACAGCTTTTGGGAGTTCATTAACCAGGAGCTTTTGTCACAATTACTTTCGTCTTTGAAGGGGGTGAACACTGGCTTTCATGTCACTGTTTTTTCTTCTATGTGGAGCTGCAGTTTGCCATGTTATTCAATCACTCTCTCCCACTCAAAGATTTCACAGTTCCTTTTCTTTGATGCCTTCTACAAAAGAGGACAGGATTTAGGCCAGCCACCAAATTGTGAATCAGTACTGGCTGGAGTGCGCACTAAGAGAACGTGTATCCAGAGGCTTGTGGGTTCCTCAAAATGAAGATTGCTGCTACGTCTGTTTAGGCAGAGTATTTGCAGTCTACCCATATGTTGCGGACATGTAGGGGAGACAAAGCACAGTATCAGGGGTCATTTTTTCAGGTCAGGATAGATGGTGATTTAGAATTTGCTGTGGCCATCTTTTTGAGAGCTGCTAAGGGAAATGTTGAAAGTGACAACTTCTGCCAAATGGTTCATGGTATAATCACCTTGTTAAGTCTTTGTATCATCATACGTTTCCAAATGCAACATTTGTCTCTGTTCTTGTCTATGATCTTTTTTTTATATGACTTTTTGTAGGTCTTCACTAGAGGTTTCCAAACTCACCATTGGTTTTATAAAATTCACTTTAACTCTAGGCATTTTCAAAGCCAGTTTGAAATGCCCTTTTTCTACAGGTGCTTTATTTTTCTTCTAGTATTTTTATTAAAGAAATATATTGCTGAAACTTGAAATAATGTTATGCTGGAACAAAGCACCAAATCACAAATAGGTTCTGTTATGCATTGCTCCCAAATGCACTAGGATAGCTAGTGAACACCGTGAGACATTCAAAGCTCAAATGACATTTTTTTAAACTGTGAGTGTAAAAAGTGTTGAGAATCACCAACCCCCACATAAAATGAATCATCCTCAGTTTATATCAACAAGACCTGGCAGATACAGTACATAAACTAGCTTATAAAAATGTATGACTGCGTCGCAGGGTGTTACCTTGGAATATTATTGGTTAAATATTTTTTTCATTAGTATCATTCCTCTGGAAGATATAATGGATGTTGATGCAATATCTCCTGTTTCTTCCATTCCACAAGGTATTGAGGGAATCTAAAGACCAGAGACAAAATGTTTCACGTCTTCTCTTTCCTCCTGTCAGAACTATTTTCCTCTAAACCTTATAAATACAAAGGAAGTTAACACAGATGTTTCATGTGAAAATCTGCAGAAACCTTTGCACATATGAATGGTAAGAGAAGAACACAGGGAGCCTGGTTTCATTTTTTTAATAGGCAGTAGGGTAAATGCACTGTCACTCTAAAATGTAATTTTTTCCATGGAAAAGCAGTTTTTCAAAAAATTATATTTACCAGGCAGAACTGTTACAAACATTGCATAATCTGAAGATGTTGTTCCCTATTGGTTTTAGTTAAATGCAACGCAGGTGCAAGCATTCATTTTACGTTTTTGAGGATAGTTTTGATGGTTATTTTCCAGTCAGCTAAGTGTAAAGCAAGTTCATATTCCTTGTGAACGCAACACCTCCCCTCTCACATGGACACACTCATTGCGTACAGTCAGCAACACATACAGAACACCTTCAGTAAATTATCGCCATTCAGGAATCTCTCTCAATTTAACATGAAAATAGTTGGGTTTGATGGGTTTTCTGTCTGTATTATAGTAAAGAAGAAATTTTTTTTCCATTGTGCCCATCAAATGAACAAGTCCCTTAAAATACAAAAAATTCTAAATGGTTACTAAAGTTAGTGTCATCTTATACAGTACAGAGAACTCTTCAAAAGGTTGTAAGAAAATAACAAATAGTTCTTCTAAAGCACTGCATTACTACATCACTGTAGTTTTGGTTATTTTTGCTTGCTTTTTCTTGCATGGGAAATCAATATATTTAGAAAGAGAAAGAAAACCTACATTAATGTAAGAGGGTAATCCTGCTTTTCTCCTTCCTGTTAAAGGATAATAAAATCCAAAAGGCTGATTTTTGAAGATGTAAATATTTATTATCCATTGTAGTACTGATAGCTCTATTACAGGTAGAAGTAAGTGTATTACTAGCATTATGTAAAGTAGTGATTCATTCCCATTCAAAATACCATAAATTATTTGTTACCTATCACAAGGAAAATAAATTGAAGCTGAAATACTAGGGACACTTTGGTATCAGAAATGTCATTATAATGATTGGCAGGAATGGAAAGGAGACAAAATAAGGTAACTTGTGTTGTCTAATAATAAAAAAGGCTGAATGGAATAATTCAGATCTATATGCATATATCATTACAGGAAATGTATCAAGCAAAAAAACATGTAGACACAACAACATAAATATGTATTTTCAGTGAATAGATTTAGGTTGGAAATTAAAGGAAGTTTCTAGTAATCAGTGGAATGAGGATCTGGAACAGCCTGAGGAAATTCAAAGGAGCTATAGGAGCTAGAAACCTAGCTGATTTTACAATAAAGCTCCATATACTCTATAAATGACTACATGAACTATTTATGTATAATAAGCAGGGTGACCCAAGACATTTTTTCTTGAATGAAGGTTATTAGTCACATAACAGATGACCTATTTTTTCAAAGACCCCCTACAAATGCATCACCTAAGTCAACAAGTTACTGTGGTAAGCAAGGATGCGATAGGACTGAAATGAAGCAATGAAATCGAATAGAAATTTAAATTCCTTTTATGCAAGGTGCCCACTTTAATGTATGCTTTATTTTAAAGAACATTTTTCTGGTTTAACAGAACATACATTTTTTAAGTCAGAGAGGTCACTTTCAAAATCTGTTTAGCATTGTTTATTAATTTGCATTTCAAATCTGTTGCATTTTTTATCAACATATGACACTTCTAGTTTTAAGGGTTTGTAAAAAAATCCTTGATAATATACTATCTTAAAATAAAAATGGGGTTTAATTCTAGAATGGAAAAGTACTTATTTTTAAAAATTTATTTCCTATAACTGGATATGTAATAAGGTTGAGATCAATTTCATCTCATTTTTTGTAGTGGCAGAGTTTTCAAAATATAATTTCTTAATGACCTTTTACTTTCATGAAGAAAGTTAATCTGAGTCACAGAGACCAGCTAATTACAATAAAACTTGCAAATACTTTTGATCTGAAATGTAGTGTAGTATTAATAATCTTTTTCCACTCATTAGTAGGATAAAAAAGAGCATATTGAATATAATTTAATGTTCCTTTTCTGGACCAACATTATATATTGCCTCTTTGATTCAAGCTTGCTTGTGTGTCTTTTTGATTCAGTGACCAGAGGGGGGAAAAAAAAGGTAGAAATGAAGAAGCTAAAAAAGATAATTTTCTTTAAATTAAAGACAAGGTGTTAATGGTCTCAACTACGTGTTCTCAGCAGGAAGCTTTGTAACTAGAACTTTTATTATTGAAGTAGCATTTTAAATATTAAGGCTACTGGGATAAGACTGCAGGAACTGCTTTAGACTGGACATTTATGGTCAGTAATATGCATTCTACCAGTTATTTACTGCCATGCATACCCAGGAGCCACTCTTTCTTCGATCTTTTTATTTTTCTATAACCTGGAGCACAAACAAAATATATTTATCAAGATTGTCTTAATATTAGAACTTAAATCTTCTGTTTACCTTTATCTCTGTAACAACCTGGATTTAGGAATTAAATATAAATACATCATTTAAAATTTTCATTCCAGATTTTGAAATCAATCAACTAAAGATTGAGATATGTCATGCTGAAGCTGTAGTACAATTCCCCCAGAAACAAGGAACCTAGAAATGTCAATAGCATTATGAAAAAATCAGGAAATGGAAGGACAAACATACATTACTATTCTGTATTATCATTAGGCAATTAGTTCCATGAACTGCTACTTTATGAACTGATAGTTTATACACTATAGTGTATAAAAATGTAATTTTTTTATCACATTTAAATGCTTTTTTTTGCATTATCTTGATGCAGTAAATTAATTGTCATGTAAAAATGTTTGGTTTTAATCACATATGATCTGTTCTTTGCTATTTTTACTGAGTATTAGCTATTTCTTCTATATTAAAAAACTCCAGCTAACTTGAAAGTCCAGTTAACTTTATTTCTGCTATTCACATCCTATTATATATTATCTTCTACTCTTTTCATTCGATTGTTCTGCAAAATCTATTTTCAGGACAGTTTTCAGTTCAGCTCTTTTTAGCAGTTGAGCTGTGCTAGAAGAGGATTCCACTTGTCTAAAATGAAGAGAGCGGCACTCCAAACTCCTCTCTGTCAGTCAAAGCCATTTTAACCAAAGCTTTAAACAAATTAAATAAAATTCAAAAAGCTGGTCTATTGAGTCATCTGACAGAGTCATGGTATGTGATCCTCAAGCTCTGCCTGAGGTCCTTAAACTTCTGTAACCTGAGATTTTTTCCTAGCTGTTGCTGACTTCAAGCTAGGGATGAAGCATATGCCAGATTAAGTCTGTGGCTGTCTATCTGTGTGTAGCACAACATTTTCAACCAAAAAACTAATGAAACCTTCCAATCCTAATTTTCCCCATTTGTGTCTCTCTCCAGTTTTATTGGCTTCAGTCTATTTACAACTCAGGATTTGTCAGTTAAGTGAATAATCATGAACCTATTGCCTGAAGTAATAGGTTTATTCTGTAGCTACTGTAAGATATTGTTTGTGCAGACTTGTTTGTTTATTGGCCTTTTGCATGTGCTTGATCATCTCTTGAAATTAGTCATAGAAAGGAGACCCTTTCTATGGTCTCCCTTTGGAGGACAGGCAGCTTTTGATCCCGAAATTCAACTTTCTGGTCTCTTTTAAGGCTTGCACAACTGTACTCCTCCAGAGGAATCAAAATTAATGGATTTCAGAAAAAACTCTAAATCAAGACAATTGATACAAGACTACAAGTTTCCTCAAAGAAAACTCTAATAAATCAAAATCTTCTAATCCAGGAGTACAATTCAGTACTGGTCTATTTCTTTAAAAGTTCTTTATACCTGAAGATCTCTTTTGAACCCAATCTGCTTTATTGGGTGTTACAGCTCCTACGTACTGAGTACTGAGTACAATAGAAGCCTTTGGTAAAACTTTTTCAGAGACAAATTCTCCCTGCTCCCCCAATATGATTCTTAAATTAGACAAGGCATGCATGTTTGAGAGGTTGTATTTACATGTGATTCTCTGAAGGTAAAACTGAAGTGGCATACAGGGTACACAACTATTGACTTTGACACAGTGCTAATTTGCTTGAATTCTTGCCATGTTCTTTCACTTTATTTCCACTTCATGTTAACTTCTGTCAGGGAAATACTTTTTTGGCCTTGTTTTGTTCGCTTTATTAAAGATGTAACACAAGTTCTAAAAAGGCTCACTCAAAGTGGATATTAAAAGAACACATAGTTATGCTTAAAATACACAAGTAATATTAAATCCGTATTTGAAATCTAAATCTTTGTCATCTTCATCGGTATGCTCCTAATACTCTAACTCTTTTTACTCTTGCGAAACTCAAAGCAGCTATAGGAACAACCTAAGTTATTTCAATAAAAGTATTTCCAGAACAACAAAAAAAAATTTAAAAATTTGAATGCTTGACAATTCATATCTTCAACTCATAACATTGAGATTAAGTAAACTGGAATAAACAGATTATTTTCAAAAATCAGTATTTGGTATCCTAGGGTTGTTTTTTCTCCCTCTAATTTTCACAATCATTTGTTGCTGGAGGTTGATGCAGCTTCATTTTTGTGTCGTTGCTCTCTCCTCCTGCTCTTAATGTTTGCTTCAAACTGACCTGTAGATGAATGTTGTGCTAGTCCACTTCTTCCAGAGTTTAAATTAGCAAAGTGTGCATTTTATCTAGGCTTTAATGGTTCATGTCTCCAGGTTCCCGTTCCATGAAAGCAAGATGCGTAGAGAAGTTGGAAGGAATTGTGATGTGGATCAAACACATGTAGATGTGGAAGTATTCCATACCCTCTGCCCTGACTTACTCTGAAATCATGCTATTGAGAACAAAGGGAGGTAAACCTTCCAGAGAGTGGTTACGTAACTCAAGGAATGTGACATTCTTTCAACGGATGTTTTAGAAAGAAATTTTTGTTGGGTTTGTTTAATGTGGATTATAACAGGATTTATGAGCTACCTTTTACATATAAGACATGGTCATAGGAACAGTTCTTACAGAGGCTGTTGTACTCAACTGATGTGAGGAAGTGCAAGCTAGGTTGTCTACTTTTGCTGTACGGTGATGTGAAGCAATAATTTGTATAATTAGATTTGCAGCGTTTTGTAAGTGTGTGTTTATTCCAAGTCAAAAAAAATTGTTTTATTTGTGTCTCTGCAAAACAAAGTTTGAGTCTCACCCTGAAATTTTTGTATTCATGACAATTCCTTTAGGGTAGTGCCTATGTTACCACTACTTCATGTTCATACTACAGAACATGTGTGTATGGCAAAGATGTCTCTGCCTCTAACTTCTTTGAAAGGAACTAAGGAATTAAAATGACCCAAGAATACCACCAAAGATATGGTATTTCTGTCAGTTTGGGTTTGATGCCACTTTACTGTGTAGTTGCCTGGAGTGGGTCTGATCCTTTTCTCACAAAAATTTACTGAAAGGGAATTTAACGTTAGATTCCTTTCAAATCCTTCCAGACCCACCATGACTCCCCTTTAACAAAGAAACAGCATCTCTGGAAATTCTCCATCTGCAATGGATGTTACCTGAACATTTCTTGTAACTAAGGAATCTGGAACGTACTTATGTCTTTCTTTACTCTGTACACTCATGCAATGACTATGCTCCATTAGACATACAAAGCTTCTCCATTTCCATTAATATAGCTCTTTATGCACAGTTTAGTGGAAGTTCTATGGCAAATTCCCTCTCCCATAGTAGCTGTTCATCATTAACTCAAATTCTCCATAGCTTTAATTATTTATAACCCACCGGGATTTGTTCTTTGAGGACAGGAGCTTTTACAGAGCTCTGTCTACTTAATTATAAACAATTCATAGAATCATAGAACGGTTAGAGTTGGAATGGACCTTAAAGCTCCACCTCCCTACCAATGCCATGTTACTCAAAGTCCCAGCTAACCTGGCTTTTAACACTTCTGGGGATAAAGCATCCACAACTTCTCCAGGAAACTTGTTCCAGTGTCTCACCATCCACGCAGTCAAGAATTTCCTCCTCATATGTAGCCTAAATCTACCCTCGGGCAACTTAAAACTGTTACCCCTTGTCCTATCCCTGCACTAACTGATAAAGAGTCCTTCCCCATCTTTCCAGTAAGCCCTGCTTAGGTACTGGAAGGCTGCTATAAGGTATATCTGGCAATCTTCTCTTCTACAGGCTGAACAACCCGAGTTCTCTCAGCTTGCCTTCATAGGAGAGTTTCTGCAGCCCCCGATCACCTTCGTGGCCCTCTAGATTTGTTTCAATAGGTCTATGGCCTTAAGTTGAAGGCCCCAGAACTGGAGCAGTACTCCAGCTAGCATTTCAATTAAGTGTACTTTATGGAGAAATCATACAGGAGAGCAGGATAATACGTATTTCTTATAAAAAGTGGGTTTGGAGTTTTAACCATTGTTTCTATAAAAAGTCTTTAGAGTTATGCCTGTAGTAGGGAAAAAAAAAAAGAGCTAATTATACTGATTTTAACTGGAGCTTGTTATTATTAAAAAACTGCATGACAGTCAAGTTCATGCTTTTGAAGCAATGCATTCTCCCCTCTAACAGCAGTGATCTCCCCTCTAACAGCAGCAATTAGATCAGTTGGCTGCTAGAATCTGCTGTTTCCAAAACCAGAACTTAGTAGTTGAAGACAATTAAAAAGTCTGTTTAAAATAAAATCATTAATCAAAAATCAATCACATGCATTATTTGATAGCAAAATAAGCTGTTGAATGTGAAAAGAAAATTATGCAAAGTTGGACACTAATTATGAGAACAGTTCTAATGTAGTTAAGTCTTGAATAGTCTTTAAATCAGTAAAAGATGATATAATTTCAGCATTATCTGAGGATCACTATGATATATTTCTGGTCATTGATTAGTTTGCAGACCATTGTCTGGGAGCCCCTGGTCTAACAGATTAAACTATTTTTAAAATAAGTATTTACCTATGCAAAAGGCAACTGTTTTCTTGAGAATGGTAATATTATTACTGAAAGTGCGAAGTATTTGCAGGCATTTTGCAGAAGAGTGAAGACTGTTTAAAAAATGTGAAGATCTTTCATTGTGTCTGTGGAAAGTCATGCTATTATTCACCAAACTGTAACTTAATGAGGCTAAATATAGGTTAATTTAATAGAATTATGTAGTTTATAAAATACAGTTTTGATGAAACATATTCTGCAACCATAGAGTGCCATATTTCTAGCTGTTGTGCTATTTACTCATTTGAACATAAGCAAAAAGTTTAGCAGCCTTTGACCACTTATCTTTGAATGTGTTTCCAGTCATTCTACATTGATATCATATAAACTAGAAAATATATTACTTTTCACTGAAGAAGGAAAATATTGCACTCAGGGACTTTTTTTTTTATTTCAGAGAATGACTGAAAAAAACAGCCAAATTCCCTTGGAGTATTCCTGCCACTTAAAGTAGATGTCACTGCTGATAAAGTCTGTAGGTATTCTGCTTACATGTAGAAATTTCACAGATAACTACCCACTTCCTTGTTAAAAAAGGAATTTTAAACCAGTCTTCTGATTTTAAAGCTTAAATAAGTTTTACTTATTTAATATTTGGCCAAAAATTCTGCATGCCAGTGACTTTCCTTAGTGTCATTTAAAAAATATTGATTTTGAATATTATGTTGCTTTTTTTAAAGAAGTAGCTCACTTAATATTTAGTAGCTCGCTCAATATTTAGTAGGTCACTTTCAACAACCATGACATGACAACCACCTAACATGATGAATAGATTTCACTGGGCCTTTGACTAGACCATGACAAATGTTAGAGTTAAATTGGTTTAAGTATTGATGATTGAAGCTTACCTATTTTGCTTAATATTGTACAGCTATAAGACTTAATATAAGAAGATCGGGGAGATGTGCAGTACAAGTTAGAAATGCCTTGAGTTTGTGTATATGTAGTTGTTAATGCAACTTCACTTAGAAAAGTTTTTTGTTTTCTTGTTAAGTAATACTGACGTATTTTAATATTATTTTGAATTAACAAATTTGAACAAGATTATTTATTTTTATTAAAATTCTCTGAAGGATAGTTGTAGTTCTGACACAATTTGAAAAATAAGCGCTTTAGCTACAAAAGCATCCATAAAGAATTCTTCTTTCCTGAGATTTGTGTGGGTTTTGTAGAGTGTTTTACGGTCTGCTTTCAAATACAGCATGAGACTCAAGTTCCAAGAAACACATTTGAGGTATGCATGGCTCCATTTGCTGCCTCCCTGTTCACTGATCATAGAATCATAGAGACATAAATCACAGAATCATAGAATGGATTGTGTTGGAAGGGACTTTAAAGATCACCTAGTTCCAACACCCCTGCCATGGGCAGGGACACTTCCCACTAGACCAGGTTGCTCAAAGCCCCATCCAGCGTGGCCTTGAACACTTCCAGGGATGGGGCAAAGAGTGGATGGTTTGTTAGGTGGATAATTTTTTATAAAATATATATATATTTTGTAATATATATATTATATTTTTTTTTAAATAGATGGATAGTTTGAGTCCATTCTCCAGATGATTCTCAAAAGAGTTGGGAAAGGATGTCTCTGCACAGTGCAGACAGTTATCCCAGAACACCCATATTACATCAAAATGCAAACAGACTGATATGCTATGTCACCTATGGTGTGACTTCTTCATCAACAACTACAGGCTACATCAAATTAACTGTATGTCTAATGCAGACAAAGAAAGATACTGCTGAGTGAGATTTCATAAAAATTCATGCATCACAGAAGGGAAGTTCAAGTTCTTCTACTGCTGCTGATGTGCTGGTGCTAGTCCTTTGTAACATTAGGTAAGGACCTTCTTTGCTGTTGTTTTTATCTCTCAACTTTCTTATGTCACCAGTCACTTTTTATAAGCTCTTAAGTAATATACGAAACTAATTTATTCTAGCTATTCATGGATTCATAACATTCATCACAGACATTTGACCCTCACTTCATAAGTCTTACAGTAACCTTCAGAGTTGTTTCAATCTCATTTGTATCATCGTTAAAACAAGTTAAAGAAAAACAATACAATCTTGGTCACAAGGTCAGTTATTCACTGATTTCTCTCTACCAACTTATCTGGCTAGATATTTCAGGACAAAATTTGCAAGTTTTGATATGTTGTAACAACTTGCAGGAAAATGCCAGAAGATGCTTTTTTTTTCCCAACTTAATTTTGCACTTAGTACTACATGACAGTTAAATACAATGTTCTGCTAAAAGCTGCAGAGTATAGGTATGTATTTTCAAGTGCCATGGGTCCTAGGAAAAGTAATTTCATTCTCTCATCTTTGTATCTACCTCTGTCAGGCCATATCTGTTTAGGCTGTATCTTCTATAGTGCAGCAGTCCTTGAACGAAAATTTCCTGAAAGTTGGGTGTCTAATGGTACTACTTTCCTGTATTTTTTAAGAATAGAATAGAACATAACAGAATAGTTTTTAATTGGAAGGGACTCACAATAATCATCTGGTAATTTAGCTTCCAACTGGTAATTTAGCTTCCATTTTATCTTATACTTCCCTCTATTTAATAACAAGTTTGTTTTTCATACACACATATATAGTTATATATGTGAAATTATTTTGTATATGTATATGTATGCATTGGGAAATAATGTTCTAGTTTGTTTAAGCATCTAGGTTTGTGGTTGGATTCTGTTAATAGCATCAAGAATATGGGCTAAAAATGTGAAAAGGACTTCAAATTCTTACTTTGCATGCATGGTTGAATGAACTATGTATGACCATTAAAACTGCAATAGCTCTGGGTTGGGGGGTGGTAGATATGAACAGAAAGCAGTGCTTATAATTTTCATGAGTAAACTCTAGTAAGAAAACTCATATCCAGACTCTTGCAAGAATCTACAAAGCCCTGAGACATCCCCTGTACTCATGCAAGATTGTACTTTCATATGCAGAATGTGGAGAACAAGTGATGCCTACAAGAAGACTGAGTTGGGCCCTACATGTTTTATCTGCATATATGTTAATTTTATTAAATTCTATTTCATTATCTCTAAATGGGTTATGACATACCTTATGAGTGCATTTGTATTATTTGGTAAATTCCTTGCATAAAAATCAGTTCTCAATAAAAATTTGAACAATCTTTTCCCCTCAACACGGTGTTTCAGAAGAAAACAGGTCATCAATCTTCTTAATAGAGACTGTTCTTTGGAGTGATACAAGTGTCTTAATAAATTGCAAATGCATATAGTTAAGTTAAATAAAATATTTCCAGTGTGCAGTAATCTGGCTGTAAACAGTACCCTATTCTTATAAATCAGCCCTAATATTCATGGCATTTTCATTAATGTGTTTATAATAAATATAGTAAGGGAGACATAAACACATTAATAATACACATTGCACTTAATAGCTTTTGCCCTTGGAAATTCTTATCTAGCTCCTATGAAAGTCAATGTTAAACCTGCAATTGAATGCATTTGAAGAAAACTTGAGCCAATATATTAACAAGCAGTTTCAACATAAAAGAGTTAAATTGCTGAAATATTTCTCTTCTTACTCTTCACTGCCTTTGTTTCAATACTGTGACAGATCAGTTCCTGTTGCAGGTGCCTAGTTAAAATTACAGGAGTAATACAAGCTGTAATTCAGATGTGATATCTAATGAATAATCATTTTTAAAAATACATTGATAGTAAGATTTTATTTCTTCAGTGTGCTTCAGAGATATACACTAAAAACCAGTAAAAAATGTCTCTATCAAATTACTTTCACCAACCTAAAGCATCAATATTTGATGTCTGTCCAGTTAAAAAAAAAAATCATGTTTCTTTTAGCACAAGGTCTGAACTAATGCTTTACTTAGTTTGCTATGAAAGCTTAAGTATCTTTTTGCAAGCAATGATGTCTGCATATGCACAGACACATATGCACACACATATGGTTTAGCAGAATATACTCATTTTTCATGAGGATATTGCATAGCCACCAGGATTTATTTCTATAACATTCAACTTTTCGTAAGAACTATTAAGAACGTTTCGTAATAGGAATGTATACGATTAGACAAGGTGGATAAAAAGTTATAGTAGTTAAGAGCTACTTAGCTGTTCAGTAAGTGCTGAGGTATTTTATGAAAATTGCATGGAAATTGCTGCCATTAATATGTCTTCATCAAGCCCACTAAGGGACATTTTAATCATATCTGCTTTTTGTTCATAAAGGGTTATTGTGACCAGCAGCAATGTGACAAGAAGAAATTTTAAAAAAGAAAATGTGTTTTTAACAGAATATGAGAGATGGAAACCTGAATAAAAGGGAACATGTTTTTTTTTTTTTCCCCTGGAGGAAACCAGAGGAGCAAATAAGAACTCAAGACTTAACTCTAAACTCTTGTCAACTCTAAATTAATTTTTTTTTTGAACCACATTTATATTTATCTTGCCCTCTGGAAGCAGACAGAAAGATAATCTTAGTCTCAGTGATAACTGCCTGAAGTAAGGAAACAGTATAATACGATTCTTTTCATACCTCAGTGACCTTGAATAAGATGATATTTAAATATAATGTAAATTTATTCCAGTGTCTGACACCTACTAACTCAAGTTTACTGGAGGAAGGGGGAATTGTGTAAAAGAATACCCTTTGCTATCACAGGATAAAAAAGAGAAACATGTTGAAGGAAGCACTCCTGAGAAGTTTTGGAGTCAAGTATCAACTGCCCACACCAGCAGCAGTGCTGGAAGCTAACAAAAAGAACATAGATATCATAATACGCCAACAGAAAAGTAAATAACTTACACGGATTGTTTGCATATGATTTCAAAGCATGCTAGAGAGCTTTTCCTGCAGAAAGGAATATATTTACCTTATTTTTACTATGTGTAATTGCCTTAATAAGCGCAAGGTCTGTCAGAAATGAACTTTGTAGTAAAATAGTGCTAAATATATGTTAAAATCAACTAATAAGTCTATCTTGCGCAATTATGTAAAGAAAAAAAATATTTGAGAGGGATATCATTGTCATTTTTAGCAAGTTACGTATTCACTTGCAATGGGTATTGAATATTCACTTCAATTTGTAACCCATGATCTGAACCATCTTATAGGAAGTACTGTAGCAGGAAGATGAGCCTTGCAAGAAGCCAGGTTAGTGCAGTGGTGACACAAACTGAGCTGGCTTTAATGCCCAATAACTCAAAACATCACATCACCTGTCCTCTCCTGAGCACCCACCATAAGAGATGGAACCCAAGTTATGGGCTAAAATGGACTCTGGACATTTTACGGACATTTTAAGGACATTTTATGGACATTTTACAGGGGTTGCCCTAGGGGAGGGGGAAGGCGGTTAATAAGCATGCATTGGATAGTGTGGGACTCACTAATGAGCGCAATGAAAGTGATGTGGAATAAAGGGTGGAGACTCTACTGAGTTTGTCTGTGATGGAGTTAATTTTCTTTATAGCAGTCCATATGGGACTGTGCTTTGGTTTTGTGACTAAAACACACCAATGGCTAATAACACACTTATGTTTAAGCTGTTATTGATCAGTGTTTGCACAGCATCAAGGCTTTCTCTCTCTCTTACACTACCACCCCCACCCCAGCAAGTAACGTGGCACTGTGAGAGATGTTGGGAGGAGATATAGGCAGGACAGTTGACCCAAACTGATGAAAGGGATCTCCCATGATGTATGACCTTGTGATCAGAATTAAAAGTTCAAGGAAATGAGGAAGAAGGGGGAACATTTTGGGTGTTGGCATTTGTCTTCCCAAGTAACCAAAATGCATGCTGAGGCCCAGCTCTCCAGGTAGCAGTAAACATCTGCCCACAGATGGGAATGCCTTATAGAAGGCATTCAGGCATTCATTTGAATAAGGGAATGAATGCCTTATTTTGATTTTCTTGCACATGCAGCTTTTATTCACTTATTAAACTGTCTTTATCTTGACTCATAAGTTTTTCTCCCTTTGCCCTTCTGATTCTCTCCCCTGTGCTGCCTGGGGGGAATTGGGGAGTGAGTAAGCGGTTGGGTGGGGCTTAGCTGCTACCCAAGGTTGACACACCACACACATAGTTAATTCAATTGTGAAGTATGGAGAATTGTTTTCATAAATATACCATAAACCCAGAAATGTTCTACTTTTGTATAGTATTTATTTCCAGGAAATCTGTGTGGTATTGTTGGGTAGGGTATTGGCATGAAAGGTTGTATGCGTAAAGATGTGAAGTCTTTTACAGATGTGCTACCTCCTGCAGAAATAAAATGTTCTTTCTTTACATTAAACTTATATTTTAATTATTATTATTTTTTCCTCACTTTCTGTAGTTGTTAAACTGATGCTGAGAGTGACTTTCCAATCTCTTTACAGGTGACCTAGGGTTATGATAGAAAATACATTCAATTATCACTTTTTATATGGACTGTACAAGGAGACAGATGCATTTGAATGCTGACACAGAAAACACGCTGCTGCAGGAATAAACAAGCTCCAGTTTTAATGAAGTCAAGTCTCATATGTGAATATTGACACTGTTTCTGGAAGAGCTTTTTGACCCTAAAATTATCAGATGAGACAAATAATAACAATCTCATTATTAAAGGCAAAAAATGGAAGAAAGGTGAAAATATAGTGGTGTTTACAGAGAAAAAGAAAACACATGAGATGCTAATGTGAAAATTTAATGTTAGATCTCTGTGGTTAGTATGCACACAGTGTGTATTTACCTGCTACCAGTTTTACCATTCTACTGGGTTCTACGGGGCATCATTGTACATTGAACATAGTCTGGAAGTAAAAATTTGATACTCTTGAGTGATGTTGAAATAACTGAGAGAGGATTTAAAGTATTGCATTTCATTTCTGTTGTCATTTTAAATTAGTTCATTCTTTAAGCAGGTATGGAAAAATAAGTCTTTGTTAGAAGAAAGATAGGTTATGTGAAAGTGTACATCAAAAGTATTCACCTAATCTAGGAAATGTACTTTCTCTAGAAAAATCCTTCTGTCCTGCTATGTAAACAGGCTGATGATCTGTGCAGCTGTATAATTTGTTTTACTTCAATATAATGAATTACTCTACTTACCACCTTTCTATACAACAGTCAAATTAAAAAGGAAAACAATTCTGTCATAACATCTGAATTTGTGTAAAATGTAGTGATTTTGTTTGTTTTAATTCAGAAAATAGTTTATGGATGTTGGTCTATTAACAGGAAGAAACAAGTATACCAAAATCAAACCTGAAGATTGAATTTTCTTGCTAAACTGCATCTCCCTCTCTACCAATATATCCATAACAGAGTACATAATTTTAATACAAGATATTCATACTGTGTAAACGCTGTTCATAGAAAATGGAAATGTACGGCATTAGTGTTTTTGTTCATCAAATATCAGTGAACGTGTTTGTAATGTTACTGCATATTATTTAGAGACTGAAAAATAGGGAAAAATACCACACAACAAGGAAAAGATGTTCCAAATTTAATTGAGCATTCTTACATTTCTAAAACTGAACACATTTCCCTCACAGCGAAAATTTTAACATGAAAACAGTAGTCTAACCCATTGTCTTTTAGACAGCAAAAAAAATATAGGAATAGAAGAATGTATATCAATACTTCCCCAGGAATGTCATTGTCTTTAATCCGAAATGGACTGTTCTGTACAAATTTATCCAGCCAAATCAAACCTTCTAATTCCTGAGTGAAATAAAAGCTTCTAATTTCTATAGTCTCTTGAAGATAGAGGTTTCAAAACTCTGTAGAAATATTGCTATTTTTGTTTTGAACTTCCTTGTTAGTGTCATTTTTGTAATCTGAGATTCTACCTAAGAAAAAAAATCATTCCTTGTGAAATCCAAGATTTAGTAGATCTCTCTTAGCAGAGCGGAATCATGCTCTGCTCGTGTTTGCCCTTCTCTGTGAAAAGCTATTATTTATTCTAATCCTTTCTTTTGCACTTTTTACCTACTACTTTTCCACGTTAAGACTTTCCTTCTTTTCATATGGCAACTTCCTTTTGGTAGGTCCTACTGGTGAGGAATGCTGCTGAGTATTTGCAGGAACCAGCCACAGCAGCCACCACCCTCACCCTCCCAGTTGCATACTTGCTGGCAGATGGACATCTCCAGTGAACATGTCTCCCTGGATTTTGTGGCATTCCTACTCTTTACTAAGGCTGTTTTTACTTTTGCCAAGTCATATTTATCCAGGTGATTGCTACTTCTATTCTTTATGATATCTGCCACTAATTTGCCAGTACTGTCATCTAGAATAGTGGTTCATAATTCCCTAGATGTATCCTTGATCCCTTTTTTAAGGATTGATGGGAAATGATACTGGCATTTTTTCTCATTAAGCCTGGTAATTCTGTCCAGAGGGCATCTAAATTACTTGTTAACATTATTATGTTATTACAAGATATTATAATAAAATTGCAATGTAAATTATACACAGCATATATAATACATAACTGTAAGGTTGCTTTAATATGTATCATCTCTTTAATACTATGATCTATATTGTTCATAGTAAGTTTGTACACTGTTATTTCTCTTTCACACTCAGTGCAAAATCTTGGTAGGGGATTAGTCCTCCTATTGTTTTCCTCGACCTTAGTTCTTAGATAAATACAGCTAGCACTCTATTTTTAAGCAACTCTTGCCATAACTTTTCCACTGGAACAAAAGAAATTATTTTCTCACCCAGGAAGGTGGAACTTTGTCTATTTGAGGAAATCATTTCAATGCAGACAATAGTCAAGCAAAACTCTTTAATTTATGTAACTTTTAATATGTGGGTAATGACAAGTCTTTTTGAAGTGTCTTATGTATTTGGTTAGGCAAGGACAGTTGTGGTTTGTTCCCTACTTTAAAATGAGAGTAATAACATTTCCAATATCACCAGGCTTTTATGTCACAGTAAATGAATGAATGTTTAATGTACTCAGATGCTATAGTAAAATCCTGTCACCTTCTGGCTACAAATAACCTGACTTGGAAAATATAATTTGCTAATTAATTTAATTTATACTTCCCTCAGGAAATTTGTACAATAAATCTTCCTCGATGCCATTGTGTGGCAAAAAGAGCCAATCTCTGCATATAATTTTTTACTTCAAAAAAGGAAAAAAATCATAAAGTACATGGTCATGGTGAGTAATTTGGAAGGAGTTTCTGGATATAAATGTGTCCAATACATTGACAGTATTAAATTTATGTACTGGTTTTGGCTGTGGCAGAGTTAGTTTTCTTCAGAATAGTTCATATGGTGCTGTTTTGGATTTGTGACCAATCCCGTGTTGATAATACAGGGATATTTTAGCTAATGCTGGACAGCAGTTGCACAGAGCTAAGGTTTTCTGTTTCTCATGCCACACCACTTGTGAGTGGGCTGGAGGAGCACAAGAATTTGGGACAGAACACAGCTGGGGCAGCTGACGCCAACTGACCAAAGGGATATGATGTCGTGCTCAACAGTAATAGTTGGGGGAAGAAGAATGAGGGGGAAGACATTCCCATAACACCATAACACAGAGTTATGGTGTTTGTCTTCCCAAGTAACCATTACATGAAATGGAACACTGCTTTCCTGGAGATGGCTGAACACCTGCCTGCTAATGGGAAGTGGTCAATGAATTCCCTTTGCTTGTATGCACAGCTTTTGCTTTTACTATTAAACTGCTTTTACCTTAAACCACAAGTTTTTGCAGTCTTGTCCTTCTGATTCTCTCCCCCATCCCACCAGGGAAGAGTGAGTGAGCAGCTGTGGGGCTAGCTGCCTACTGGGGTTGAACCATGACGATCTATTTGGAAGAAAGCAAGGAAAAAATCTTTACTAGTCCTCAGCAAGCAATGAATTTATTGTGTTTTGCCAGCAGTTAGCCTGCTGAAATATCAAGAAAACAGGCGGTGATATTTTTTAGACTTATTTTATTTGCCATTGACAACTATATGGCTTATAGGATTCACACAGCATTGTGATAGTTTAGCTTTCCAGGAAAGCCAAGAATGCTCTTACAGTCTTGCTGATGAGAAAGGTAGAAAATACTGGTGGAAACAAATGCCAGAGGTTAGTACCAAGTCTTCTTTTATATATATATATATATATATATGTATATAAAATATATATATTCTCTCTCTATATATTTAATCTATACTTACTCAGAGCTAATAAAAACTTCAGCTATATCCCAGTGACACATAAAATGAAAGTAAAATTTGGGATAAAAATGAAACTTGAAATGTAATTTAAACTTGTTCAGATCCTATAGTTTACAATAGCCCCTCTTCAGATGCTTAGTATTTTAGATGCTGAAGACTTCTTTTTTAATGCTGGAGTTCTGAAGTTTAGATAAAAGATTCCCTCCTACAGAACAGGCTTTGTTCTCTTAATAAACTATGAAGAGCGGGACGTTTTACAAAATGCAGCTTCTTCATAAGCAGCAATGAAAGCTAAAGTCCTTTATTTGCAGAAAAATAATAATTCACATCCATGATGAAAGCAAATGTGATCATAAGTCTCATCATTTGAGGCATATACAACAGAGAGAGGGAATTGTGTTGGTTTTTTTTTATTTTAAGCTCTGATTGATCTAATTTTGAACTAAACAGTTTTTAAGGGAAAAGATCTTTGTAAGTATTGGTGCTATTGTGGTAGGTTAACCTTGGCTGCCTGCCAGATGTCTACCCAGCTGCTCTCACTCTCCCCTCTCAACAAGACGGGGGGGGGGGGGGGACGGAAAGAAGGAGAAAAAGCTCCTAGGTTGAGATAAAGACAGGGAGATCACTTATCAGCTACCATAATGGATAAAACAGACTTGACTTCGGGAAAATTATTTTAATTTACTTTTAGTTAAACATACAGTTGGATGGTGAGAAACAAAGACAAAAGCTAAAACCACCTTGCCATCCCAACCTTTTTCTCATACTGAACTTCACTGCTTTACCCTTAACACCTCTACCAAATGGAAACAAATTAAAATGCATTTTATATGAGATAATCTTATTATGAATTAGTTTTGATATTTAAAAGTTTGTGTATTCCAGTCTGAGCAAGCAGGAGTGTTGGGAAATCTTTACTTTTGTAAATAGTGTTTATCAAGTTTCCTGCTGATGGCACACTCTCAGCTGTTGCAGAAGTAGATCCTGCATTATTACACAGGCAACAGTAATGAGCAAAGAAAATTGCCACCATAGAGCTCCTACTAAGAATATAATGTAGCTTTCAGGTTCAGTCCTGCCACCTTTGCTTTCATGAGGTCACATTGTGACCAGATTTTCAATAGAGTAAAGAGGTATTGAGAACTTCCTTATATCAGTAGCTCTCCTCTAAGGCCAGCAATATCACTGAGCCACAGTGGCTGCTTATTTACATGTTAACAAGCTCTTCCAAAGCTGAGCAGCTAGTGTCAAACATGTAATTTGGGTCTTCTAACTCCTCTCTTTACCCCTAGCAATTGAATCCAAATGTTTCCTTTACATGAGCAGAAAGAACAGTCTGCTGTTTTTCAAGTCAGATTCCTTTATTCAATCAATGCAAAGTGAACTTTATTCCTAGGAAATCAGTTCATAGTTAAAGGTCAACAACTCCACAGCATTACTGTAGTCTGAACCGCTAAAATTATTCCACTGCATTCTAATATTTAATGGTATAAGAAAGTAAAAAGGCCTATTATCTCACACTGGAAAATAGCTTGCTCTCAGAAAATTGACTAGCACTGGGAAAAGTCTGTTTAACAATTCAAATACTTCTACTAGGTTGTACTGTTGAAAGAGTAGTACTCTTCATGTACAGCCTGCATTTCTGCAGTCTTTTTTCTTCACTATGATCTAAAGCATTTTGATGTGCTGAATGCAGCAGAACAAGGTGATTGTTTCATAAATACAATATATAGAGCTGAATGGTTAACTTTTTAAGAAATTTTCTATGTGTTGAGACTAATTATTACACACCTGAGACATTTTACCTTTTCTCTTTTTAAACATTAGTTTAAGAAATTCAGTATTTTAAAATGAATGATAACGTTTATGAAATACAATTAAAATATTGTATCAGGTATTCACATCGTCTGTCTTGACATGGCTAGACTGAGTACTAGGTAGTATGTTAGTTTTAAATATGCCAGATGATGTAGTTGAAGTCTAAAAAAGAAAAAAGTATTGACTGACATGCCTTTTGTCTACAAATTAGTCCTCTTCTGGAATGAGGATATCAGCCCATCCAGACCATTTGATTCTTCTCAAATCTGTATTACATCTAGATTTCGTTCTGTAGATCACTGACTTTGCACCTCTGCTCTTTTAGTGTACAAATGACAATGAAAAGGTTAAAAATGTTGTTTTTTAAGAAAGTTCTTGGTAAAACATGGCATGAAGTGTTAATGGAAATGAAAAATTTTTCATTTAGCTCCACTCAACCATGAGCACATAAACTCCCTTTGGCCAGTGATTATTACCTTTTTTTTTTGAGCACACAGATATATCTAAACCATGTTAAGTAGAGCTCTGAAGTGAAATCATCATGTGGGTGTACTCTCACTCCCAATATTTGTCTGTCTCTTACATGTGGTTGTCTTAAGCTGTCAGAGACTTGAGGGCACAAGCAAGCCTTAACTGCCCCGACCAAACATTTCAGCTTAGGCTTGATCACCTGGCCTGTAAGTATACCTATCCTCATCCCTGCCACCAATCTTGCTTCCTGAGTGGGCATTGGACCTATGCTGTGGGTAGCCTGGTTCCCAAATATCTCTTTAGTCCAGAAAAACTCTCTGGACTTGTTTTTGCTATCCCTGACATAAGATTCAGAGGCAAACCAACTGCAAACCTGCATATTGGTTATGTTGTGATCAATGACTTTGAGCTAGGGATTGGTATTAAAAGGGAGACATATTCATTATGCTATAATGACATATTTTTTTCTTTTTGTTGTGCTTTTTCTCCATTTTTTCCCTGCCTGTGTTTCTTATCCATAATTGTCTTTTCATTTTGATGCACCCATAAGTAGTGCTTTATCCACGAACATCAATTGCATGTGTATAAGATTTTTGACCTTGTGGGCTTGAGGACCTTCATTTTGGAAGCTCTTATTTATTTTTCTCTAGTTATATTTGAAAAGATATATTAAAATGAAGAAACAGGCATATATTTTTTGATTGTGAAATTATTATCTGAAAATGAAATTAATCATGTATTGCCATAAAACACACAAAAGACAATAGAAGACTTTTCCTTGACTTGGTAGATTTTCATTAGGCTTTTTGTAGAATTTGGCATATAAAATTATACTTTAAGCAACTCTTCATACTGACACAGAAATGTGAACACACTTTGTATAAGTAGATTGTAGTTATATGCTCATTTAACACCTTTATGAGATAAGAGTCTGTCATATCTACCTGTATATTGGTTTGAAGAAATCAGGAAACAAATACATTTATGTTTTGAAATACATAGTGATATAAAACATTTGCAATTAATATTGTCAGAAATATATCAATATTTAAAAGTGTTTTGCTCTTGCTATTTATAATTACTATTTTTTAGTAAACACAATAATAATATTTATTTTATTTCATTTTAAAAGATTACTTTTGCAAAAGTAAATAAAATGAAAGCACATGCATTCAAAGAAACCTTGAAGTTATAAGAGGTATATGAGACATAAAAGTCATTATTTTTTTTGAGACTATCTTCATGCCACTGAGTCACCATAGCATGTTGGCATCAAACACAGAAGAAAACAAAAAAACATACATGGGAGGATAAACCAAGCTGAAGTATCCAGTACAGTATCAACCAAATACTTGCAATCTGAGAACCAAGATGAAAAATATGAAGATAATCTAATATTCATTTCAATTTTTATGAAGTTTAAATGTGCTGGCATAATATTCTTAAAATTTTGATTGGCAAATCAAAAGAAGCATGTTGGTTTAATAAAGTTTTGCTTAAGAGCAATATTTTTTGGAAGTGTCACTAAAGTTATATGCTAAAATAAAACAAGATTATATTTTCTAGGGTAAAATGTAGGTTGAGAAGAGGCATAACATTGGTTAGCAATCTTCACTCTTAAAGTAGGCATTTCTCAAGACTGAAAGTCATAAAATAATATCACTTTCTAGATTAGACTTTCAAGTTTGTCTGGACATGAACATGGAAAAAGCAAAACATGAACGTGGAAAAAAAGTTGCATGGACCTGCAACTAACAGGAATATTTAAATCCAAAGAGAATTTTTAATTCCTTATGAAGTAAAATATTTTATCATAATTGAACCCCCAGTACACTCAGAGCATTTTTTTGTCATAAAACTATTCAAGCCAAGTTTTTAGTGGTGTATTTTACAGTCATAACCATTTCCTAACATGAATAATCCTTTTTTTCCCCCAAAAAATAAGGATTTGAAGAAAGTCAGGCAATATAAAAAAGTACAATATGAATCAAAAATGCAAAATAGTCTATAAAACAAAATAGCCTGTTTTAAATATTGAATGAGAAGTAGTGTAAGTTAAACATAGTCAGAAGACATGATAAAGTTCAGAAATTCTAATTTTCTAACATCGTCAACATGCTATATAAAATAAGCATTAGAATTGAATATTTGTACCACCATCAGCCTTTTGTGTGCTTTTATCAGCATTAGAATAATTTTCATGCTATTGTTTAAAGAAGTAATACAGAATATTTTAGAACTTCTTTATGAGATCCGTTAGGAATATTTTAAATGAAAATGGTTACATTTAACCATGTAAATAAGCCGCTTAATTAAAACTAACACAATTTAAATGTATAAATACCAAGTTCTGAAAATCTTTTAAGAAATAAGCTTGCAATGTCAACTTTCCATTTGTTTTAACAAATTGTCCTGAGATAAAGAGAGACAGAGTTGTTTGCTTCTTGTGCTAGATGTTGGATTGGTGTTTAGTCAGTGCATTAATACTCCTCATTTCAAAGATAGCATCATCATCAGATTTGCTTTGTTCTTCTTCCAGTCACTGAAACTTCATGCATAGACAGATTTTTTTCTATGATGTTTCCCTCATTACAGGAGGTCCTAACAATCACAGTTGCTAAGCCAACTGTGCCAAAATACTTGATAAACTGTTTCAGAAAATAATTGTAATTGGATGTTACATTCTAGGAAAATGTAACAACCTTAACTCTAAATGCTAAGAAGATATGAGAAACAAGAGATGAATAAGACATATAGGAAAGTAGTCCACCCATAACAACCATAAAGTTTATTTATTGATGTTTTACTTGTACACAAAAGTGGTAAGATGCTTAAGAGTTAAGTATAGGCTATAAAAGATGCAAATAGTCAGGTGCTGAGCTTGTCTTAAGTTTCCTGTTGCCATGATCAAACTGTTATCAGAACCAGATTTATCTCCTTGTAGCTTGTCTCAGCAAAGATAGCCCTTCATAAAGTGTATAGCTATGCTGTGCAAGTATGAGTATAATGAATGCTCCACCAATGAAAAATGTGTTTTTCACAGAAAAAAAACACCCTATTTATGAACTTCCAAGAGCAGTTTCCTTGTACTACTGTTTTAAAAATTATGATTGTGACTGGCTAGTTAATTACAAGTTTGTAATTAGCCTTGCTGGTGATTATCTTTAGAGGTGAAAATACACATTCTTATTTAAAATTAGAGGCATTTTAAAATACTGTATAAACAAACATATACACTGAGTGTCTAAAATCCTTAATGTTAAAAATGTAAATGAGGGGAATTAAAGCAGAGTCATTCTACTCATATGGTAGTGTTCAAGCATTTTAATTGTTCATATCCTCTTAGTGTAAAGTTTGTGTTAAAATCTTGTGATAAAAGAAAACACTTTAAAATACTAAAGGCTCACCTTGAATTATTTAGCAACATTAAAAGGTGTTTCATCATGGCAAAATCAAAGTATGAAACATGATAGAAAGGAAAGATCATACTGTGCAACGTTTTAGTTTGCATATGCAAACTCAGTCCATTCTGGGGTTATTTAAAAGGCTAGGGTACTGTGAAAGAATTCATCTGTCAGAAGTCACCAACAAAGCTGTAGCTCTTCTTTCAAACATCTTTCTTTCTAGCCAAAAACCTTTACCTGCACTGCAGGTTTTTTAGACATACTGTGGAAACAGAGTTCTGTCTTTTATGTCTGCTGTCACATACGATACAGTTGTAAAATGACAGTGTTCCACATATCATAAAGGTTGCCATATCTTTATTTGATAGAGAAGAATTTTAGTGATGAACTCATGAAATATCAGTTTACATACATTCTGTTATATCCAAGCATTGAAATTTGATCAAAGTACCCTAAAAAAAAAGATTTTTACAAATTTAGTTTTGTCACATGTGTAACTCTGAAGAGAAAATCCATTTAAAAAAAAACAAACCAAAAAACAAACCAAAACCTAAATACTGGGGGGAAAGGAAAGGAGGTTTCTAATTCAGTCTAGAAATTAATATTTTATATTTCTGCTTGGCCCAGCAAAGACACAAACATATTACTTTTCTAAAGCAGTGCTGCTCTTGGGAGACACAAAAGAAAGCTTAGTACAAGAGCATGCAACAAAACTTTTCTTGCACCATTTCTTTTCACAGTATCCTAAAAAAACTGCCTGGCACTGTCACTCCTGCATTCCATTGCCTTCAAATTATGTTTTGCAAAATAAGCAGAAGACAAATTCTTAAGAACATTGAAAAGTTTTTAAAACTGTACATCCACATACACTGATGCATTTTGCTTTGGTAGTGTACGCTAGATAAAGGTCTTCATAGGAACACAAAAATTTAACTTGCAGTAATTGAATTTTAATTTCATCACAGATTTTTGGTGTGTCATACATGCATTTTTCCACAGCATTCCTTTGTATAGTTTTAGGAGTTGAATTGATTAAACTAGAGGTATATTAATTCATTTATGTGCACCAGTTCAGATAGCAGTCCAATAAGCGTGACTTCCTAAATATGTGTATTGTTATTACCTGTTTAACAGACTTTTATTAGATTTATAGATTTTTATAGATTTATGTGTATGTAGGAGAGAGCAAAAGAAGGAGAGGGAGGAATGAAGAAACTTGTGTTTCATGCACATGACAATCCTAGCACTTTTAATGCACACTTCTATCACTAGCTAACAAATTTAGATAAATCTTTCAGGACTGTTAAACTGACAGAATATGTCTATAAAGGGTAAGACATTATAAGACAGAAAAGGATACCATCACCACTTACTGCTGGTGAATGAGAGTGCATGAATCTTTCATATCAGGCTATCACTGTGAGACAATGATGAACTCCTTGCTGAGATGTCAAAGTCCTTTGTCATTGCCTGGCATGTGAGAACAACAACTTGTATCCAGCAGACTGAGCAGCACCAGTAGATTCACTCCTAAAAGTTTATTGAGAGAAAGATTGCAAAGTTTTTAAAGAAAAATTTGGAGCAAAGTGTGAGTTCTATGCTAGGTGCAGGAAGCTAGGTAAATGTGTGGAAATATTTGTATGATAGCATTTCAAACAAAGAAGGGAGTTATGCAGCTGAGATGTACATGTATATAGAGCAGATGATGGAGTAAGATTTTCATGTATAGAGAGATCAGCGTTCCCCAATTTTTTCTAGAGGTAATGTAAGCGTAGGGCAGGGAAGCCAGGCCAGGTTGTGTACAGAAATCCTTTATGCAGCATATATCTATAGCGCTGACATGTTAGTTTTCAGTCCCCTTCAGTCTCAGAGATCCTCTTTAAAAGGTGAGTCCATCAGGTGCCACTGAAGAAGTATATTGTAACGAATCTCTGATGGCTTGTATATGTATTCAAGACTAATGAAGCTGGATGGAGGTCAAAAGCAGAGGTGCTTTTCTCTATCCACTTCCCCACACATTCTTTGATGGCATGCCTTTCCCTTGTGACATGCATTCAGATAGACTGTTGGCATAAAGTAGAAGAAAGGTGTCTTCTAGTCACTGCATAGTCTTGGTTATTTCCCCCCCTTTCTTCAGTCTATGCATAATGCTTTTTGGGAGGAATAGTGTGGATTTCATCTTCGATTTCCAAGACAGAGGAATGTTGAGATTAGAGACGAGAAACCAGTCAAATATGTATATACTAATTATAGTGGACGGAGTTGAGTGTGATCTTTGGTCATTTATCGGCTGCACTTCATTCCTCTGTAAACATATTCAGAGATGCTTCTTTTGACTTCTGATGGAGAACATAGAATATGATACAGTTTTAACAGTTTGGAGCCCCTCAGTAGTTCCCAGAGATTCTCAGGCCCATCTGCAATTCCAGTTTCAGTTGAACAGAGCTCTAGGTCAAGGAGTTATTCCTATTCAAAGGTGGGGGAAGAAGAAAAAGTTTGAAGATTCCTAGATTTCCGGAACACATCACCAAAATAACGACTAAGAAATAAAATAACTCTATGTCCCCTCTTTGGGGAGAATTAATTTGCAATTACTTGGGAGATACAGTTAACATGGCAAATTTACCTTGGTGTTAGGAGTCCTTGATAAGAATCTTTAAAAACAAATTAAACCCCTTAAAATTAAAGTGCCACTTATACTGAATACTGGCAACGGGATGAAAAAATCTCAAGCAGGTGATGGAGATTGGTTTGTTGCTGAAGATCTAAAATAAATTTATAGGAAAAAAGTCCACCAAGGGGTTTTAAAGACTCCCCTGCTTGGAAGGGATATGCTTGAATCGACATTTGCTTGACACTGAAAAGGAATCACAATCAGGTGGGAAGGGCCCTCAGGAGGTCTCAAGTCCTGTCTCCTACCCACAACAAGGCGAGCTTTGGGATGACCGACCCGACCTTCAACCTTATCCAGTGTAACTATTAATGTATTCTTGTTCATTTTGAAAATGCTGTGTTTGTATTTTCCACAAGTCACATCCTCATGTCTTGAACGGTGTAGGTCAGGCTTTTGTGTAGCAGGAAAAGAAAATAAGATATAGCAATTAGTTTGACCTGATGCTCTCAATGTAATGTAAATCAGAAGCAACTCTGTTAAAATAAGTAATGCTACAACAAAATAGCAGTGATAAAACAGGCATAATGACACTGAATAGTTACTTTGCATTTGCATTTACTGGTTTTCAGGTTTGGACATTTGGTTTGCGTTTTTTTTTGGTGGGGTGTTCTGTTTTGGTTTTGTTTGTTTGTTTTTGTTTATTTGTTTGTTTTGTTTTGTTTCTATTATGGGCCATTTAAAAAAAAAAGTTAAATTTCCTATGTATTTTTTCCTGATTTGCATACAAAACCTGTTATTTTACTATATCTAAAACTTACTTTCAGACTAAGAGACCTGCTTAGTATTTCTCCGTACTTTCCACTAAAATACATATTTGATTTGTTATGTTCAATTTGAGAATAGTGTCTTGTAACACACAGACAGTCATACTGCATGAAGTATGATGTTCGCATCCTGAAGCCCTGATGCACTTGCTTTCATCAGTTTATCATAGTCTAAAATTTGGGTTGTGATACTTTTCATTAGAAAGTGTTTTTGCCAAGGGACATTAAAAAGAACAGAAGATTTAACTGGAAAGTCCCCAATACTTTAAACCTGATTTTACAAACCGATCACTGACATGCAGGCCACGGGTATTGCTGGCTATAATTCTCTGAGGGAAGAATTAAATTTTATGTGTATGCTATGATATATATCCTTTAAATAGCATAATTAAGAACAATATCTTATATAGTTTTCTATGTATGTTTATATATATATATATAAATAAATCTAACTGCTCTGATGTTCATCTTCAAATCTCATATATGTTCGTAGTTTGAAACACTATTCACCCAGCATGTTAACCAGAGACATATTATGCCAGCTGGCTTGGAGTCACTAGCTTGGAGGAGCCTCCTTAATTCATTTTTTGGCTCTTTCTTATCTCACTGTTATAGAGAGAAGAGAACTGTACAGTGCTTGCCAGCATCTTTATCTCCAGATGTGGGGTTTATAAATAAATAATAATATGAATGAGGCTTTCACTTTTTTTTCCTCTTATTTTCTAGTGTAGAAGTCACACAACAGTTTAGCCTCTTGTGATTTACTAGTTGTATAGCAAAATAAACATAGAAGAGATACAATTTTGCGTCTTCAGAATGTTATATCACTGATTTTTAACTTAACAGCAGAAGACTTTTCATTATAAACTGCAAACTTAATTCAGTCTTGACCTCAGTATTTTGTCTGTATCATACTTTTAAATGGATTATGTGCCAAGAGTTTTTGACTGATTCCCTTAGTTGCTTTCACGCCTATTTTCTGCTTAGCCACTAGGAGGAAATAGTACTTGGTGCAAAATGATCAGGCAGCCTGCAGCTAAGGGATTTTTTTTTGTAATACAGTCTTTTGTGTCATACTGTTCTCTTATCTTCATTAGATATCTCACACATCAGATAGCACATGACATTTTATAACTTTGACTAGAAATAAATAGCTGTATGCAGCCACTAGGTTAAGTCCTGAAAATTCAAAAGAATTTTTTGTACAGTGTGTACAGATTAATATGAAATAGAGACAATGCCATAGAAAAAAACTCCCTTGTTAAAGAATTCTCATTCAGAGCTGGACAGTAATTTTGGGAAATAATAACAGCACCACATCACTCTGAAAGCATTAGGAAAAATCCACATCCCCTGTTCTTGTGACAACTAATCAATGCAAATTGAACCAGAATTTTAAGGTCCAATTCTATGGGTATTTTCCATGGAATACTGATCATAAGTACCCTTGCCAATATATCTTTGTGTAATCATGTTGAAAGCCTCTGAAACACTGAACCACTGGTACTGCCATAGCATACCACTGTGCTACTAAGCTCTTCAGCTCTGTATTTAAAACACATAAATAAATAAAAGGTAAACACATGCTGTAGCATATAATAGCCACTGGTAACCAGAGCACTGAATGAGTCTGTTATGCTCAAACTAAAAGCACAAGAACATTAGATATTGCACTTTTCACCCACACTAAGATAAAAAGCCCTATCTCAGAAATCGGCATTATTTCTAGAGCTTGTTTAACTGGTGGCTCAAATGGGCAATGAAATCTTTTCAATTCTCAGATAACTCTTCCAAATTTCTTTGAAAAGTGTTCTGAGAAAACAGTACTAAGTGAAGAAGTGTATTTTAGAAGACAGTTTTTGCTGGAATAAACTTTTATCACATCAGAAATATGCCACATTCTATTTCCTCTTCTGTTCTAGCAGCACAATTGAGAAAATAATAAAAGAGGAGAGAAAAGGAGAATGAATCTCTGTGATCATACTGCAAGATAATTCTAGGTCAAAAACCAGCTAAAGAACTGTGAACAGGATCTGGGGGTTGAGGACACTGTTTTACTTCACACTACTGATTGCCAGAACTGTGCAGGCACAAAGTACTGAAATATCCACCCTCAATATTAATTAGATAAAGTAAGAAAAAAGCAGAAAAGCTCATATGGTGTTTGGACAATAGCTAACATAGAACTACCTGAAGCAGTTCCTTTGACTGCAGTCAGTTCATTTTAGGAAGAACTTTCTGATGTTTTAACACTGCAGCAGAGATCATTTTGGCATGGTATTAATCAAAATGGTGTAGGCACAACCAGTTAAACGTAGAACTACGAGGTTTCTTGTGCACTTACACTGAGGTGCTAATGGAGTTTTATTTGACCCTGCCAACTACTCCCTGTGTGTGTCCTATTACAGCTCATAAGAAAGAACATTTCATGTGATTTATTTAAACCATTGCCTATTTAAGAACATCTCCTAGTAGGTTATTATAGCCAATATTTATGAGAAAGGAACCCTATTCCTAGGGAGGACAGAATGGGTAGATAAGATTTGCCTGAGAGGGCCTTCATATTATCCAAACCCTGACACTTTTATATTCCATCAATCTTAACTGATTATCCATTTTTTAATAACAGTAACAGCTAACACAATTATTTACAACTAGTGGTTTTACTTGTAACAGCGTAAAGGAGGGAAGAGGACACAATGTATCCATGAAAACACAGACAAGAATTGTCTCTGGTTAAGCCTCTTGTGCAACTTCTAGGTTTCATCAGAAACAAATTTATTTCCTTTCCGAAAAATTAATAAACAGAAGAAAGAATCACTTCAGGTGTGTGCTTTAAGGTGTTTATTTTGTTAATTCCCCCTGGCTCTCTCAGTGAGAATGAACAGCAGGAATGGGTGAGTATTTGTTGTCTTTGCGGGCTCTAGTAACTGTTTTTTCTTTCCTTCTGTTATGAGCACACCTTTTTATTTCAACGCTTGCCAACTGCTTCTTCATCCCTCTCTGTTCTCACCCCTGCCTCTTCTTTCTTCCCTCCAATTAATTTTGAATAAATCAAACCTTATGAATTTTTCCTTATGAAGAAACTTGAATCCATTAAAGTAAAACTTCTGGAGAGCTCTCATCAGGATGTAATATCCTCCCACTTGAACAGAAAGATAAGGTTAGATAAAGCATGCATTTTTCTCAGGGTGGGACACTATTTATTTACTAAAGATGAATATTTGATGTTGATAGTTTTCAAATGAGTCCATCAGAAATTTTCATTTAATATTTTTTAATCCTTTTACCTGATGTCAGATTGCAACTTTTTTTTCCTTTTTAGGGATAACTACTAAAGGTTAAGTGAGAAACTTTTTGGAAAACTAAGGTAAATAAACTTATGATATCCATATCAACATGTAAAAATATAGTAGGCATTCATTTTATTAGTAATTTTGATATTTTTCTATTACCAATCCAAAATGAGAAGACAGGAAACTAATCTTCACAGCTTGCTGCAAAACACAACGTCTTTTTTCCCCTCTTCTTTGTCATAATAATTTTATTTTTGTGGTAAATGGTCAGTTAAAATCTCCATTTTACAAAGCCATAATTGTCACTGCACCAATATATGCAGATGATAATTGCTGTTTCATTCGCTGGCTGTACATCAATGAAAGTTAAGACTGTTTCACTGAGGTAGCACAAAGCTTTTTAATAAGTCAGCAGTTTTGAGTCTACAAAAAAACCCAAAAAACAACCTACTGTCTAAATGTAGGTCAGTGTATTTTATTGTTTGTGCACAGAAAAGTAACTGCAGAATTTGTTGCAAGTTTCTAGTATGTAACAGTTTTAATACACAAATAAGTTCCCTCATTAAAGAACAGCTATTTTATGTACAATATAGAATGCATGAAAATTTACATATAAACATAATATATAAAAAACTAGTAATATCAGTAATTCAAATTGCAATTTAGGTTCTACTTTTTGTGCCAAACAGTTGAATTTTTATTGAAAATTATGGACATTTATTCAAAATGACCAGAAGAAACCATTTCATAAAGTCAGATTGTATTGTCACTGGACATTGTGTAGGGCAAAAGTATAACTAGATTCAAAAAGGAAAATTCATGGAAGATACATGGGTAGCTGTTAATAGCAATGTTCTAAATGCTACTTAATGAATGATTGACAGAAGGTGGAAGGATTTTATAAAGTGGTACTCTATAACTGAACTCTTTCCTAAATATCTGTTAGTGCCAACTGTCAGAACAAGGTTGGAGAGCTAGATGGCTATTGTTGCTATGCTCACATTATTTCTTAGGGTGGTGCAGTGGAAGAGGATCAGCAAACTGAAACAGCTGTTGCTGTGTTGCCTAAATGTAAGCTGTGAGCATTATCACAGATTTATGTCTGACTAGATTTAGTGTGCTCCCATGTATGGAATACTCTTCAAAACTTGAGGTACATACTCTCTGAAGGAAAGATATCTCACAGACCTCTGTTTTTATGACTGTGGGTCCTGTGAAGGCCACCTACAGAAATGCCAGACCAACTTTTTACCATCTACCTAGCGCCAATAACTTTAGCACTGCCACAAGAACTCACAAGCCTAGTTTCAGTTCCTGCTCATGTTTCTCCCTCGTTTCTCTTCCTCCTTACTCTGCTCCTACTCATTTCCAAGTGATGCCATGACACCTACTGCCTAAACTGCCTCTGAATTGGTCATTGGTGTAATCAAAAACAACATACGGGAAACCAGTGGGCTTACTCCTGCAGTTGCAGCAGACACGCTGTAAGGACATCCCAAAGGCTGCTCTAGCCCTCAGATGTTTGAGGGGTTTTTTACACCTCTTTTGTAATCTTTGTTGCTGTAACTGCTTAACTCCATCTCAACTTGTAGGTCTAGGCCTAATAAAGGAATGTGGATTGATGGCCCAGCGTTACCTTTGTGGTGCTGCACAATCAACAGTAGCTCCATAAGTTTTTGATGTGAAGGGACAAAATAGAGATCATGTGTTGTTGTCCTAATCTTGTCATGTTTATGGCAAACTTTGTGAGCATAAATCCACATTCAAGAGTCTGACCACTCAGTGGTGTAACCACATCGCTCGCTCTTGATTCTAACCAGGAACATCTTGTAGCATGATGGAAGGAAGTCCGCTAAGGGCTACCATTAAGGTTACCAAGGTTGTTCTCCAAATTGTCTTCCTTTGGTTACTTGGGGGAAGATTGGAGAGGGTAAGGTGGAGCAAGTGGGAGTCATCCAGACTTTGTGTGCTGAATTCTGAACAATGTAGGGGTGGCTGATTGGTACTTCATTCCCTTCTGGTGGTTGCACCTGGCCTCTACAGCTTTGTAAACCATAGTATCACTCACATGACAAAAAATTCTCAATACAGCAAGGAGGTAGATTTGTGAACATCTTATCAGGCTTATTCAAAGGATTCATAGAATGATTACAGTTGGAATGGACCTTAAAGAGCGTCTAGTTCCAACCCCCCTGCCATGGGCAGGGACACCTCCCACTAGACCAGGTTGCTCAAAGCTCCATCCAGCCTGGTCTTGAACACTTCCAGGGATTCATCCTACCCATGTCCTTACCCCATTGGGTCATGGCGCAACACCTTGACAGTGGACCAAACCTGTTTTACATGTGCTCTAGTCTAAAAAACTATTTTGACTCCACTTGATTCTACAAGGATATTTTAGTAGAGAGTAAAGGGACTTCTGCACACCCTTAACATTTAGCATTTCCTTAAAATAAGCTTATGATATAGTGACATCTATTGATGAGAGAACTTCAGAGAAGAAGTGTTCAAATAACATCTTTTGTCACTCAAAAACAGATAATGAAAGATACGCTTTGTTCACTCAGAGGTGAGAGGTCATTTTGTTCAGTTTTGGTTTGGTTTTCTTTCTCTCTGGACAAAAGCATTTACACCTTAGCTAATATACCAAAAAACACTAGCATCTCCTCAAGGTTTTAGGAGTCTCATCCTGATTTAGTAAAATCAATGTCAAAATATAATTGACTGTCGTGGAAATAAGACTTGGTTTCATTTCTGTATTAATTCTATGATTTCAGTTTTCATCTCCCTTTTATCTCCTTCTCCTTTTATCTCCAACTTCAAACATATTCTCAGTCAGGAAGACAGTTGCTTGTTTGTTTTTTATTTTTTTTTTATTTAAATAAATTCTGATTAGAAATGGAAGTTAATTTAAAATTATTTCCTTTTGGATACCTAGAGGGAAATTCATTCTTGTGCAGACCATCAGCACAAGACTTATGCGCTACTTAGCATAAAGTTTAAGCAGTATGTGACTGATGTAGACATCTTGACCTATACCTCTACATGGAGAAGAATTAAATTCTTGTAGAATTTTATCAGTAATTCAATCTTAAATATCTTTTAAAATGTTACCAAAAAAATTGTGTAGGTCATAAGATGAACATGACTGGTCTCCTTTGAAATTATGATTAAAAATATTTAAAACACATTTAGCATGACTTTTACTTTTCTGTGTCATTCTGATAATAGAAATCTTACCCAAATTCATGGCAATTGATTAGTGTTAAATAAAACAGCTTTACCACAGGCAATATATTTTTTTATTTGCACATTATACACAGTGTTAGAATATTCTTCTACGGAAGCAAGCTTTACACAATCTTGGTTTCTGTCTCCATCAGAACAGCCTGAACTGAATTTAATGGAAGAATAGAAGTCTCAAACACAATTATGTTTTAAGCATGATGAAGTAAATGGATGGGTAGGGGGAAAAGACTCAGCAAGGGCCTTGTGAGTTTTTACCATATTAGACATTAAACAATCCAAATGGAATAAAATCTTCCATGTCCAATCTTCACAAATGAAGCTCTTTAAAGTTCTGAGACCCTCTTAGTAATCAAAATAATCAACCTGTGATATAAAAATCTAAGAATAATTAATTTTGGTGGGCATTTTTATTTTTCTATTAGGAATATATGACGAGGGAGGAGACACGACAGTTAAGTAATTGAGCAGGTAAGTCCAGCACGTTTTAGCAAAACTTTATTTGAGAGAGTCAGTTAGGCTATGCAATTGAAATATAAACTATGGACACACCATCTCTTTTAGGACTAAGTATATAAAATCTTATTTTTATGTTGACTTCAGTCTTTCATAACATATTCTGAGGAATAGTCATTGCTGGGGTTTGGGATCTATTTTCTTTTCTTTTTTTTCCTTTTATTGCTCTCTCTTATTAATGAATACTCAGAGACTAACTGTCAAAGATTAAAAAAAAAACAACAGCTGGTTACTTTATAAACATTGATTAGGCCTGCGAGAATGTAAGCACTACTACCAATGTTACTAAGCAAGTTTAATTCCTATTGGCATAATTTCCCACTCAGAAAAAACTTACATTATATTCCATTCTTTCTAAACCATGAGGTACTGATTTTGGCCAGAAACAGCTATTCATACCTGACAGTGCAGTGCTATGATATGATGTGATATTATATGACTGAAGACACTCCAACCTACACTTTCAAATACAGATACAGAGGTTTGTAGATCCTCATTATTATCCTATACATTATCTGCAAATGGATCTTTCTTGACATGAAAGTCCAGGCATAGCCTTAACATTTTTGGGTAGAGCAGAACTATGGCTTGCTGTGATTTTACATATCAGTGTAGGTTTGTAGTTCTACAACTGTGTAACACTTTGTGGTTTTGTTAAATTTGTCAATTCAAGTGTTTTCTATAAAAATCTTATATAACTAGTTATTCTCAGGTATTCAGATTGTATTATTTTTCAATTTACCAAGGTAATTTTGAACTCTAGTCCTGTTGTCTAACATAACAAAAATATTTCCCAGTTCGCTGTCTTCTGAAAATAAATCCACATGATTAAGAGGGGAAAGTGAAATGGGAAATGCATCTAGGACAAACAACACCAGAACCCTGTTTCATAACATCCTCCATTTTTACAGTGAACTACTGATAACTATTCTCTGAATATACTTTACCAAAGAATTTAGAATCTACTTGGAAGTACATTCACTTACAGTGGTCTAACCAGTTACATTTCTAACTAATCTGTACTATTTTCTTCTGTCTTTACAGACAAAATTCTGTTTATTTTTACCAAAATATTTATGGGAATTGAAATAATTTCTCTAAATATGATTCCTCTCTTTTCAGCTAATTAAAAGCTTGCATTATATGTTTCCTGTTCGTTATCTTTTCATATCTTTCTGTCTTGTCCTCAGTGGTTCCTAGATTTCATCAGCTGCTTCTGTGACTACTGGATCCAACCATATTTGTGAAACATCTCATTTGTTTGCATCCTATCTAACCTTTCCCTTTCTCACTCAATGCTGGTGCTGATGCTAACTGTGGTAGCTGTATGTCAGCTGTTGGCCTTTCTAGTGAAGAATGATTCAGAAGGCATCAGCACTTTGGCTTTTTTTTTTTTTATCTGTTATTTTCCATTGAAATGATGGATGTATGGACCTTTTCTCATACTTTCAGTGCTTTTACAGTGGTTGTTCTTGATCCCTGATTGGTACATACCATCGTGAGTCTTGGATTTTATTATTTTGCCTTAAAACACATATTGCTATAAGGTTTTGTTTGGTTTTTGATTATCCAGCAAAACATAGTGAATAATTAATTCTGATAAATTGCTCTGTAGACTGTTCTGCTGCTTTTCCTAATAGATGCTAAGACAGTTAAAATCCTCCATTATCACCAAGTCCTTTTCTCCATACAAATCATATGCTTATAAATAGCCTCATCTGCCTGACCTTTGTTGGTATACAAAATACTTTGTTGGTATATATCATAGATAACCACAATAATTACAAGTGTATTTTTTTCTGTCAATCATAACCCAGAAACAATATTGGTTGTTGTACCAACAGTAGAGGGAAGGCATTATCTACAAGGTAACTTTTACTACACAACCCCATCATCATTTCAAAATAACTTATATATCTCTGTATAAATATTCTAGTTGGAATGATTCAGTCAGTTTTTTTGTTAAAACAGTTAATTTATAGTATTGGTCTCCTATTAATATTTGTAGGGTGGTCTATTAATACTCCTAGGTCTCCATTTTATTTTTGGTGATAAACATTAGTAGATCAACTTTGAAATATTCTGAGGTGTTCCTTCTTCTTTTTCATCCCTCTAAATTTTTATTTTGTGTATCCACTTTTTCCAGATCTTTGTTGAGGATATTGTTATTTGTATCTTCCTGAGGACCTTTTTTATTTCAAAGGACAACTTTAAAGGCCAACTGTGATTTTAAGGGTCAACTTTAACGCATCATGCCATATGGCCATGCATTTGTTTTTATGAATTTTCTGCACTGTCTGTGACTAGGAAGACAACACTGAGCCTCCTTCCAGCTTCTCCAGAGAGCCCATTGTGACTATAAGGCCTGAGCGCTCACAGATAGGAATAATCAGTTAGTAAGTAGCTGTGTTTGTACATTTGTTTACAAATAAAACCTATAGAAGGAAGAAGGACAGAATTCGTGCTTGAAGAAAACCTTCAATGTTATCCTGTTACCTGTGCAAAAATAACAAGACTGATTTTAGAATCTGGCAGAAAGAGGATTTTCAGCCATTCAAGAATTGATAATACCAGAATTTTTCTGCTCACAGAAAATGAAACCAAAGGAAAACCTACTGAAATGTGGACTGCATCATTTTAAAACATTAACAATTCAGGAGTTCAAAAGCAAAATGTTGAAAGAGGATGCTTTGACATTTCTAAAGTGCTTCCATGTAAATTTTTTTTTTTTTTAGTTAGAATCCAATCCAAATTAATATTTAAAGTAAAAATATAGGGTTTTTTTGTTGAAAAATCTTTATGTAAATACTTCTATGTATCCTGTTTTGCCAATAAAGGAGTACTTCTATCTAAAATATGGGGAAAATTTATGGAAGTAATTGCCTATTTAATATTAGGCTCAGATCTAATGGTTGAAACCCAAAGAAGCTGAAAAAATAATAAAAGAAAAAAAAAAAAAAGAAAAACTTCAGTCTGCAGAACATGAATGCTTTGCCAGCCATCCTTAACAGACCTTCTTGGGTAAGTTTCTGTTGGACAGAATCTGACTGCTGACAAGGATTTATTACCTTGGGAAGGAGACAAGAAAGGACATATGGACACTGTCAGGGTAGAGAAGAGAGGAAAGACTGAGCCTACTAAGGTGGCATTTTATCTATGTGCCACTAGACAGGCCCCTTCTGCAGCTCCTGTATTCAGAGCATGAGATGCCAGTCCTGCAGTACTTATGTGATCCAAGCTCCTGACAGGGGAAGGAGTGCAGATAAGCCTCCTCAGCTCTGCCTGGGGTCTCTGAGAATGCTAGAAACCTTGAATTAACCCCGTATTGGTGATATTGTGATGATACTCTACTCACCTTATAAAGCCTGTATTTTTTTCAGTGAAATATTTAATGTTGGAGGTCATGAACTGGTTGAGGAAAACATGGAGTCTGGTTTTGGCCAAGTATGAGCACAAGACCCAGAACCTCAGGGGCGACAGTGTTTTTGTACTGTCTGAAGGTAAAAGAAGGGTGCTGGACACAACACAGAAGTTTTGATTTCTCAAAAAGCACAGGCATACATGTAATATAACAGATATGGATGCCCATGAAAGAGCTTACACAGCTGGACAGGCCCAGACTTAGCTTTTGAACTAGTCATAAGCAGCTTAATACCATCTGATCTTTTTTGAAGGATAGTAGGACCTATGGTCACCAATGACTTAGAATATGAAAGCAACTTTTAGTTCCAGGCAGTTGGGAAGCTACATTCAGGGGATGTAAGGCAGGTAAAAGATGCCATCAGTAGCTCTGAGAGAGGTAATGTGACCTCACTGGTGATGAAGCACCAACTATGGAAAGTAAAGACAGCAGGATTATAGCCATGAGCCTAGCTACCGTGAACTGTGAATTTTCTCCCCACATAGTATGGATAATGCCTGTAAATTTTCTCCCACACTCCATGACAGTGTTAAGAGCAAAGTAGAAGGCACTGTCTAGCATGTGTAGCATCAGCACAGACTTTGTAAAGGGAGTCTATTGCTGCTCAGGAAGACTTGCCAACAGCACAAATAGCTGTCATGCTGTTCAATTTGGCATAGACACAATGAAACCTGTCAGTTAGCCATCTTACAGAAGGCAGACTGGAAATTTGTACTAGAGTATTGTTAATGTTAAAAAGGCCTACATGGCTTGGAGCAAAGCATGTGAGTAACTGTATCCCAAGCCAAAAAGACAGGATAGATTCAGTGAATTACCAAAGATGATGTCCTAACCTGTAGCCAGTTAGTTCAGGGTGTTTCATTCAGTGAAACTGGGGCTGAAATTGGGCATGTCCATGACATACAATTTAAAATCAGACCATATGTCTATCCATATGCCTGTCTCTATGTTCCTCATTGTCATGGTTTCAGCTGAAGTCACTGCAACCTGTCCAACAGATGGCCCTTCCCCTCCCTGAAAAGAGAGGAAGAGATAATGAGATTTACGAGTTTAGAATGAACTCAACTACTTTAATGAAGAATTAATATTAAAATAATTAAAAAAAGAAGAAGAAAATAATGAAATAGATACAATATGTATACAAAACCATATCAAGCTCCCAGGATGACAAGCCCATCACCAGCAGGCACTGGGCAAGTCCCAGACTGGACTCAGCGATGGATAGGAACTGGATTCCAGCTCTGGAGTCAGGAACACATGGATCGGGATCAAAGGCAGATGAATAGACAGGGTCCTCTTCGGATGTTGGCCATCACAGGAAGAGAGTTGACCCTTTGATCCCTAAGCTTTTATACTGAGCGTGGGGCAGATGGGATGGAATACCCCAGTTGGTCAGGTTTGGGTCACCTCTCCTGTCTGTTCCTCCCCACAGGTGGGACCTCTCTACTTTTTTTCCATTTCCAACCCTCTAAGGGGCAAATAATGAAAATTGGCTGACCTTGGTTGTTATAGCAATAAGTATAAGCAAAGGCCTCTCTGTGTACCATTCCTTGGCATTTAGCACAAACATTGGCCTTATCATTCTGAGAACGAGCAGTTTTCTCCACAACATGCTGTTAATTTCAGAGAGTTAGAGAAAGCCTAACTAAAATATAATATTACAGAACACAAAATTGGTTCAGTTTTACTTCAAACTGGGACACTCATCAAACTGTATATTTTGTTTTTTCATCTTCTAAGACATTTCCAGCCCCTTTATTTTAGGCACATATTTCAACTTAATCCATGTTAGTGTTGAACTGGTGTTCTGAAAGACACCTGAAATGAGAAATGTTATTCAGTAAGTCATTTAAGTAGTTGCTTGTTTTAAATGTATTTCCAAAAACTTTAATGGGAAACAATAACTAACTTGCAGGACTATTTACGCCTTCTTTGATGTTTATTCTACTGAGTGCCAGACAATATCTTTTTATTAGTATTCCATCCTTTTTTTTTTCTTCATCCATTTTCCTGCTCCTCCTTGCTCTTACTGCTTTTCTCTTTCCCTTTCCTTGAAATTTAGTATATGTCTCTCTTTTCTCTGTTGATTTACTTATTTAAATCCACAATTCCCCCCCCCCCCCATATTGTCTTTTATGATGCTGAGATACAAAAATGATGTATTGAATTTGTATGAAAAATCTATTCAAAGAAAGAAAGGTAAAATGGAAGAAACCATCAAATACCTTCCAGACACTTCCTTCTCTGACATGGTGGAATTATAAAACCTCTCTGTCCTTACTTTAAAGCTATCTATGAAATGGTATGTTTCATGTTATTTACCCCCTCCCCCCTCTGTGATATGTAGCGTAACTGCAGTAGGTGCAAATTAATTCCTGGCAAACACAGCAGTTGCTGAGACACAATATAATCTTTCATGGCCTATAATACTCTGTTAAATGAACATTTATTACTATATTATCAATATTCTTGTGTGCAGTGGGGAGAGAGACCTCAAATGAAGGAGCAGAGTTGCGCATGGTGAAGGAGGAGTGTGTTTTTTCCCTAAGTGCGTAAGTATTTGGTTCTTTTTTTCTATTTTTTTTTGTTTGTTTCTCAATGCCCAAAAGACTAAATAGATATTTATCAAATGGCAAGAAATTAATTTCCCCAAGTTAAGTCTGTTTTGCCTGCAACAGTAATCATTAAAAGATCTTCCAGTCTTTATTGCAACTAATGAGTTTTCTCACTGGCGTTCTTCCTTATGTTCTTCCTGATGTTATTCCTCATCCCTGGGGAGGAGGGTATGTGAGTGGCTGTGTGGGTGCACGGCTGCCAGTTGGGGTCAATCAACCATGTTATGCAATGAATTTTGTAATATTCCCAGAAATGTCACACAAAATGATGACATAACTGATTACTGAGATCTGCATTTTCATTTCCCATGCCATAAAAAGGTTGTGGGGGTTTCCCTTTTTTCATATGTTTCTTAATTGCACACAAGCACTATTATCAAGAAAATTAAAACTTGCTCTGATTTTTTCAGCTAATGTTTTCTGCTACTATAGTTATGCTGTGTATATTTTTGATAAGATGATGTCTAGGTTCACAGTAACATTTGGAGGAAATGATCTTATACTGATGAAATATTCATTGCCACCTAATACCTCTGCTTTGCTCATGTCTGTATCTCAATTAGCACATTATGTGGGAGATGATTTAAGATACACTTCTGTGTAGTAAGTAATTATAAATGACTAAAGTAGATGAGAGTACAATTCATAAGGGTCACACAGTGCTGGCAGAAAGAATTGCCAACTTCTTGTTAGATATTCTTTTTTCAAGCTGTCTCATTAAGATTTTTCTGCCGTCTAATGTTTCTCTCTCATAGTTTATTATAAACAGTGGTGAACCTATATTCAGGAGGGCCTGAATATACTTCAGTTATTGAAAAATGGCACTAAAGGTCAAAAATGGCAATTTTCAAGCATTTTATAAAATTATGTGTCCAACCTTTCTTTGAAGTGAACTGGGAATTGTGGCTGGGAGCATATTTTATCAAGTGACCATGAAATACATGGCCCTATTTTGCTTCAGCAGCTGAAATTCCAGGACATAAAAGACATTGCTTTTTTATGGAGCACTGATGTTAAGTATTGCATGTGGACAACAGCTATTGCATTGTCATAGGAACCACAGGGAGTTTTGGTGTATTGCCCAGTTCTAGAATATATCTACAATTTTCAAATATTTTTTAAACTTGGGCTTAAGAATTTATGAGTGTTGCTATAGAGGTCAAGGCCAGGGATACCCTTCAAGGTGAAGCACAGCTGAGACATGAGCTTAAGAAGAAAATTTCAACAGTGTTTTTTCTTCCATGCACCCTTGTATTTACTCAAACTTTCACACAAAGGAAGTAGTGATGACTATATCGTGACAAGTGGAATGATCCAGGAAATTGACTAGATTAAATGCCCCAAGTTTTTCTATTATATCTATGATACTCATTAAGACTATTTCTTATAACAATATCTTGCTTCTTTTTAAAAACAAGAAACAAAAAATAAGAAACATTTTCCATGGTCAATGATGATAAGGAGGAAAAAAAAAAAGTATCTTTTTCTTCCCGGAAGGATTGTCTAGATTAGGGGGAAGAATAAAATAAAGCTCCCATTGTTTATCAGATGTCCCTTCAGCTTCAAAGCAGGAATCAGAAATGTAGTATATCTCATTAAAATAGAAATGTCAAGCCTAAAATGAGCTCTGAAGGACAGCAAAAGGTAAAGATCCTTCTTAAATACCGTGGCACTGCTAGTTCATTAAGTTGGGACTAGAACTGTTAACTAAGTTGTCAGCTGGTACTGAGAAGGAATTAAACTGAAACAGCACTTTGATATACTCAGTGGGTGCAAAGATTTAAATACCATCTTTTTGTACATAATGAGAATTAGATATTGAACAAAATTTCTCAAAATATCAGTCAGTAGAGCATGTGCTGTTGAGAAATTTTTCAGGAGGCGAGTGAGCAATTCATTGTTCTTGTACTACAGAAAAGACCCCTTTAGATGGCCTTTAAGGATATTAAGAAAATGTGGTGAAATAATCATTAAGGAACCATCAACTTTTTCATATTAAGGGATGATCCAAATTATAGGATTATATTGTGAGAATTAGGAACCTATTCTCTGTCATTGTATTCCTCAGCAATCAGACTTTCTATGTTTTATCATCTTACATATATATAATGGCAACAACAGCAGAACTGATTAGATAAGATATTTCTGGGCTATAATGTTTGTGATTTTAACAGACATTTTTCCATCATTAATTGCAATGAGAAACTAAATATTTTTTTCTAAAAGATAATTGCTGGAAGAAAACTGATTTGAACTAACTAAATGTTGCATTTTAGTATATTTTACTTGTTTTGGTTTTATTTGATTATTTTGTAGAAAGGAGTAATAATAGTCCATTGATCAATTATGCATCAGAGTCAAAAGTAATAAAACCCCTAATGTTTTGAAACCATTTTCCCCTGTAAATTGAATTACATCAAATCCTGTAAAATTTTTACACACACAAAGTTGAACAATATTTTCCACTGTTTTAATAAGACAATCGCAGGCTCACTGACAACACTCGCTTCTTCAATAATACCAAAAATACAAGAGCAGATTGAGATGTGTTCTCTGTTATGCTAACAGAGTCATATAAACACTTAGGCCTGATAGGCAATTAGAAAAAAAATAATAATGGGATACGAACCTGAAAAAAACTGTGGAAGGGATTGAAAAGGAAAGAAAAAAAGTATCTGGAAAAAGAAGCAAGTTACAGAAACAAAGAGTCAAGAGAAAGTAACTGAAAAGTTTTGCTTTGTTTTGCTACTGAAAAACCTTTAGGAACCTGTTGAAACACTTCTTATATATCCCTTACCAGATTCAACTCCAGGTGTTCAGACAGTAACCTGTTTATGCAGCCTGGCCTCTTACCACCTTAGACTTCCTCTACATGGGGATTGGGCTTGGAGGAGGTGATTCTGGACCCTTCTTCTCTCCAGAACCATATTCTATAAGATCTTTCCAAATGTGTCCCTGAACAAGCCAAAATCCAGTCTTCTGAAGTCCAAGGTTGCAATCATGGTTTTTTACTTTTTTCCCTCCTTTCCAGATCCTGAACTTTACAATCCCATGGTCACTGAAGTCATGGCTGCCAACCCTCAGTCCCTAGTCAGTTCTTTATTGTTCCTAATTATAAGCTCCAGCAGAGCATCTCTTCTCAAGAGCTCCTTAATGACCTATGTCCAGGAGCTGTTAGCAATACACTCCTGAAACCTTCTGGTTTCCTTGTGCCCTGCTGTGTTGCCCCTCCAGCAGATATCAGGGCAGTTCAAGTCCCCCATTAGGACAAGGGCCTGCAAATATAAGACTTCCTCCAGTTATGTGAAGAAGGTTATATCTGCATCTGCTTCCTGATGAGGCAGTCTGTAGCAGAGACTCACCAGTCTTGTTTACATTGTCTTGTCCTCTAATCCTGACTCCTCTTATCTCTCATCCCCAACGTGCATTCCCACTGCTCACTCACATAAAGGACAACTTCCTGTCATTCCTAAAACACTTGTATCCATCCACTGGGAGGACTTTAGTCATGAGAGCTACCTGTGATGACAATGAGGTGGCATATATAACATACAAAAAACCACACAAGCTTTCTGATTAACAATGAATTATCTTTACAGCGGAAAACAAAGCAGTGCATGCAATCTCTCATGAAGGACTACAGTAATGATAATATTAGAAGTGTTATTGAATGTTTTTTATGCTACAAAATGTAGTCTTAGTTAAAGGACAGCAGAAAGCATGCATTTCCAAATGCACAAATGGGGCACATTCAGTGTGGCATGTGCAGCATTTGTATTGGGGTGTTTCACAACATCATAACTCTAAATGAGCATACTTTTTGTCTACTTATGCAAATGAGAGTAGAGTCAGGCCCAGCACTTGTGAATAACTTCTGGGAAACAAGATGAAAGCAGATCTAGTGGCTTGTGCAATAAGTCACAGTGCCAATTCAACACATTCACAATCTATATAACAATCATAATTTCACACTTCCTCTTGCTTAAACAGATTCTAATGCTAAAGCATCACGTTTCATAGTCTTTTCATAATAATCACTTCTGTTTCACTCTTTCCTCTGACAATGAGTGTAAATGATTTCCTCTACACTTGTTTGCTGTGATGAATAATTATATCTAGTTAATAAAAAGTGAACATTTTCTCTTAGTTCACCTCATTCTGTTGCGGTCTTACTCCCATACCTGATTTCTGCTATGACTGATAAGTGCAAAGTACTAATGTGTAAATAGTACATAATCTTAGAGGGTTATTATTCTGGATGAATAATGCATAAGTCTAACAGCAATGTTTTGCTATTATCTGGGAGTGATTAAAAGTGAAGAGCTGTTAGAAAGCTTTGCTTTGCCAGATTAGATATCTATACGATTTTATTGTGCTTGTTTTCAACTGTAATTGTTTTTGTTGCTTTTCATTGTTGTATGTTTGATTATACCAATATTAAACAGAAGAGGAATAATGAAGGATTTTATTTCGATACAATAGAAATTAACAATAGCTTTCAACATTTTAAAGTCAAACAAATGAGACTGAATGCCCAGTTCCCCAGCTTTAAACAATGACTAAATCCATTTTGCAAATTCTGTCTAGTAACAGCAGAAAAATATAGTGTATTTCATTTCCTCATTCTTCTCCACTTTGTATTTTTCATTAGTGCAAATACACTTACCGATTTAGCAGTGGAATTCAGAAGAGCTTTTTTGACTAAACAGAGAGACTAGAAACAAGATACTTGACTGGTTTAATTAATGAAACTTTACCAGATGATGGGCCTAGAAGAACCCAAAGCTCTCTCATACAGGAAAATGAGTTACTTGAGTCCTTTTTTCACTTTTCCAAAATCCTGAGTCACTGCTGCACCAGCTCCTTTCTCTTTTTAACCTCAAAATATTGTTATGGATGAAAAGGAGACACAATGCATAAAGCCAAACATTTATTGTTAATATATTTAAAATCTTAATAGTTAAATTATGAGAACTATGAGTATTCCAGATTTAATTAGAAGAAAGAAAAAAGAAATTAATGTCAAAAATTATAATAATAGTAACAACACATTTAAAATTATTTGCAATCCTTTTCTTGGTGTTATTCTAACCCTTCCAGTGCTGAGTTCTTATCTCCGTAACTTCAGTCTGGTGATGACAATGGCAGGTGGGGCCTATGGTGAGTTGTGAGCATCTGGACAACTCTCAAGTCCTTTCCTGTGATGAGTATGATGCTGATATTGGTGTTTTCTTCAGCTTTGTTCTTTCTTTCTTTCACACACCTTCAATTCATCTGGGGTTATTGTTTTATGTTTTCTAACATGCTTTTACACCTTGCTCTTTCTTTAATGGTCTGCAACTCATATTATATTCAAAGTTTTTCCAGTTAGATTCTACGTGTTTGTCCTCCGTGTTTCCTCTTCAAACAGATTTTCCCAGCTCCAAGTCTGCCTGTTTTTTTTAGCTCACCATTGGTGAGTTGTTTGTAGCATGGGGAAGAGGGAGAAACACAGGTTGTGCACCATCTCTTATGATGCCATGCCTATACTCTTCTACATGTATCCTGTGCTTTCACTTCTCCAGGTCTCTGTACTACTGGGTTACAGGGTTATGCACAACATCGCTCCACTTTTTACAATTATATAATCACTGGAGTAGGAAATTGAATTTTGATATAGTTGAGAAAATATTTGTAATTCCCTTAATTTCTATTGACTATTCTGCAATAGCACAATATCTCTGATTTGAACCCAAACCTCTGTCCTTAAGCTATGAAACTTTTATTGATGAAAATTTCCTAGAAACTGGTGTATTGCTCTAAAATGTTCTGGCCACCATTAATCTACTTGTCAACAAGTAAGGTCCTGCTTAACCAATTTGATCGCTTTCTATGACCATGTGACCTTCTTGAGGCAGGGAAGGCTGTGGATGTTGTTTATCTGGACTTTGGTAATTCTGGTACTTGGTACCTGGACTTTAACACTATCCCCCACAGCATCCTCCTGGAGAAGCTGGTGAATCATGGCATAGACAAGTTAACTCTTCACTCGGTAAAAACTGGCTGGATGGCTGTGCCCAGAGAGTTGTGATGAATGGGGTGAAATCTTGTTGGCAGACGGTCACCAGTGGTGTCCCTCAGGGCTCAGTTTTGGGGCCAGTCTTGTTTAATATCTTTAGTGATGATCTGGATAAGGGGATTGAGTGCACCCTCAGTAAGTTTGCAGATGACACCAAACTAAGTGGGAGTGTTAATCTGCTTGAGGGTCAGAAGGCTCTGGAGGGAGGGGTCTGGACAGGTTGGATCAATGGGCCAAGGCCAATGGGATGAGGTTTAATAAGGCCAAGTGCCGGGTCCTGCATTTCGGTCACAACAACCTCAGGTGACGCTACAGGCTTGGGGCAGAGTGACTGGAAAGCTGCCCAGCAGAAAAGGCCGTGGAGATGTTGGTGGACAGATGGCTTAACATGAGCCAGCAGTATGCCCAGGTGGCCAAGGAGGCCAACGGCATTCTGGCCTATATGAGGAATGGCATGGCCAGCAGGAGTAGGGAAGTGATCGTGCCTCTGTACTCGTCACTGGTGAGGCCTCACCTCAAGTACTGTGTTCAGTTCTTGGCCCCAAACTGCAAGAAGGACATTGAAATGCTGGAGCATGTCTAGAGGAGAGCCACCGAGCTGTTGAGGGGTCTATAGAACAAGTCATATGAGGAGAGACTGAGGGAACTGGGAATGTTTAGTTCGGAGAAGGGGAGGCTAAGGTGGAACCTCATTGCCCTCTACAACTACCTGAAAGGAGGTTGTAGAGAGGTGGGTGTTGGCTTCTTCTCCAAAGGGAATAATGGTCTGAAGTTGTGGCAGGGGAGGATTAGATTAGATATCAGAAAGAATTACTTTACTGAAAGAGTGGTCAGGCACTGGAACAGCCTGCCCAGGGAGGTGGTGAAGTCACCATCCCTGGAAGTATTTAAGAAATGTGTAGACATGGTACTTCAGGGCAGGTACTTCTAGTGCCAGAGATTGTTGGGTTGTGTCTGTTTATGGTGGGTTTTTGGGGGGGGTTGGTTTTGGTTTTAGTTTGGTTTTGGTTTTGTTTTTGTGGTTGGACTCAATGATCCACCTATGCCTGAACAGCCTCTTATATCTCCTAAGTTTTCATGTGTGATAGATATATTTAGCTCATAAAGTTCATGGCCTTATAACAATTCATCATTCATGTTTCATAATTCATTGTAGAAAAAAAGTTTCCACTATGTTGAAACTTTTGAACTTTTGAAACTTACATTGAAAACTTCCACTAGTGTTGAACACTTTGAAGTGTTGTCACTTAAAGGTCACTTTTACAAATAAGAACTCTTTTACTTGAGGAAAGACTTTTAACAAAACAATTTTTTTCCAGTTTTATAATTCTCATCACAATACTCCAAACTCCAAAGAATTCTTAAAAGGAAAAGCAGCCTCGCTAGAGTAAATGAGATATACTTGAAATCACTATTGATCTGCATCTAATGTCTTCTCTGGATGTTTATGAAAGGTTATGAAGGCAAAGTGTAAAAATTGTTGATCTCCAGGAGTATTTTTTTGTGTTGCTAGATAAGAAAGCCATATATTTTATCTCGGTTTACAAGATTTGTGCCTTGCAGAACATATACCACTTTGAGATTAGGAAGAATTACTTTTCTGAGAGAGTGGTCAGGCACTGGAACAGCCTGCCCAGGGAGGTGGTGGAGTCGCAATCCCTGGATATATTTAAGAAATGCGTAGACATGGCACTTCAGGGCATGCTCTAGAGCCCTGAAGATTCTTTGTTTGTGTCTGTTTGTGGGGTTTCGTTTTTTGTTTGTTTGGTTTTGTTGTGTTTTTTTTTTTGTTTTGTTTATTTGTATGTTTTTTGTGATTTGGGGTTTTTTTTTTTGGTTGGACTCAATGATCTCAAAGGTCCCTTCCAACCATGAAGATTCTGTGATTCTGAGATACATTTTCATATTCTTTTCCTCCCACCAAGTCTAGAGGAACACACAAAATGATAGCAGGCAGGTTGAATTATTTTCTTCAATTCTGAAAAACCAAACTGAACCTGAACTCTTGACTCTGACAGGGGGGCTTGAGTGATGCTTCCCAAGAAATATATTCTTGAGAAATGCTCTCAGTAAACACAACGCAGTTCAAGTAGAAGAACAGAAAGTGCACTCCTTAGGGATTACTGTAATGTTACAAATGCAAAAATTAGCAGTAGTGTGTACCAGTATTCCACAACTGTGTCTCTACCCTTACAGTTCATGTCTGCTGCTGAGGTAGACTTAGTTCAGTAGCCCTCAGCTGGTGAAACATAAGAGCTGCTTTATGGGGTGCACAGAGGGGATCTGTGCCTTTGCTAACCAGCTCTGGTTGTAGCACAGCATTGCTGCAGTGAGCGGGGGAAGAATGACAGCTGGTGGGAAACTTGGAGGGAGGATGGGACAGTGATGGGAGAGGGAATGAAGAGATAGAGAATGGAATGGCGAAAACAGGTCAGTGGCTACTAAAGCATGGAAACCACTGTGGTAAGTAGAATACTGTGGCATCCAGGGTCAGTGAGCATACTGATTACTGTAATAAGAATGATTTAGAGGGAAAGAAACTCCATCTAACTTTTCGCCGAATACAAGTGAGGAGAGGAGAGGAGAGGAGAGGAGAGGAGAGGAGAGGAGAGGAGAGGAGAGGAGAGGTGTCATGTGTCTTTCAATTATGACTGTAGTATTACAAGGCAGAGTAGCCTTTGATATCAGTAATATCTGCTAGTAAGACAACGGCTGACCTACTTAACTCTCCAGGGAATTTAAGCTCTCAAGCAGTATAACCAGATTGAAAAAGATGTCAGAACACAGCTCTTACACGAAGATTATGAAAATCAGATAGATATTGCTTGCAGTGCAAATGTTATCTGTTTTCTGGTTGTGGGAAACTGAATTTTACTTGTCTTTTCACTCTGTAGAAACTTTACTATATGTTAATATATAAGAACCAACAAAATAATTGTGGACAGAATACATTAAAATTTGTAAAGAGTAAAAAAAGAAAAAAAAAAAAAAAAGACACAACCAGAAAACAAACCATGTTAGAAAACCTGAAAACCTAAGGAAAACTCAAGATGTAGTTTACAGAAAAGTTTTTTTTGTCCTGCATCAGGACAGCCTTTTTGCATGGTGGAAGGTTGGAACAATGTGAAACATTTGAGACAGTAGATTAACATTCTTATTCCCATTAATCTTCATATTTTGGATCATATTTTCCAAAATACTTTTAGTTTTGGCACAACAGTACTAAACATTTAAAGCAATGTTTCTATTAACATTCTTAAAAGAGTACAAATTCTGTTTTAATAGTGTCTCACTGAGTTTCTATGACAGTGCCATATGCTGATCTTTCAATTTATATACCTGAAAGCTGAGAAAAAAATACAACTTGATTTTATAAAAGGTAGATCATTCTAAAGAAACTTGCTGCTTAAAAATTATGACATTTTCTGAACAAAAGGACACACACTAGCTTAAATTTATCCAATCTTAATTTTACATAAGGCCTCAGATGAAATTATTAAATCAAAATGGAGGAGAACATAATATAGTTTAAGAAGAGTGAAATGAATAATGCAGATATGTAAGTTGACTAAAGTGGTTTCACAGCAAGACAGAAGATATTAGTTGTACTGAAATGAACAAAGATGAGAGTTTTATACGTGGAGTATCAAAGACAGCTCTTCATCTGTATTAATGTTTTCATTAACAAATTTGGCACAGAGGCTGAATGGAGAACTTAATAAATGACAAAAAATTATTAAAGTAATTCGGGAGGAAGAGAATAAAATTCATCAAGTAGAAGTCATAGAGACCAATAATGACAATTTTTTGTGTACAGTAGTTTGCCTTTTAGCTGGAAGTGACAGGAGGAAAGAGATGTGCTTACATAAGTCACATATTATAGGATTCCTGTGCACTTTTTCTAATTAATCAATAACAAGCAAGACTGGTTATTATACTGACTGTTATATGGTGCCAGTGCAGACATATTGGCTCTATCTTTTTATATAAAGTTGTGCAGGTGTTTCAGAACACTCAGAGCCGAATTGGGCATCTTTATGTCATTCTCTCACACAAAAAAACTTTAGCTGAGGAAGAATGTGATTGCAGCTTACATATAGGATTGAAGTTCATCTAGCATATAAGTATGGAATTACATTATTGGCATAAGAGGAAATGGATCCATTTTACTTATTATTTTTTTAAAGATTAGACTCAAAATTGGAAGATAAACAAGATTTTTTTAATAAGCATATTAAGGACAAGAAATTGAATAGTTTGAACATGGGTCTTGACATTTATGAGCAGATTCTGAGCTTAGTGAAATAACAGAAGCTTCTAGTCCTCTATTTTTCTATTACACTGGATTGGGAATTTCCATGAGACAATACGATATCATTTGAATGAGCACTGTAGAAACATAAAATAACTGAGGTTGGAAGATACCTCAGGAAGTCGTCTACATCAACCTCTTGCTCAAAACAGGGATAATTTCCAAGATAGCCTGGGTTGCTGAAAGTCTTGCCTGATCTAGTTCCAAAAATTGCAAAGATGGACACCCTATGATCTTTCTAGGCAATTTACACTCATGCTTAACCTCTCTCAGTGTGATATATTTTTTTTTTAATTTATTTTATTTTTATTGTCCAAGGTGTTTCTCTTGCTGCAATTTGTGAAAATGCTTCTTGCACTTTTGGTGAGTACCACTGAGAGAAATATGTCTTCACCTTCTACATAACCCCCCTTTACATAGTGGAAGATGCAATCAGATTTCTGCCCTTAGCCTTCTTTTCTCAAAGCTAAACAAGCCAACACTTTTGATCTATTTACACTCACACCATGTTCTCCTGCTACACTCTAGTCATCTTGGTGATCTCCCACTGGACTCACTCCAGTTTTTCAGTGTCTTCCTTTTACTGATGGGCTGAGACATAGATGGTTTTATAGGCATAGCCTCATGAGTGCAAACAGAAGGTGAAGAAAAACATCTATGCTGTGTTAGCTATTTCCTTCCCAATCTCCCCCCTGCAAAAAAAAAAAAAAAGCCACAAAAATGTTGCTTTTAAGACATTGACCAAATTTCATAATTTTTGAGCTTCTGACTGTATGAAAAGATCTATTATTCAACTACTTTTAAATGAAGTATTTTAATAATCTTATGTTCAAAAGTATGATATGATAAAAAATGATGAATACACTAAGAAAGTAATATAATGTTGTAGAAATATTCCATAAACCTTTAAAAAGTTTAAGAGAAAGAAATCTAGCAAAAGGTGGATTCTGAAGAGAAAAATGACACTTAATTCTTTGGAAAACCAATTACTCACAGAGAGAAAAAAGTCACATAATTGGTTTGAGTAATTACTGATGACATCAGCAACCAAAAATAGACTGCAATACAGCAGAAAACAGTATTATAATTCCAAATAGCTGCGAAATATATCTGATGTATAACCAAAGAAAATAAGGTACTTCTTAAGTGCAAGATATTACATCCAGGCAGGAATAATCATAACGAGCAATAACTAACGATGAGCAGATCATCATCCAGAAGTTTTGCGTTCTGTTTTTTTTTAATTACAAGAAAAAAAAGCCTTATTTTTCACCTTAGTGTAATTGCAACACCTTATTTTAAGTGCTCTGTTCTTGCCATATGCTATATACCTGTAAATGTAGTTAATGCTATATAACGGCAACAGTCACTGTAGTGACATGCAGACAAGATGATGGCCTGTGAATGCGTATGTGGGTTTGAAAGTTTGAAATCTAAGAGGAAAATATTCAACAGACAATGCCAAACACATCTTACAAATTGTCATTTGTAGGTTTATTACTGCTGTTCACCTACTCTACTGCATTTTACCTAACTGTATATATTTTTTACTAGATTAGGTCTAAAGATTTTTAACAGTCACTAGAATGATTGCACTAGCTCAAGTAGATTAGAAATACTCATTATGATTCATTATCTTATCTATAAAACACTAGCAATCAATTTGGGAACAAAGGTTAATAATATTTTGTATTAAAATGGAAAGAAATTTGCTAGTTCAACTTCATTTACTAGTTAAATAATATCATTTGTAGGATTTACAGACATCATGTCTCTGTACTGTTTAATTATTCCCTCTTACAAAGACAGAAGAAATACTTCAGCAAAATAAAACAATTATTAGTGACAACATAAATTAAAGACTGGACCTGAATTTTAATTTTGTGGTAGTTAAGGGAACTTGAATCCATAGTTCTTAATCTGGACAGAAGAATGCAAAAAACTGTAGTCCTTGCATCCAGGTTAGGCTCATTTGTGATAACAACTGCCTTTTGAAAAGGTTTAGCAAAATAATCTTTTGCAGAAGAGCACAGAATATGACTAAATTTAGAGGATAGATGGATGATATTACAGGGTGAAGTAACACAGCAGTCTGAAACTACTTGGACGAGCAAATCATTGACAGTGCCTTCATTATCTAAATGATAGAAGGGTCACATACTTCCTTCTTTTTTCTGTGGGTTAGGCCTTTAGGAAGACCAAGACATTGTTCTGGCACTGTGCTGTACTTCCAGGTTGAATAGACCTTCGCGTAACTTTTACTTCACTAACATGAGTTTGTGGATGAATAGCATGAATTTAGAAGTTAAAGACCTCAGTCTGTTAAATTCCTCAGACACATGCCCAGAGTAATCTGAAATAAAGAGGATTCTTTGGAGATATAAGACTTGAAATGACGAGAAGACACATTAAATAAATACTCTTTAAACAGACTTAGAGTCCCTCAAAGAAGTTTTGTGTTTTCTTGGATGTAAATTGCAAACTAATTTAGCTTTTCTTTGGTTTGTAGAAGGCAGAAACAGCAAACATCATTTATTTCTTCATTATCTTGAAAAATAAAAGTTACAGACATCTAGGAAGAAATTATTACAGTGCAATCATAAAAATTCACCACACTAAGAAAAAAATTCTGTTTTAATGCCATAAAGCCCACTACAAAATAATCAATGGTTCCTCATTTTTAATCAATTTAAATTAAAAAAAAATATGTACTGGCATAATGTAAATGAAAAAAAAAATGTCCCTGGAAATTCCATTAAACTTTCAAGTGGCAAATCTGTACATGTGGAGTGGCACATTTCTACATGTCTGAGTAACTTCTACAGCCACAGGTAAAAGATAAAATAAAATTTTAAAAATTCTTGCCCAAAATAAGCTAGCACGGATAACAGTAATGGAAACCAAAGAAAGAAACAAGATGGAAATTTATCATTCCAATACAATTATACAACCTTGGTTCATGTGCAGGCAATTCTGAGTACAGATAAGGATTTTTGTTACACTTGGGTCCATCTGCATTCGTTTATTTTGTTGGGTCTTTTTTTAATGACAAGAGTCTTTTTTGTTCTTTTACCCCTGCTAAATACATGAGTTTTCATTAAATTTAGAAGAACAGGCTGGCACTCAGGTCTTTCTCAGTTAGTACCAAAGAACTGTCTTCCCAAGACTCTTACAATTATGGCTTATTTTGAATATGTAGTGTATATTAGCATCTAAACTACAGACAAGTTTTATTAATTTATTTACAATATAAGTATAAAGAAGTATTTAATATCCTCATTAAAATTACTCACTTAAGCTGTGTTTTCATTTCATTGCAGAGATAAGGTTGCCTTTAAGAAGACTTGATGTCTGTGAAAATGGAAGCATCGCACCATTAATTTAAGAACCAATGTGAAAGAGCTGGTGACTGTAGTAATAAACACAAGATACAATGTCTCCCTTAAAAAGAAGCAACATAAAAAAGGAGAAGAAAACGATTCTCCAATCTTTTACTATTCATAGTAAGAACTAATTCTTTGTTCTCACTTTCTTTTAATATGGAGGATATGAATATGTAGGGAAAAAAGTCCCTGATGACGGTACTTTTCCAGTCTGAATTCAAAACCAATTCATTGTTACAAACCTTCAATTCAGTGGAGGTACATAAAATTTAATTTTCAATTTCAAGTTTCCAGACAATAAAGATGATTCTTATCAGGGTGGGGGTGCCCAGGCCAGTCAATCAGGGGGTGCTGCCAGGCAGCCTCTGTGAGGAATGGCTGGGGCTACCCTGAGCCGGACACAGTCAATTCCAGCCGGCTCCAACCGACCCATCTGAGAGACCCACTGAGACTCACAGCCATGATAGTGTCTCAGGGAAAGCCTATGTCAGAAAGCAAAATGCTGAGGGCAAAAGTGTGTGAAACAGCCCTGCAAGCAGCAAGGCAATGGGAGAGAGAAGAGGTGCTCCAGGTTTCTCAGTAGAGATCCCCTTTAACCCATGAAGATGATCACAGTGGAGCAGGCATTCCCTTACAGCCCATGGAGAGAGCACAGCAGAGCAAATATCCATGCTGCAGACCATGGAGGAACCCATGCTGGAACAGGAGCAGGATATGCCCTGAAGAAACTGTGGCCCGTGGAGTCCTCATGCTTATTCTGAAATACTCTAACCCATGGTAAGGACCTACATGGAACCAGGGGAAAGGTGTGCAGAGGAAGGTGCAGCAGGGAGGAACTGTTATGGACTGATCACAGGTGCCCATTCCCTGGCCTCGCTGCACCGCTCAGGAGGAGGTAGAGGATGGAGGAATGAAGGAGTGAAGTTGAGTCTGGGAAGAGGGGAATAGGGGAAGGTGATATTTTTATTTATCTTTTTTTTTTTTCCTCACCATCAAAATAGTTTTTTATTGGCAATAAATTAAATTATTTTTTCCAAAGCTAACTCTGTTTTGCCCATGATAGTAACTGGCAACTGATCTCCCTCTCTTTGTCTCAGCCCACAAGCTTTTTCATCTTATTGTCCTTGGAGCAGTAATTAGTTAACTTTTCAAAACCTATACATTGATAGGAGTGAAGGATTTAAAGAGTAACTGTCTCTGTCTAAGATGATGCCTAAATTTATCTTGACCACTACTTTAGCTGGTAAATTTTAGTGCCCCCAAATAGATTTACCTATATGTATCTACCCATGTATGCATGCATATTGCCTGTGAACCCAAATATCGCAAATGTCTGCAGAGGCCCGATACAGTTCTTTCAAGACAAAGTCACTTTCCTTACTTTTATCCTTCTGCTGTAACCAAGAAGTTGCACTTTACTATATGATTTCAGTTTGGTTCTCATAAAGCAAGAACAGTTCAACAGTCTCTGGCATACTGATTTCTGCAAGCTGTTGTTAAAACATACAGTTAACTAAGCCTGTAATCAAGATTCCTTTTTATTGTTAAATAAGTAGTTTATAATGTGGTAGCTAAGGTTCCTTGTACTGTAACACAGACTTGAAAGGGGGCATATAATAGCAGTTCTAATGATACTCTTTACAAATCATGACTAACCTAATTGAGGTAGCCATTGGAATGAGCTCCCTTCCACTTACATGAAGATTAGAATATAAGAACATGTACAAACAAGTACACAGCTATTTGATATGCCATAAACTCCCACTTAATTTGGTCTCTTGGTAACCTGCTAATATCCCACTACTGTTAGCCTTGTATTATGTCCCTCCATGAGTTAATAAAAATTCTATCATAATGAGACATTTATTTGGAAATCATTGATTCAGATGTAAATTTTGCTGTATACATTAATATTATAGAAGTTTATATAGAATGAGGAGTCATGCAATGACCTTAGGGAGCAGTCAGACACCAGACTTTCACTTTATAATCAGGTCTTACTAAGTCATGTTACTCATAGAATCATAGGATCATGAAATCATGGAATCATAGAATAGTTTGGATTGGAATGGACCTTAAAGATCATCTAGTTCCAATCCCTATGCCATGGGCAGGGACACCTCCCACTAGAGCAGGTTGCTCAAAGCTCCATCCAACTTGAGCTTGAATACTTCCTGGAATAGGGCATCCACTTCTCAGAGAAACCTGTTCCAGTGTCTCTCCTCCTTCACTGTAAAAAAAGTTTAAAATCTTTGCCCCTTATCTTGTCACTACAGGCCCTGGTAAATAGAGTCTTCCCCATCTCCCTTATAAGCCCCCTTTAAGTATTGAAAAGCCACAATATGGTCTCCCAGGCCCTTTTCTTTCCAGGCTGAACATCCCCAACTTGCTCAACCTTTGTTCATAGGAAACGTGTTCTAGTCCTCTGACCATTTTTTGTGGATGTCCTCTGGACCTGCTCCAACAGGTCCCTGTCTTTCTTGTGCTGCAGACCGCAGAACTGGAAGCTGTACTCCAAGTGGGGACTCAACAGAGGGGAGTAGAGGAGGAGAATCACCACCTTCCACCTGCTGGCCACTCTTCTTTTGATGCAGCACAGGATATGATTAACTTTCTGCCCTGCAAGTGCACGTTACTGGCTTATGGCCTATTTTTTGTCCACCAGTATCCCCAAGTCCTTCTTCACAGAGCTATTCTCAATCCATTCATCTCCCGATCTATTGATAGTGGAGATTGCCCCAACCCAAGTTCAGGACCTTGCACTTGGCCTCGTTCAACTTCATGAGGTCTGCAGAGGCCCACTCCTGCAACCTGTCAGGGTTCCTCTGGATGGCATCTGGAGTATCTCTAGAGTATTAGCCGCACCACTCAGCTTGGTGTCATCTGCAAACTTTCTGATGGTGCACTCAATCCCACTGTCTACATCATTAATGAAGATACTATTATTGGTCCCAGTACAGACCCTTAAAGGACACCACTCTGTACTGGTTTCTACTTGAGACATTGACTGTCACTCTTTGGATGTGGCCGTTCAGACAATTCCTTATCAAATAGTCTATTTTTCAAATCCATATCTTAACAATTTAGAGAAAAGAATATTGTGTGGGATCTTGTCAAAGGTCTTACAGAAGTCAATGCAGATGACACCTGCAGATTTTCGCTTATCCACTGATGCAGGTACTTAATTTAGAAGGCCATTAGATTATTCAGTTATGACTTCCCCTTGGTGAAGTCATATTGGCTGTCTCTAATCACCTCCCCGTTTTCCTTATCTTTGAACATGCCTTCAGGAGGATCGCCTCTGTGATCTCACCAGGAACAGAGGTGAAGCTGACTGAATGAAGCTGATCAAATAGAAAAAAATGTAATAAATAGATAGTACGGAATATGGCAGATCATGCTACCCCAAAAGTTATATGTATAATTAGGCTCTTTGTATGACTGTGTGTTTGATTTGGATTTATATCCTTCTCCCCTGCCTTCTTGATGTGCAAACAGAGATTCTGAAGCACAGTAGTGTGATTCAAATGGAATACATGGAAAATATATCAGGAACATGTCATGGAGCATGTGATATGAAATATGCAACTAATCTGAATGACTTCATCAATAATTCTTTAGGAAAACACTGAAACTACTGTATCTGAAAAATTGGTTTACATATAGGAGTTCTCCAACTTATTCATGGGCAACAGCTCCAATGTCAATAAAATAAGATTAAGAATAAAAATGCCATTATTGCCTAATTATATCACTGAATGTTCTCGTTCATACTGTAGGTAAGAAATAGCAAAAACTATTGCAAAAGAAATTAAGAATTACATATTTTTCTGGTGGATATATTGGAAAGCTGTTATCAGTTGCTATCAAGAGTACAAGGAATCAATTGTCGCAATGAAAAGAAGAATTAAATAAAATGTGCCTTTATGAACCTTGTCTCTTGGTAGCTGTTTCATGTTAATGAGTTTATTAGCTCAAGTGCCTTTAGCATTTTGGAGTAGTACTACAATTACAACAAACTCAGAGCTGTAAGTGCCCAGAGATTTTATCAGTGGGAAGAGCTTTTTAAAAGTTATCATCTTAATGATTTTAGTCATTCTGCAGGAGCGAAGAAAAGGGTGAAAATATGAATAGCAACTGTTAATTATATGGTTATTTATAAATTAGACAGGGAAAAGCTTATTTGCAAAGAAATAAGAAATAAAATATATATAATAATATATATAAAATATATATACAATAATAAAAATGTTCTTTTTCAGATCCTTTACTTCTTTATGTCAGTGTGGGATCTGCACCAAGTCTGAACACTTTAAACAATGAAAACAAATGTGACAGGGAAAATATGCTGAATCGACAGTTTATTAAGTCAATTTAATAGTAGAAACAATTCTAAAGCATCAGGCTAATGGCTACAGCTTGTTCATAGCAAATGAATCAATTTCACTGCAACATTTGCAGCAAATAAATTAATTTGTCTGTGCTGTTCTTCACTGAGAAACATCAAGAGATAGAGAACATACTAGATAAAAGACTGATTCAAAAAAAATGTTCTGGATAAATGTGTTTGCTAAAAGTGATGCAGTTCATATGCATGCTCAGCTTCTTCAGGTTCCAAAAATATCAAGACAGATAGTGTCATGTGCATTTGGTAGGCACAGACAGCCTGGAATAACTAGTATTTCATTTCATGATGTGAGAAGAGCGTTGCCTGAAAAATTAACACAAACAACTCCTTGGCTAGGAGTACTGACGCTTCTTAGAACTGGTATTCTAGGAGCAGATGTTTTCACAGCTATACCTGCAAGTTCATACCAACGAGAGGCTGGATTTCCACCGGGGCAAGTAACAGTCAGTGCTTCCGATATGAGAAAACCAGATAAACCAGGAAAAAACAAATGAACAAACAAACACACAAAAGCCCAAACCACCAAGTGGCTAGTTCCTTGTTTCCTGGAATCACAGGCTAAAAAGTTTTGTGTCTGGAGCAATGCAATCTGCATGGCAAAACTGGGTTAATCACATTATATTAGAAGATTTTATGTAGGTTAATGAGCTGCCATTCTTCATCAGAAGAATCTACAGAACCGTACAGTTTGAGGATTTAGGTGAGGTGAAGATCAGAGGCTCTGATTTTTAATAGAGAACACCTACGAACACCTGTTCTGCTGTATCCCTAAGCAATTAAGGGTGGAGAAGGAAACTTTAAAAGGAGGTGAGTGTGATAAGAATAAAATTTGCCTAGCAAAGGTAAAATTTCAGCAGTAATAAACTGATTGTTACAAAAATAGAAATTCAGATTTTGATAATATCAAGAAGTCCCTGACAGTGAGGGCCCTGTAGTAAAACTTGAGCCCCTTTTTTCCCAAAGCAGGATGACTTACATCTAAGTTTATTCATGAATGAGGCTGAATTGATTAGACCTGTGAGTGGTGCCACCTGCTTGCAAGCAAAGGGGGGGAAATAATTCAGTGATTTCTGAAGGAGGGGCTTTTACTGTTTATTCCCTTGAGAACACAAGAATGGATTATGGGGACTGAGGAGCAGCTGTGCAGATCCAAATTGTATGTTTGCAAATGAGCAACTGATTGTGCTAATAAGGCAAAAAGCAGTTGAAGGATGGCATAGTCTATTCAGCTGTTTTGACTGTGTTCTTGCTAGATTACTTGAGGTATGTGAGCTGATTCTCTATAATAAAAATAGTTATTCCAATTGTTGGGTATGATCTATAATAATTATATTTGTGCATACAATTTTTGAACCTACTTTAAATTACTTTGACAAATGACATAAGAAGGGTGATCCAAAGTCAGTCTCTGGCAGTAGAACCATAGAGAGCATAGTCATGAGAGGAGGAAGTTAGATGTAAGGTGAAATGGAAACTCCCGTTAAATGCTTTGGAGGCTTAAAGGACTTACTGTCAGACTCTGAAATCGTAAGTTCTAGATGGAGTTAAACTGCAGATTTTTCTTACTCTGCTATAGAAAGGGGATAAGAACCATCAAACAACCCCAACCTTCCTACATATTCTGACTTTTGGGAGAACACGATGAAAATTGAAGGTGTGTTTGGAAGAGACTTGTACTATTATCCATTTTCAAATTTGATGGAGTGATATACTTTATGGGTATTTCCCTTGTTCATGTAGTAACACTAAAAAAAGCATACCATAGTGAAATGGTACACTTATGGTACCACTGGTCAGAAGAAAATGGTTTTCCGTTATTTCTTGTACAATCATAGTGGTTTCTCTATGCATCCTGTTCTCTGTGGGTGAGTAACAGGTTAGTGAGCTTTGTTTTTAAGTATTAAAGAAAAATAACGATCTCCTGTATGTTGAGAGCAAAAAGTCTGACATGGATGGACCCTGACCACTAAGATATTACATCCTGGTATGGCAGGAGGAACTGATTATTTCAATTCTTATAAATAGCACAATAATAAATTATTTTTGTGCTAGTGAAAACACTAATTATATCAGTCAGTTTAGGCAATATATATTCAAAAGCAGATGAAAGAAGTAAATCAATTACTAAAGATGATATTTAAGACAACTATGGTAAATGGTAAACATCAGACCTATGCTTAAAGACATAACCACAGCCATAAAATTTTGAATGTAAGAACACTGTGGAAAGTTAAGTTTGCAATAGCATTCATCTAGTGGAACAGATGTATTGATCAATGCTTTTAGTGCAGGGTAAAAGCAATTTGCCCATCCCCCTAATCCTAAAATATAACTATATTTTCTTCCTTTCAAAGTACTCAATATGCTTCACCTTGTGATTGTTTTTGCTCTTCCCTTGAGTCTGTTAGCTTTTGCAAAACTTTGAATGCATTTTCTTTTAGGAATGTAAGGAGAAAGTACTTTTTAATTCTTCCTTGGCTAAAGGGCTAACTTTTCTAACGCATGACTTCAAACACACAATAAAGCTGGAAGGGACCTCTGCAGATGTCTAGTCAAATATGGTTGGCTCTGGAATTAGACCAGGCCTCTCAGGGCATTCTCCAGTGACATCCTGGAAAACCTGTAGAGGCCTGAAGACCCTCTCTGGGAAACCTGTTGCACTGCTTGCCTGTCCTCATGGGATTTTTGTATCAATTTATGCCTATTGTCTCTTGTCCCCTTGCCAGGCATAATTGTTCTGATCCCCTTTCTATATTCCAGATGATCTCCCCATGCGTACAAACAGATAACTCAAAGTGATCTCTTCTCCAGGCTGAACAGACAGATTCCTCAGCCTTTCCTTACAGAAAACGTTCTCCCAAGCAACTTGTTCCAGTTATCAATACTTTTTCTTGTACTTAGGGCCAAAAACTGGACAGAGTGTTCTAAGGTATACAAAATGGAATCAAAAGCATGTTGAGTAAAACAAAATAACTTTTGTTAATCTCCTGACTGCACCTCAGCCAAATCTAAAAGCTAATCTTCTGCTCCGCTGGCATGCACTGCTTGTTCAACTTCCTGTTCATCAGGCCCTCTATCTATTTTTCACCCATTTGCTCTCTAGCCAGTCCCCTGTCTTTGACCATTGCAGAGGGTTAATGCATTCCAGGCACAGGACTGTGCATTCATCCTTGTTGAATTTTATGACCTATTTTCTCCAGCCTGTCTAGGTGCTTTTGAAGGATAGCTCTGTCCTTGAGCATATTGACTATACCTCCCATTTTGCAACACAAAGCTTGATTAGGTGCATTCACTCTTGGTCAGGTCACTTATAAAAATATTACACCTTGTAGGTCCCAGAGAAAACCCTGAAGAACACCACTTATAATTGGTCTTATAAAGTAGAGTGTGGCCCATTCACTCCTGCCTTTAAAAAACATGATTCAGCCTTTTTTTTCTTTTTTTCACACATCCAGACAGCAACATCAACATTTCTCCCACACAATGCTTGTATCCATGTTGAAAGCTAAGGTAGGCAATGTGCACTAGTCTGTCCTAATCCAAAAATCCAATTTTGTCATACAACTTGTTTTGTAATCAAGTTGGCCAAACCCAATTCACTTTTGACAAGCCTGTGATGGCTATTTAAAATTACCTTCTCCTTTAGGGAACCAGAAATCTTTTCCATAAGGACACGTTTCTGTCATTTTTTTCAGGCTGATCTGGCAAGCCTGACCAGCCTGTATTTCCTTGCATTATTCCTTTTGTACTTTGTGAAGATGGATGAAACATATGCTTTGTTCCAGTCATCAAGAACTTTCCAGGTCTCTCCTTTCAAATGTGAGGGACAGAAGCATTGCGTTACAATCAGCCAGTTTTCTCAGTGCTCTTGGAAGCATCCCAGTGTGTTTTGGACTTGAATGGGCTGAGACTTCTCAAGAAATCTATGCCTCAGTCTTCCAGTGCTGGTATAAGTAGCACAGGTAAAATAAGTAGCACTAGCCAATAAATTGGCTATTTATAATATAAAATTGGCAAAAGTTTAAAATTTATTTTATACGTTAAACCTTTTTAAATCTGATACTCTTTGTGTAGTTCTGTAGCTCATTTTTTTCTTCTACCTTGGAATGCAATTATATTTTACAGCATGAAGGAAGCTTTTGCTTTTGTTTTTTTTAGATACAAAACCTCAGATCTTTCTGATCTAAGTCAAGGGGCCTGAAAAAATGCTAATTTCAACTATAGAATGAATTCTAATTTGTCAGAATTGTTCAACATGAGTTTCTGTTTAACATGTGTGTACTGTCTCAGATTTTTTCATGTTTTATTGTTTTTGGTGGAAGTTGTAAGGTGCTATAGTCAACCTGCACAGCAGTCTGTGGTACTAGTTTGCTTTCAAGGCATGAGCTAACTCATTTTGAAAGCAGTTTGTCACTCTGGCACCTCTTTTGGTGGTGCCAAAGGGTACTACTGAGGTGAAAATATGTTTCCCAATTATATATTTGTTTAATTCAAGTATTCACTCAATGGAAAAGGAGTTGTTTACTTCTCTTTTTCTACTTCCTCTAACCTTCTGGTACTACTGTAGGCACAAGATTTTCGTCTGGATAGACATGCATTCAGAAATGTTTCACTTGCTTTCAAGTTGATAGTTAAATTCACAGGTTGCATGGAAAATAAAAACAACCCACAACCCAAAATACTCTTAGAAAAGGTGAAGACTTCCTCTAAAATAATAGTTGTGCTGCTGGGATCTTCTTTGCAAAATTATGCAAACTGTGTAGAGAGTTTTCTCTCTTCTCCCCACTCATCTCCTTACCTATACTGTGCTGCACCTGTAGCATTTGTTACAACATGGAATGGATCATCATATCATCATTTATTGCCCCTGCTGTCCCCATTTCCCTTGAAGTTCATTTTCAACACTTTAATTTGGATTCTTTTTTGTCCATATCACTAGAGCTGGTCCCCTTTATATACTACATCTGGGGCTTCATTGAATTCTTACTGTTTTGGCAAGATGCTTCTACCACCACCTGCCCAGCCCTAATATTTTTCTGGCACATAATTGTAATCTAATCTAGTATGAGATTCTCAGCCTGGAACACAACATAACTAAGTTCATGTTTCTAAACTTTTGAGTGTTTCTTTCAACCTCTTTTTGTTTGAAAACCTATAACTTGTATTTCAGCTTTATATGGAATTTATGATATTATCTGTTTACTTTTTTACTTTTGTGTGTAACAAGCACAGATATTTTTTTTTAATGACAATCAACCGACTTCAAATGCATGAAAAGCAACAGTTGGTGAAAGGAAGAATAACAATACTTTTTTTTTTTTTCTTCATGTGGCATGAATAATTGCTTGTAAGTGCAGAGACAGTGTAGTTTACTGGTAGAGCGCCTAACTCCTCTGTCTTAACTTCACTTTCACTTGGTGGCTTGTTTAATATCACAGTCACTTTGCACTGAGGCTGTGATTGATTAAGTGTTTCTATTTAGATCTATCAATACAGTTTAATCTGTATTTCTGTGCAATACAGTTGATTCCAACTTCCTCATCTCACCTGCCAAACTGTCACAGAAACAATTGGAACTCTTCTTCTGTCCTCCACAGACTGCCTCTCAGAAGCATTTGAGATTATGTTCTAACATTATGTTTGTGATGTCTTTCTTGTATTTTTTATGTCTCTCATGTTCAACCTGACTGTTGTGGCAGAGAATCTAAGTTGTTCTGGAATTGTGTGCTCTGTCTGCTGCATAAATACAGAAAATCAGCATTTTTTCCCCAGATTTCTCATAGGATTATTCCATTTGTTGGAGCATCCATATGCTAAAAAATATATCTGGATGAGAAATATATGCAATGACAATTCTTTCATGTACTTTGATAACAAGTTTACGTGAGATGACAAGTACAATAAAACAAATGCAGATTAACCAGAGTTCATCTTGAAAAAGGTCTAAGAAGCTTGCTACAATCACAGAAATGTTGACTGGGAAAATAAAAAAAAAAATCTTAATGCTAACATTTAATGTGCTTCTACAGATGCCATTAGACATCATTATCTTAATTAAATAGTAAATAATGGAAAGAGCTTTTTTGTTTGGAAGAAAATTACGATTGCTTATACATCTCCGAATCCTTCTGATGTGTTTAGTAAACAGTTGTTTCCAGTAATAAAATCTTTGGCTGGCCTTTCTTAGCCCACTGAGAATATATATATACATCTATCTTTATTGTTTTAATAAAATATTGGCAAGAAAAAAAATGCATGCAACCTTAAACAGTCATTACTGATGGCTATTCTCAATCTACAAAAGGCAGCATCTTTTGTAAGGTTAACATGAGTATTAACAATATAAGACTAACTTCTCACTGAAATGTTAACAGCTTCTCAAAGGAAAAAAAGAAGGTTGGTATTTTTTCTTAATGTTCACAGCGACTGAGCATGATGCTGATGAATCTAAATAGGTGTGAGTGTAAACCACAATATTTTTGCTTCGTCTGCTCACATGAAGCATGCAATTACAGTATGATGTCTAAAGGTACTTGCAGCTGTATTTATAGAAATACTCAGCAATTTGATCCAGGTGTGGATCAAATTTTGCATGACATTGAAGATTCTGCATTTTTACTTCTCCTATAAAACACAATTCCATTAAATCCAGTAGCTGACAACTGCTTTGTCCATTCAGTAGAGGCTTGTGTGCTGTAGTCTAGACGATAGCTTGAATATTTGTAAGTAGTGGCCAAGGGGGGACAAAAAAATCAACCCAATAAGAAAGAGTATGCAAGAATATATGTGTGCTGACTGACATTATTCAATATGCAATCAGCAACGATTTGAATTCTTCTTTCCCTACAGCTGTTTTTTTTGCTCCAACAGTCCTATTCTAGATCTTCAATAAGCTTCCAAATTGTTCTAATACTGTCTGTCACAGGCCTCAAAAGAACTGCTGGAATAACTAAGTAGAGAAACTGCCCCTTCATTCACAACTCTGACCTTGTGTTTGTGCCTAAAGAAAATGGAAGTACAGCTGGTACATTACAGAATACATTTCTCTATATAGTGGGTCTCTATATATGGATCCGGCTTGAGAGTTGTTTTCTAGTATCAGAGTTTGAAAACAACAACAAAAGAGTAATAAATAAAAAAATCTGATCAGATCTTAGAGCTGATGCAAATTATTGTTTATGGAATATGCAGAACATAAATAAGGAAACAGCGGCTTCGGTTACAAATAAAAGAACCCAATCCTGTGCTGTTCAAAACAAAAGACAAACAGAGAGAGAAGACAAACCGCTGATTACTGTTTTAGGGAACTATAGGAATTGGTTTCAGTTTGGTCATTCTAAGTTAAAGGAAAAGCTTTCTGGAAAGAGAAGTCAAGATACAACAACCTTTGTGCAAATCAAAACAGTTTACGGTACTTTTACACTGCAAAAGTCACAGCCATAATACTGTTTTATTCACATCATAATCCCCACTTCATCATATTTATTTTATGCACATGACAGAAGGCGGCAAGAATTCTTTAATACAATTAAGTCCTAAGGCAGAGGGTCATATTTGTTTCTCTGTCTTCAAGTAGTATCCATTTCAGTAATTCCACAATTATCTGAATACTGAGATCTCTAAAAAAGTTATGTAAACTGTTATATTACCTAACAGTATAAATTTTAACTATGAGTTAAGATTAAAAAAATTACTTCCTTTAAGATACAAAAAAGCAGTCTTTTTTTTCTCTTTTTAGTGTTTTGGGTTTTCTTTAAAAGATAAGAAAGTTTTCTATGCATTCCCCTTATAATACTGTACAGGTGTAACAGATTTGTTTATTCATGAGAAAGTTCAGGTAAATAATAAGTAATTAGAAGTAACAAGTGTCTGGTTGTTTGATTTGGGATCTTTTTAATTTATTTTTGTAATATGCATAAGTTTTGTGAAGAAAATGGAATAATTTCATGTAAGTTCACATAGTCAACATTTAGTGTTCCTGCCACAACAATAATGGTCTCCTATCTTAGGCCTCAACTTATTTTTGCTATAAAATATGCAGAAAAGTAGCTAATGTCCTTACTTCCCATGTTTGCTCAAAAATAGAACTAAAATGAAACTGCTACATAAAATAGAAATATCTTTCCTGCAAGATCGCCTGTGGTCTTTGAATGTAAGAAACAAAAGTTTTGATAAACAGGGAAGTATTAATCTTATGAGAGTTTTGTGTTAAGTAGTCATAATGGCTTCTTTTGTCATATCTCAAGTACTTTTTGCCCAGAAAACTTCTGCTGGTACTGAAATATAATTTAGTCACTAAACAGTCTTCAGTCAGTTAAGATTATTATCACTCAATTCTGAGATCTGAAAATGTTTGTCACAAATATTTTCCTAAAGTCTGATGAAAACTATTTGAGTGAGATATGACATAATAGAAAGAATTAACAGCTCAGAGGCTTCAGTTCTTTTAGTGACTTTCATTGGATTACTTAGAAATTATCTATTTTAAAAAGGGTTAATATTCTTACTTCTGAATATGTAGACTTCATGAGGTGCTGAACTTCCTTTTGATTTCCTACAAACCTACATAAAACAACTCTAACTTTTCAAATGTTATAGCATTAGTTCCTGCAGCAGTGACTGAAGAGGAAATCTGTAACACATTGTTTTAAAAACTTGGTCTAATTAACTTACACATATCTGGAGTCCAGTCTTCAATATATTGTTTTGACTGATTGGTATTTCAGAGTTTGAAGACAAGTTTAGAATCTACAAGGAAAGTGGAGCTTGATTAACTCTGTTGCTGAAGAAAGAAGAGTAATAGTGCTAAGAATGATCTTCAGATCAACCCAGCCACTCTTTGAATCCATGTACTCTGTGAGTAAAGAATAGCAAAATACCTTTATTTTTGTGTTATCAACATACCTCAGAACTTTTTTGTCAAAAAATTTGGACAAAATATATGCAGTGTTCTTATTTTTACTATTGTGAAGGAAGAGAGCGTTTTTTTTTTAAAAATGTCATGGGGAAGTGAAACTCCCCCCAACAGGAGTAGAGGAAAATATAAAATGCAAGACAGGAGGACGAGAGCAAACAAGGGATCAGAAAGAAATCAAATACGGAAGGGAATCCTTCTGCTCTTTGCCAGTCCATCCTTTTGTTTTTGCTGGAACAGCTTTTTTGGCTTCACTTCACAGTTTTTTTTACAAGCCTGGAAGGTTTAAAGAAAAAGAAAAACTTGAAATGTCTTCAATGAAGAGAAGACATTTCTTCCTTCAAGTAAAGGAGCTGTCAAGGAAGTTCCTCTCAAACCAGAAGCAAGTGCTGAAATGTTCTTCTCGGCTTCAGTCTTGGACTTACACCTTCCTGACAGAGTTTTTGTCAATGTTCTTTTCTGGAAAATGAGTTTGACTTTGACATCAAAGGTGTCAAGATATATCCTCTGCCTGAAATAGGAAAGTTATTTTGGTTTGGCATAGTGTATCACCAAAGACTGATGGAGGAGAGGCATAGTTTGGTCAGTTTATTTTGTGGGCTTCAGCACATAACTGGATATTTCTTTATATAATCTCTTGAAGATTTCTTTCTTTTTCTGCCACACCTGAAAAAGAAACAGCTCTGCTTTTCCAATGCCTTTTTAAGCCTTCTTGGACACAGTCTCTTCTCATGCAGTCTTCTCTGTCTGTTTAGTTTGGGAGTTTTTCCTAAAGTTTAAATATCCTTGGTTGCTGTATTATTTGTTCACTGAAGAAAAGGAGGTGATTACTTTCAATTTTTCAGTAACTTTTTGTATATTTAAAGGCTGTTGAATCCTCTGGGGTATAAGGGATAAATAAGTAATAAACTCAGAATTTCCTTCATACAGCATAATTTTTGTCTTATACATTACAGAGTTTAGCTGCTTCAGAGTAGAAGAAAATGACAGGAAAAACATAGTAAGAAAATTATTTTTAGAACAAGAATGAAGTCAATGTCTTAAAAGGCATTCCAAGCTTGTATTGAGGGACAGAAACAGTATCAAGAAGGTCTGGGTTTTAATAGCTTTAAAAACTAAAAAGGTCTTTCTTGTGCCTTAATTTGGGGAAGAATTATGGACAATTTTTCTCTTTCTTAAGCTTCCATAGAAATGGTTGATACTTTTATCAGCCCACTTCTAAGCTGCATGTGGGTGTTCTTAAAAGTATTTAAGTGCAGGAAAGGAAATTTTAAACAATTCTCTCTTCCCCTGCAATCACTTAATATTTTGAAGCTTGGGAGTTGGATTAGAAAAATATCTAATTGCTCCATTTATTCAAGATCTTCTTCTAATTTCCTTAGATTTTCAACCATTTTTTATTTGGGACGTAAATTATAATTTTGAATATTTTCATAATTTTCATAAAAAATTCCAGTTCAATTTGTGTGTCCTTAAACACTGTAGACTAGGTATGTGAAGAGCTTGATAAGTTTTATGTAGGTAAATTGCTGTTACGGTGTGTACGAACTTTTCCTAGTTAAATTTAGTTAGCCCAATAAAAGTCTTCTGGAATTTGCTGGTCACTATTGTATTTATGATATACCATAGACCTAAAGAAATATACCCTGGATCTTGTACAGGAAGTTGAAGAGCTGACTTGGTTCCTGTTATTAATGATTTGTCTGTTGCAGCACCTTTTAGACATGTCGAACAGACTCAGTAAACAATGTTCTCAATTTGTCTGAAAATACACCATAATGTAGCTTGAAAATTACATGATTTGGATTCAAATTAGAAGGCCTGGATGTTGTGAATCCCTGTCCCTATTTAAGCAGAGGATCCATACCTCTGTCTTTTATCCTTGGTGCCCTAATCCTGAGCTGCTGAGTAGGTATAAATTTCATTATGGGTGCTGGGGGAGGAAGAACCTGTAAAAACAAAAAATCCCAAACAAAACCCCATCCTTTTTCCTCCTAGCAGGAAGATTGTAATGAAATAAGGTCCAATTAGTTATTTGTTTCTAAAAGGATCAAAACTGTTCTGGCAGAAAATTAACTCTGGTTGACTTATGAAGCTTATTAAAACTTATGAAGCTTATTAAAAATTGTCTGTAATTATCTTTAGGATTTAGTTTTAGTTTACGTTGAATTTTGTGGAGTACTTCCTCTTTAGGGAACACTGCTACCTTATAGACCAGGTGCTTATACATTTTAGGTTGAAAATGCAGCATGAAATTATCCATAAATATATGTGGATCAATGGCAGATTTTCATTGGACAAAATATCTCAAAACAAATAGGTTTTCTGTTCTGATGTTTTAATCTGATTTTGATAATTTCTGAAGTTCTTTTTCCATTTAAAAACTACTGGTGGCTATGTCTACACATTAAATTAGTATTAAATACCTTTTATTCTGTTCAAACAGTTTTTGTTCTAGAGATATTTTTGGATAAAAATTAATACCATAAATATAGAGCACTTCAAGTCTACTCTATTCAATGTATTTCAAATTATAGCTTTTACCTACCCTAGTTGATCCCTGAGGCTCCTTCCTGGCCTTAAAAACTGATGTTTTCCTTCTAGTTTTCAGTCTTAATTTCAAATCAGAGGCTTCTTTTTTGTTCAGTTAATTTTCATAGAGAATAACTTTAAGTACTTTTCTTTAAAATATTCACAAATACTCTAATATTAACATGTTCATTCTTATGAACTTAACTGTGATATTTCTTTTTTTTTTTTTCCTGAGTTGAGTGGTATTCTGAATAAGATCTTGAAGGAATATCTAGTACTACAGAATGAAGTGAGTTCAAAGACATTGGATATAACAGGTACTTGATAAGTCCTGGAATGACTGTGCTGTTCTGCAAGGCTATCGTGTATCATTGCTGTTGGAGCTTGAGGATAGTTCTCCCTCAGGATGCCTGGGACACCAAATTGCCCTTTTGCACTGGTGAAGGAGATAGAACCTTTAAAGAGCTAGTGTGGCAGCCAGCATGCCAGCTCTTTATGACCTCTTACATTGTCCAGCTTATTTATCAAAAGACTTCATAAAATTTGTTTTATAACTATTGTATATAATTTCTCTCATGGAAATAAAATTCTACCACAATTTCATACTTATACAGAAATTTGAAATTTTTATACATATATATATATATGTGTTGCCTCATATATTTCTTCTGATCTTGTTGTTTCCTAATTTCAGGAACTAGTCACAGATCAATACTAGGAGAAAAATTTAAAAATTATTAAATTGCCTGATTGAATGTACTTCATTTATCATTAGTATTCTCTTTGCATATGTGTTGAGGTTTAGCCAGACAGGCAGGTAAGCACCACGCAGCAGTTTGCTCACTGCTGTACAGTGGAATGGGGGAGAGAATCAGAAAAAAAGGTAAAACTCATGAGTTGAGATAAAGACAACATAATAGGACAGAAAATGAGGCGAAAATAATAGTAATAATGATAACATAATATACAAAACAAGTGATGCATAATGCTATTGCTCACCACTCTCTGGCCAATGCTGAGCCAGTCCCCAGGCTGACTGGCACATCAGCCCTGACACAGCCGAGCCAATTCTCCCCAGTTTTATTGTTCAGCATGACTTCATATAGTATGGAATATGTCTTTGGTTAATTTGGGTCAGCTGCCCTAGCTGCGTACCTCCTCAGCTTCTTGTGCATCTGCAGCCTCCTTGCTAGTGGGGCAGGATGACAAGCTGAAAAGTCCTTGTCTTAGTCATTGCCAAGCAATGTTTACACTATAACATCAGTATCAAAATTATTCTTATCCTAAATCCAAAATTCAGCACTACACCAGATACTAGGAAGAAAATTAACTCTATCCCAGCCCAAACCAGGACAATAAAGAAAGGTAAGAAAATAAAAATTGATGGAAAACCACTGAAAATGTAAAAGGGTGCAGAACTTGAATTCTGTTTTACCATAAAGTTAGTTACTCATGTAAATGTGAGAATTTTAAACAAAAATTCTGGATTTTTTTATGGAGAGGAAAATGAGATTAGCAGAAGGGGAGAACTGCATTTATGTTCCTTTTCTACAGTTTTCAAAGACAAAGCACAAATTGATTTCTACTGGAAACATAAAATTATACTGAAAAATAAATTATCTCCTTAATAGTGTCTGATTTACTTTCATTTAAGTTTTATAAACTTAATGGGCTGAGTTTTGTAAAACACATTATCTACTCAAAGGTCATCTAACCGTTAAAAATTATATTAAATAAAATGGTTGAAAAAAAGATTACATAATGATTACATTCACAAAACTGAGCAGGGTTTTGTGTTGCCATTCTGTGATAGTGTACTGAGGGCACAGTAAAGAATAAGGGAATGCTCTTGTTAATAGCTGGCTTTCAAATAGGCAGAGATGTTGACAATATGAACATAACTTCCTGAGAGGCATGTACTATCTTTTATTTATTGAAACCTGTATGAGCAAGGAGCCTCACACTACAGTCATTAAATACAGCTACTGACATCTGGGCCATGAAAGTTTGTAGTCTGTTTGATGGTGATGTATAGAAATTACATGAATATCGGTGGGTAATCTGTGCATTAAGCAAGGAAGAATGTGCTATTTTATGGGCACAGGAAACATGTAATTTATAATTACAAAAATGTCTATTACTCCACTCGTTAAGTTCATCATTTGTCATCCTTGAAAAACTTTGAGGGGCTATTGAACTCAACCTCTGCCCTCATAACTGGCTGCGCAAGAACTTGCCAAAGAGACATTTTTTATCTTACAATAATTAAAAATAGAAACTTTAGTATATAGGCAGTTGTCGTTATGTTAGTATATGTTCCTAGCCTATCTCACCAAATACTACGTGGTATTTCTAAGGGGAAACAAGTGATACTAACATTTTTGTGGCATGTCTTATTTTTTGTTTATTTTCTGTAGGTCCTGGACATCACAGGTTTGAGTAGATTTTTACATGCTATGCATCATGTGTCTCTGCAACAATCAGTTTAGCTTTGCTTCTGCAGAGCATTAATTCTAAATAGACAAATGGATTAGGGGTAGGAACAGGAAACACCATATATGTGCTTCCTTTCCAGCTTTTCCAAGATTACTCTCCAGTCTTACTTTTCATAAACAATTGAAGTGTATGTGATAATCTGTAGTCTACAGTATACAGAAACTACTGTGGAAGAACTTACAAGGAACCACGTTTTACTAACACAATTTTTGCACACCTATAATTTTGTCTGTTTTTACCTTTGCAAACTCAGTTCAGCTATAGAAGTCTGAATTAAAAACTGAGTTGGTATCAGGTCATAAAAGGATTTGACTACTCTTCTTCTTTTTTTTTTTTCTTTTTTTCTTTTTTTGTTTACTAAGGAGGGAATCTCAAATGTTTCAGGTCTGGGGATCATTCCTGACATTCACAACATACATTATTTACCAGAAAGGTCACTACAGGAATCCAGTGTGGTTTTTGCAAAAAAAACAGTCCTCTACTTGCAGCATCTCTGACCTTAAAACTAAAATCAGACAAAACTGAAAAACAGAGGTTTATTTTTCTGTTGATTTTTGGAGGGGAGAGATTTTTTATTTTATTTTTTTTGAGAACTGAAGGCTGGCCTTTTAGCCAAAAGTGTCCCTTTCAGTGTTTTCTGTTCTATGGTCTCTTCTTAAATAATACTTTTTTTTGGCATATAATATTCTAGTTAAAGTTTTTCTCTTTTGTTCTAATTCTAGAGAAAACCACCTGCATCTCATATGCTACATTAGTTTGTACCTGAACTGAACAATAAATATTCTAAATCAAACATTAAATATTTTTAAGCCTTATTACTTGTCAGTATTGTCTAGGACTTTTTCAAGAATTCTCTTGAAGAAAGAAACTTGCCTTAAAAGTCTTGTAGACATCCTCTTTTACAAGCTTCAATGTTTTTCACCTATAATCTAGAATTTTTATAAAACTTTATTTTACTGGATTAGTTACACAAACCTAAGAAGGAAAAAAAATAGTGTTTATATGGTTCTGTTTCATACAATTTATAAACATGAGCTAATATGGCTTGCTTTGCATGGGTAGTTTTTCAAATTTCTGTTGTGTTTGATTTGCCATCTGTATCGCTCCACTGCGTTCTGCCTCTAATTAGGGCATGGATAACAGAAAGAACCCTGAAGAGTTTGAGGGGAGAAAATGAATGGCAGGGTGGAATACAATGCTCAGTGTAAAATCAACAAGAATTATTTTAAAGGTAAAGGAATTATCATGAACATGCATTAAAAAGCTATACTTGTATGTTATTTCAGAAATGCACTTTCCCCCTTCTATATTCCTATCCTAAAATTAGATACCAAACAGGTTAAATTCCATTCCTCTTTGAAACTTTGATAGTTGAAGTGGCTCTCCATTGAGTAAAACAGTTCAAAATTTAGGCTTATGTTTTTTTGCCATGTGTTCTGAAGTTATGCTGGTTTAAGATTGTGAATAACCAAAGCTCTACTTAGTTTGACAGCACTTGTCTATGTGAATCCGATGGCTTGTGCTTACTTTTTTTTAAGTAAGTAATTCTTTAAGTGTAAACATATTTTCTTTAAGTGTAAACATATACTTAGGCAGTATGTTAATGTATTAGTCATCAGTTACGGTAGTATTCATGGATTTTTAGTTTTGTTCTGTGTTTTTTTTTTTCTTTTATATTTAGAAACGATGCTAGAACTTTGTTTTCCTCATGTTATACGTTCAATAACATTAAATTCCTAGTAAGGCACTAATAACAATGAATTGCAATAGAAACTAGATTAAATAAAAATCAAATAAATATGTTTCTGGTACAAACTCTTTTTTTTTTTTTTTTTTTTTTTAATGCCCCTGCATATTTGGTGCCTGTCTCTGTGGTTTAAAGGAAGAAAAAAGCTCTCTCCGGGTCTGACTGACCTAAGCTGCTGACAGGTACTTAGAGGGTATGTGTTCAGGCGAAGTATATGCTCTGTTTACAATTAGTTCTACACTTTAGGTTATTGTCATTTATTTTGATGCTGCTTTCTGCAAACAGTATTTTCTTAGCCTTCTCTTGCTGTACAAGATTTCCTACTGGAAGACAAATTACAGTCCCACTACAGAAACTCCTTTCTTGCTCCGAACTCCATGGAGTAACTAAATGACCCATCTTCTATTTTTAATGGAACCAGAACACTTTGTTATCTAGACAAAACCAGAGCCCTGTAGTAGTGACAATGCTAAACGAAGGTATCTTTCATGAGATTCTTCACTGTAAATTAAACTACCATTATTTCTGCAAACTTTCTTTTACTGAAGTTGTATACAAGTGCTGAGCAGTTAAGCTGTTAATGATCATTAAATTGTATGATAATTAATTTACTCAGAAAGCAAAGACACCTCAACTTCCTGAAATTTTGGAGATCTTCCATTACACTAGCCAAAGTGTTGATGAACTGGCTTTCCCTTATCTCTTCCTATTCCTAAGTTAATTTGCATTTGTATAAGTATGAAACAAACTTTGATGTTACAGTATTGTTTGTTTTCAAACCTTATCAAGGGCTGCAGTACTTACTGAAAGCTATAAGTGTGCAAAATCTTATACGTTCTAGTTTGAGCTCAAAGAAGGTTCAGAACTATTTTTCAAAAGTAGTGTGCATGTTTTGATCATACTCTTCTAGCTGTTGGTGACATACAGCAATTTCTCTACCTTGCTAAGAAAATTATGGTGACCTTGTATTCAGCATATGTAACTAACAAAATAAGGAACTCTGGTTAGCTTGCAAATCAGATGAAGAATTTTAGCAAAGCTTCGTCATATCTGAATGTAGCCAACGGGTCAGATAGAAGGCAGCTCTGGAAAGATCTCTCTTCCTCTTTGGTGAGGTGGTTTTCTTAAGAAGTACAAAATCATTCTTGAGGGTTTGTGTTCTAAGAGCATGTCTCCTGACCATGGATAATTGTCAAAAGTGATTGCAAATTTAATTAGTTGGTAGTCGGAGCACTGGTATGACAGTGAGTGCCCTGCTCTGCACAGCTCTGGCTGGCATCTTACTTTATGGTTGTTTTGTTACTTTGAGGACTAAGGGATGTTATCAGGAATCACCCTTGCTGACTGCAAAGAACCCTCTGAACCACCTTGGACAGCAGTGTCATGGAGGTGTGTTCTGCTGAGCTCCCCAGCACTTGCAATTGAGAGAGGTAATCACAGAATCATGGAATTGTCAGAGTTGGAAGGGACCTCTAGAGATCATCTAGTCCAACTGCCCTGCTAAAGCAGGAACGCCTAGAGCA
>JAOQGH010000001.1:106282739-106299219 GCA_025769975.1 Gallinago jamesoni | reverse complement strand
CCACCCCCCTGGGCATGGCCCACATGGGATGGAATACCTGTGTCCCTGCTAGGTCCTGGAAAGAAATTAACCCTTTTTCCACCAGACCCAGTACATACCAGAACAATGTCCTTGAATAACCAGAAAAAGAATAAAATTTTGCCAAATTCAAATATAATTTTCAATCAATCCCCTTAACTAACAATGAGGATAATTTATGCATACATCACTGTGCTTCAGACCTTGTCTTTGTTTGCCATATAACCCAAATATCCTTACCATGAGTTTCATTCTCCTTTTGATAGGAATGTATTAACCAATGAGGAGCTAAGGTACATTGCGATAAGTCACCCTTTGTAAAAGCATTTGATGTAATTAGAACAATTCACTGATTTGGAATGTCTTTACAGATCATAGGATAGCTATGTTTAAAATTTTAATTAGGTAAATGTGCACACAGCATAGCTTTTTCAGTCTGAACTTAGATTCTGTGTTTCTGTCAAAATAACTGTACAATGACAGTATAGGAGTCAGGGAGAAGATGTGTAATGTTAACTAATAAAGGTGAAGTGTTAAATTACTGTTTTATTTTATACTATGATCATTTTCCCGTTTCTTAACTATTTCTTAATATCAGAAAGCAGAACTGATGGTTTTTGCTTCACATGAAGCATTCAATCACAGTAAAAATTGTGTTTAATGGTTTAGTGTAGTTGTTTATAAATATGCACATTAAATATATACTTCTTTTTTTAATTCATTGGAAACTCCACTCCCTTTTAACAATTCCAAGCCAACCATATTTACAGTGAATCAATAACTCTGTTTCAGTTGGGAAAAATGAATGCACTGTGTGTGTTTTATCAGTGTAAGCGTGATCAATATCTTTATTCATGTGTTTTTTGTCTGTGGAAATGTGTTTCGATCTGTGAATATAAATCCACCCTCCAGCGTGCTTGTGAAATGTCAATTGATTTTGGAGAAGGAAACATATGGGTATAAATATCAGTATAATTGATCTATAATATAGATATGTATCTCCAGAAGTAAGTAATGTGAGTGTACTCGTGCCAATGTTTGGTTCATGGAATCATGGAATTGTTGGAGTTGGAAGGGGAATATTCTTTTAGTGTAGCTTTGAGGAATCAGCAGCTGATTTAGCAAGGTATGTGTACATTTTAGAAGGCTATACATTGAAGTCAAAGCAATATAATTAATTCCTAAACTGGTTTTTGAACACTGAATCATCACTACCTGTTGTAATAACACCACAGTTATAAATAAGAACACCAGAAAATGTAAAGGTTAAAGAAAATACTAGATGCGCTATTAAGATCTGTCTTTGTAAGTCACTGATTACAAATCTACCTCTTTCATATTACCTTGTTTTCAACATGTACTGGCTGTAGCATAGTTTACTTCTTCAGAAATATTCTCATAAATAATCCCTGCTAAAGTATTCTCCAGCTAAAAATTTTGTATTCAGATAGTGTGGAAGGATGTTTTGCAACATACTTTCAACACACATGTATGAAATCATGGAACACTTGACCTTATTAGGACTCCAAGAACATTATAAATCTATGTTTGTTCATTATAAATTCCTAATTCCTATAAAACTATAAGAGTATTCCTTAACTTTACTTGGAAATCTAGTTCTTTAGTACCTGTTGAAGGTATGTGTGGAAGGAATCATTACTGGTAGCTGCAGAATAAATAACATCTGCAAGCTTTTGATCACTGCTTTTGGTGTCAATTTTGTCCACAAATGTAGCAATAAGCTACTGGATGTATAATCATAAATTAACTCTCTTAAAGACAGCAATCTTACAATCTTCTTACAATCATTTAGGTTAGAAAAGACCCTTAAAATGAGATAATCTAACTGTTAACACTGCCAACTCCACCACTAAACCATGTTCTTAAGTGCCATGCCTACATGCCTTTTAAATAGCTCCAGAGGTGGTGACTCAAGCACTTCCCTGGGCAGCCAATTCCAGTGCTTGATAACTGTTACAGTGAAGAAATTTTTCCTAATATTCAATCTATACCTCCCTTGGCAGAACCTAAGGCCATTTTCTCTTGCCCTATCGCTTGCTACTGGGGAAAAGAGACCAACACCAGGCTTGCTACAACCTACTTTCAGGTAGTTATAGGGAGCAATAAGGTGTCCCCTCAGACTCCTTTTCTCCAGGCTAAACAACTCCAGCTTCCACAGCTGCTTCTCATAAGACCTGTCCTCTAGACCCTTCGCTATCTTCATTGCCCTTCTTTGAACACACTCTGGCACCTCATTGTATTTCTTCTAATGAGGGGCCCAAAACTAAACACGGTATTTGAGGTGTGGCCTCACCAATGCCAGTACAGGGGAGAAAATCCCTTCCCTAGTACTGCTGGCTACATTATTTCTGATACAAGCCAGCTTGCTATTGGCCACCTTGGCTGCTTGGGCACACTGCTGGCTCATACCCAGATTGTTGTCAGCCAACACCTCCAGGTCCTTTTCTGCTGGGCAGCTTTCCAGCAGCTCTTCCCCAAGCCCATAGTGTTGCATGGGGTTTTTATGACCAAAGTGCAGGACTCAGCACCTAGCCTTGTTGAATTTTATACAGTTTGCCTCAACCTATCAATCCAGCCTGTCCATATCTCTCTGTAGGCCCTTTCAACCCTTAAGCAGATCAACACTCCCATCCATCTTGGTGTCATCTACAAAATTAATGAGGGTGAATGCATTTCCCTCTCCAGTTTATTGATAAAGATACTAAACATAACTGGCCTCAATACAGAGCCCTGAGGAACACCATTCCTGACTAGCCGCCAACTGGACTTAGCTCTATTCACCAAAACTCTTTAATTATATAGCCATAAATATATTAAAATATGTTATCTTTCAATTTGTGGGATAAATAGTTAGTTTTGTCAGGACAAAACTTACTACTTCTGTCTTTCTACCAAGAAAGTACTGAGTTTTGTCTACCCTGCCCTTTCTTTCCAATTTTTCTCAGGAGCTGCTATGTCATAAGGTCCTTTACAAACTGGTATCTTACATGTGCTACCAATTTTAATTCTAACTTTAAGTTGCATTAATTTAATACTTATCTTTTTCTTCTTTAAAAATACAAATCCTCCCTCTCCCAAACTTCTCTAGGTTTCCTAAGGAGTGCAAAGATAATGCAGAGGAGAAAGTGGGAGATTAAATCTCATTTCTAGGGCTCTTTGCCTTTTTTCCAACTCTTTAACTGTTAAACATTTTTTGGTCAGAAGGCTATAAAAAACACCAGCTGTTTTTTTTGTATCATAAGGCATAAAACATACTTCACAATGCTTACTACAAATATTTTCTTCTCTATCTCCAAACACAGAATTTTTCTTGTTTTATTCAAACCATCTGAAGCTTTAAAACTTATGCCTAGTAGCAAAAGTGCAATAAAATCACATCCCACCTCCATAACTGGTTCAGTTCTCTAACAAAGCTTGTTACAATCTAAGCATTTTTAAGTTCTTTTATAATTTGACTCTTTTATACATTTTTGAATGTGTGACGACTTTTTCTTCACTGTAGACTCTGAATATATTCACTGTGATTAGGCTTCTGTTTGTTTTGCTTAGTATTAAAAACTGATGCAACTTGTCCGTTTATCATAAATATTTTAAAGAGCTCATATTCTATTCTCTTATTTCAGAATTATTGTACTTCAGATAGTATACACTTGTTAAAGGGAAGAGTATTTTAATCATTTTGGAACAGTTAACTTAGATATTCATTCACTCAATTACTAAAGGCATCACATAAATTATAATACAATATCTCTCTCTTTTTTAGTTAAAAAATTCTATTCACTTTTAGTTTATTGGTTTGTAACTCTCCATTTTTCAAAATTTAGTGGTGTTTTCAAGCTCCATCCCTCCCCAGAAAAAAAGTCAAAATGTTCAAAGGTCTATCTGTAGAGCAAGACTGGAGAACACCTCTACTTCTTTTCTGGGAGATTGAAAGACTCCTTTCCCCAAACAGGACACATCTAGACATTTAGTAGTTTCAATCTAGAAAGAGCACAGTGACAAACTTGCTGACTCTTTCTGAAGAATAAGTAGTACTTTCTGAAATTTAACAAAAATAAAATAGGTCTTCAGAAAGTGTAGAGAGAATTAGAAAACAGTAACAAATTTTAAGAGAACCCCACACCAGCAACATGCCACTGTGAAAAGGAGGCTAGATGGATCTTATAGCATACAATGAGGTGAATCTGGATGAAAGCAGAAAACAAGATTTATTTTCACTCTTCCATATTCACTCTCACAGCTTTGTCAGGTATGCTATGCAAACTAAAGCTGATACACTGTATAAGAAAGCATGTGTTTGCTAAGATTTTGTAATGAGTAATAAGTTAAAACTAAGATTTTGTTTTTCCTTTGAATGCTTCTTAGCAGTACAGACAGTAATCAAGTGCCTTCTATGCCTCCAGGGAACCCATTCACATTTGCCACAAAGACTATGTGGTAAGCAAAGAGTGTGATGAGTTAAGACTGATTTTTTTTTATATATGCACGTTCACTTGTATGTGATTATAATTTTCAGAATGGCAAATAATTTATTCTATAAAGAAAGACATAAAAGTGTATTTTGTATGCACATCTAGTTATTTGATCTGACTTGCTTTATAAAAAGATCCAATATTTTCCAACATCAATGATTTTATAAGTGATGGGTTTTTAAAATGATTCTCTGCAATTTCAGCATACTTCTACAGGTTTGAATTAGTTGCACCTGAAAAGTCATTAATTTGTGGCTACCTTGTTTTAAGTACACTCAAGAACCTTATGCTTTTATTGCTCAAAAAGCCACAAACAGATCTGTACTGGAAATTATGGCCATACATCTGAAAGATGACTTCCCATAGTCTGATTAACCTTCCTTTCTAACATTTTTTTCTCTTTCTCTTTCAGGCTTATTATAGTTTACATTATCCTCTGCATTGTAGCAATTCAGTAATACATGAAGTCCTATACCAAATTTTCATCAAAGATCTAATTTTTAATGCATACTCTTCTTTCTCATAGTTTTTCCAGTATGAATGCAGCTGAGTATCTAATTGTTTCTTTCCATTTTGGAAATCTTTCATTCACAGAATTAAAGCTTAAACTGTAGTGGCTTTATCTCTGCACAATGCATTTTCTTTAAAAGCTCACTTGTTACAGTCTCCATGTGTTCAGATTTGTGATAAACAGGCTATCACTGGTTAGACTGGTGACACTTCTGCCCATAGGGTTTTCTTCTAACTACTTACATAATTTCTGAAGAAGATAGTTAAATTCAGAGCTCATTTCTTGTCTCATCAGTTATCAGAATCATTGAATAAATGTCTTTTGGGCCTTATCTGTGAAAGATGTTAGTGTCAAAGTTTCTGTTTAGAAAATAAATCCCAGTCTCAGGGTGTGAAATCAAGCCTTAGTTGATGATAACAAAGTATCCGCGGAAATTTGTTTAGTTTGCACACTTGTCAAGACAAATTCAGGAAATAGTTACCAGTATGTTCATGTCAGATGGCTGTTTTAAGGGTTTGGTTGAGTAATGGGAATGAGGAGAGTGCAGGGTGAGGGGAAAATAGGAGTTTTTTGTGGTAGTTTGATTTGTGTGACTTTGGGGTTTTGCGGGTTTGTTTGCTTTTTATTTGGCATGAGTACATCAATAGAGTTGTACTGAGATACTTCTACACCGCCTTAAGCAAATTTCTCAGTCTGACTCGGTATATCTTACAGATTAACTTTACATTAAGACATGATTATCAACAAGTACTGACTGTTGGATAAATAACAAACTTTAGTCTATATTTTTACCTATCAGTCATGTCTTAACATAGATATGCTAAAGTGTAGATTATTTATTCATACTTGTTTTATATTTGTTTTCCATATCAAACTGTGCATGCAAACTTCGTTAATCTGCCTGATCTTCCATTCAGAATTCCCAAGTTAATGAACTAGTTCTGCTCTGAAAAAATGCTCTTTACAACTTTGTCTTTTTAATCAGGCTCAGGTAGTGAGAAAAGAGAAGAGATGTAAAGGAGGAAAAGAGAAGGATCTTAGGAAGAGTGCGGCGGTTTACCTTGGTTGAACATCACATGCCCACCAAGCTGCTCTATCACTCCCCTCCTTAGCTGGACAAAGGGTGGAGAAAATAATATGGAAAAAAACTCATAGGTAGGAATAAAGGCAGTTTAATAAGGCAAAAGCTGTATACAGAAGCAAAGGAAAACAAAAGATTTATTCTCTACTTCCCATCAGTGGGTGATGGCCAGCCACAAGGAATTAGGACTTCAGTATGCGTAGTAATTGCTCCAGAAGACAAATGTTGTAATAATGAATGCCTCCCCACCCCGCCTCCTCCTTCTTTCTCTTAGCTTTTATTGCTGAGCAGATGTCGTATGGTATGGAATATCCCTTTGCTCACTTTAGGTCAGCTGTACTGGCTGAGTTCCCTCTCAAGATTTTAGAATCATAGAATCATAGAATGTTTTGGGTTGGAAGGTTAAAGATTATCTATTTCCAACCCCCCTGCCATGGGCAGGGACACCTCCCACTAGACCAGGTTGCTCAAAGCCCCATCCAGCCTGGCTTTGAACACTTCCAGGGATGGGGAATCCACGACTTCCCTTGGGCAATCTGTTCCAGTGCCTCACCACCCTCACTGTAAAGAATTTCTTTCTAGTGTCTAATCTAAATCTCCCCTCTTCCAATTTAAAAACTTTGCCCTTTGTCCTTTCACTATGCTTCCTGAAAAAGAGTCCCTCTCCGTCTCTCCTGTAGGCTCCCTTCAGATATTGAAAGGCCATTATAAGGTCTCCCCAGAGCCTTGAACAACCCCAGCTCTCTCAGCCTGTCCTTATAGGAGAGGTGGTCCATTCCTCTGATCATCTCCATGGCCCTCCTCTAGACCCCTTCCAACAGATCCATGTCCTTCCTGTGCTGAGGACTCCAAAGTTGCACGTAGTACTCCAGGTGGGGTCTCACGAATGCAGAGTAGAAGGGGCAGAACCACCTCCCGTGACCTGCTGGCCACACTTCTCTTGATGCAGCCCAAGATGTGGTTAGCTTTCTGGGCTGCCAGTGCACATTGCCAGCTCATGTTAAGCTTCTCATCCACCAATATCCCCAAGTCCTTCTCCTTAGGGCTTCATTTTAGCCATTCTCTGCCCAACCTGTATTTGTGCCTGGGATTGCCACGTCCCAGATGCAGGACCCTGCACTTGGCTTGGTTAAACTTCATGCGATTTGCACGAGCCCACCTCTCCAGCCTGTCCAGCTCCCTCTGGATGGCACCTTTTCCCTGCAGTATGTCGACCGCACCACCGAGTTTAGTGTCATTGGCAAACTTGCTGAGGGTGCACTCTAGCCCACTGTCCATGTCTCCAACAAAGATGTTGATCAGTACTAGTCCCAGTACGGACCCCTGAAGAACATCACTCATCACTGGCTGCCAATTGGACATTGAGCCATTGACCACAACCCTTTGAGTGCGGCCAGCCAGCCAGCTCCTTATCCACCAAGTGGTCCATCCATCAAATGCATGACTTTCCAATTTTGAGACCAGGATATCATGTGGGACAGTGTTGAACACTTTGCAGAAGTCCAGGTAGACGACATCTGTTACTCTGCCCTTGTCCACCAAGTGAGTGGTAGTATCATAAAAGGCCACCAAATTTGTCAGCCACGATTTGCCTTTGGTGAAGCCATGTTGGCTGTCTCCAATCATCTCCTTATTTTCCGTGTGCCTTAGCAGAGATTTCAGGAGGATCTGCTCCATAATCTTGCCGGGCACATAGGTGAGACTGACTGGCCTGTTGTTCCTTGGGTCTTCTCTTTTCCCTTTTCTGAATATTGGGGTTATGTTCCCCTTTCTCCAGTTTGAGGGAACTTTGCCAGACTGTCACAATTTCTCAAATATGATGGAAAGGGGCTTAGCAACTTCATCCACCAGCTTCCTTGGGACTGGATGAATTTCATCAGGTCCCATGGACTTATGCACCTTCAGGTTCCTTAAGAGGTTTCTAACCTGATCTTCCTATACTGTGGGCAGTTCTTCATTTGCAGATCCACTGATTCTGCCTTCCGTGATTAGCGTAGTGTGGTTTGAGCCCTTTCTGGTGAAGACTAAGGCAAAGAAGTTTTTTAGTAGCTCAGCCTTATCCATATCCTGAGTGGCCAGGTCTCCTGTTTCCTTCCAGAGAGGGTCCACAACTCCCTAGCCTTGCCTGTGTCCCTGACATATCTATAGAAGTTTTTCTTATTGTCTTTGATGTGCTTGGCTAGATTTAGTTCTGCCTGGGCTTGTGCTTGCCTGATCTATTTTCTGACCACTCTGGAATTCTGCCCATTCAACCCGTCCCTGCTTCCACCCTCTATAGGCCTCCTTTTTGGTCCTGAGCTGTTCCTTATTTATCCATGCAGGCTTGCTGGCTATTTTGTCTGACCCACCCCCAGCTTACCAGATGATGGGGGGGAATGTTGGAGAGTTGGCCTTGATGCTGTCTGAGCACTGCTCAGCAGTAGCTCAAACACTGATGCATTATCAACACTTTTCTAACTACCAATACAGAGCACAGCACTATGGGGGCTGTGCTGTGGGGAAATCAACTCCATCTCAGTCAGACCCAATACAAAGAGGAATTCCACTTCATGAGGGAGAGCCCTAAGGCAGAGTTAATGCTTTGAAGAATATAGAAACCTAAAGAGGAATTTGCAAGAAAGCGTTACATTTGTATAGATTGCAAATTGTTCACACTATAGTACAATTATACTGGTTTTGTACAGTACAATTGCAATGTTTTTTTAATGGCTACTGAACAGTGAAGAAATTTCAGCCCTGAGTGAGAAAATGGTAGCATGGAAATTCACAGACTTAAACCTTGTGACTGCCTTACACTATTGTGGCAGAAACTGCTAAGCACTAATATTAATTTCAGGTTCCAGGCATTTCTTCCTGCACAGGAACACCAAAAGAGTTCTACATCTCTAGAAGCAACCTTAAACAAAATTTGTATACAGAGACTATAAATACAACATTGAAGGTTGTCTAGAATATGCAAGCAGAAGAGGTCCATGATTAAAACTAAGTGTGGAAGTCTAGTAGACCCATTCTGATTTTTAAAGCAGTTCTTTAAAGCTCCTTCTATTCATGCCAAGTAAAGAAGTTTCCTGTGTCAACAGCTCTGGCTGTTGTATGCATTTTTTTTGCATAGTTTTATATATAAATATTTTTGCCTCGTATTCTTAATGTGGATTGTAAACTGGAGTTTATAGCAATTATTGCAATGTTTTTACACTTACTATATACTAGCTCCACTATTTTTGCTGAGGCTTTGAGGCTGACAGCTTGAGCCAAGGGGAAAACTGACCTAGTTTTTTTGCTGCTACCCTTCAGGACACCATATGCAAATGATAAACTGCCTACAACCAGGTCTATAACTCTCCACTGAAGCTGGTGTGAAAGTAGTGAATAATGAGGAAAGCACATACTGGGTAAGAAACTGACCTAGTGGTGGACATCTCCATAGTAACGAAGTTGCCACAGTTTCTGAAGAAGACTCATTCAAACCCACCCCCATCCTCCAAACAACAACAACAACAACAACAACAATGACTAAAATGTGTTTAAAAAGACCTCTTGCTGATGGTGGAAGCTTGCTGGAATATGACATTATAGTGAAGTGAATCCAGTATGCAGTAGGAAGTGTAGGAGAAGTGAACTGTTATGCTATGTGCTGGGGGAAACAAAAGCAGACCAGAGGTCTTAATCTATATCCATTTTAACAGTAAGTATGATTTTCATCTGATTGAAAGAAGTCAATTTCAATATAAATTTGAATGCAGAGACAATGTGTTCACAAGGATTTGGAGTGTATTTTGTGGAGGAGGAGTTTATGGATTGGAATTGCAATTTAATTGCAGCAAGGTGCACACAGTTCCTGAAACAAACCTCAAGTTTTTATTTGTATGATGTATCCCTATAATCTAACATAAAACTCCAAATTGTTGTATTGAGGATCAGGCTTGCACGTGATTTGGAACCCTGAACCAAAATAACCTAACAGAAGCAACAACATGGAGTCATTGTTGCTGGAGAATAAGGATTGATTTTGTGTTTGCCAAAACCTAGAATCTTGGGGTTATGGGGGTCTTTCTGATTAAAAAGATGTTTCTTCAAGATCAGATCAAAGTAGCTGTGATATTACTAAAGATTATTAAGGGATCTTGAGCTATATATATAGTTTAGGCATGAAACATATTCAAACACTTGCTAGGAGCTGAGAAAAGACAGATACATCTCAGGTAACATCTAAAAGTCACAGGAGCTGATACGGGACTGGGGATGGGAGGGTGCCACACTATTCACTCTGTCGTCCCTTTTATAAAAGTTACGTGTAAGGTATTAAGCTTCTTTAAAGCAAACAAATATTAAGATAACTGATTTAGAGAAATATGGGAATTGGGATTAGGGGATGGTGTACATTTTAAATGTTTTGTTTTCTTTCAGTTAAGTAATAATTAATGATTTTGACACAATTCATTAGATATTCCATTCCAACCACAGCTACAATTATAAAAAAATAAGTTACTTTAAGGAAACACTTTCCAATTATATTCAGATTTTAATTTAAAAAAATAAAGCAGATAATATTTGTGCACAGGAACACTCTATTATTTTCAGTAATGCAATCAGCACATAGCCTATTATTGCAGCTTCCATTTCTCATTGTTAAATTTCTGTAGGACTCTTTTACACATCAACCTTGCCAAGATTTTTTTTCCAGAGGGAAGTGGAGCAAGTCAAATGACAGAAAAGTCTTAGCTTTCACAAACCGGAAGTGTTCATTTTTGTACTGGGGTATGAGTGCCCAGGCTAGGCTGTCAGGGGGTGCTGCCAGGCGGCCTCTGTGGGGAGCAGCTGGGGCTGCCCCGAGCTGGACACAGCCGGTTCCAACTGGTTCCAACCGACCCACCGCAGGGCATGGCTGGGTCCCGCAGCTACGATGGTGGTGCCTCAGGGAAAGCCTGTCAGAAAGGGCAAAATGCTGCCCAGCGGCCAGGGCTGAAGGAAAAATGTGAGAAGCAACACTGGGAGGCCTGAGGGGAGAGGAAGAGGAGGAGGTGCTTTGGGTGCTGGAGGAGGGATCCTCTGCCGTCCCTGAAGAGATCATGGTGGAGCAGGTGGATGTGTCCTGAAGGAACTGTGGTGAGCTCCATGCTGGAAGGACCCATGCTGGAGTAGGGGAAAAGTATAAGAAGGAAAGAGTGGCAGAGAGGAAATGTCATGGACTGATCATGTTCCCCATCCCCCTGCAGGTCTTGGAGAGGAGGAGGTAGAAGAGTCAGGAACGAGTAAATCAAGTTGAGCCTGGGAAGAGGAAAGGTGCAGATCTCACTGTCCAACACTATTTTCAATTGCCAATAAATTAAATTTCCCTAGGTCAGGCCTGTTTTGCCTGTAATAGTAATTGTTAAGTGATCTCCCTGTCTTTATCTCAGCCAACAAGATTTTTCATCTTATTTTTATCCTCTATCCTGTTTGAGGAAGGGGAGTGAGAGCAGCTGGGTGAGAGCCAGCCAGCCAGCCAACATCAGCTCACCACAGAAGCTGGTTGTTTTCTCAGTTTGGGTGGTGGTTTCTCTGAGGTTTCTTATCAGAGAAAAAAATCAAATACATTTATGAATAGACTATTTAACAATATGACATTATGGGTATCGCTTCTGGCCTCATAAAATATAGAGACTTTTGGCCAAGTGCTGCAATCTCTATTGGTCAATAAATAATCCTTGCAATTAAAAAGTAGGCAAATGCTGGCAGCCTAGGACCCTGGCAGGAAGAAATCAACACAAGCAAGTATGTTAGCACTGTAATGTTTGAAGTGCCCTCTGTAATCTTTCTGATTAACTGGAGGCTAGAAAGATATGCTTTCATTAGCAACATGTCACTGTGTTATTGTCAATAAAAGTTATTTCCAAAAAATCCCCATGTAAAATTTGAAGGTACATAGTAAAAAATTCTAAAATTCTAAAAAATAATAACTAGCCTACTTGTATTTCAATTCTCACAAAAAATATGGCTTTGGGGACATATTTTAAAATTAGTAACTTCCTTTCTATTTGGAAATGAAATAAACATTTAATATTTTGGATTGAAATGGAACTATAGTGAAAATGTTTTTGGTTAGCTATCACTTTCACTTCTTTGCTCAAGAAGGAATTGAAACAACTGGAAAACAATTTTATTGCATTTAGTTACAACAAATCTGCTTTTTTTCTGATAAATTCTGCAGGGAAGTTATGCTTCAAAATGTATTGGTGAAGGAAATTAATTCCCAGGTTTGACCTGCCTCTGTTGAGAATGCAACTCTTTGCTTCCCCTTCTCTCTGCTCCCCTTATTACTCACAAAGTCTGGCCCCAAGTATCTTTTCTGTTTTTCAATGTATGTTCAATTAAAGAGATTCTACTTCTGACCTAGTGTTCTTTAGAAGTATTCTGATAAAACAAAGAGAATTCATGGAGTAAACTGAGTGATTAGAAAGTCACTCTTCTTGAATCTACTGCTTTCATCATGAATGTCACTGTAAAATTGCTGTGATCATACAGAACACTCTTGAAAAGGTTACGAAAAGTTCTTCATGTTAACGACTGGAGAGGAAGAAAACTCAAAATCCCCAGAGTCATCCAAAAATTGCAAAGTTCAAAAAATACTATGTAAAGAAGTCAAAAGGTTAAGTTCAACAATTTCATATTGACTTCATTTGATTGCCAGCTTGACCTGGAACATGAGTATAGCACCTCTAAGGACTTCGATATTTCTACCTCTGTCTGCATTGGATGTTTTGAAAAATCCCGACAAAAGGTCATAGCAGGAGTGACCTAGAAATATGCAGCTTTTCAAAAAAATCATGCTATGTATTTATTTGTTTTTAAAAAAGTGGGAAAAATCTCATGTTTCTTGTGAAACTATTAAAGTATTAAAAAATCCACTCAAAGTCTTAAATGCTTTTTGCTCCTATCATGTCATGAACAAGGGAAAGACTTCTCTGTTGCTTTTTGAGACCATAGTTTGTTAAATCAGATTCTTTTTAATATCTTGACTATTTTCTTATATTATGGTTTTCTCTCTACAAAATTTGATGGGTGTTTGTGGGAGGAGGGAGTTCTTGCTAGGTTTACAAGGGTCATCCAACAAGTCTGCTGGCCTTGAAGGAGTTATTGCTACATGCCAGAGTGTATATCTGATTGCAGCCACTTCAGATCTGTGGAACAGTTTTTTGAGGAAAGAACTGACAAGTTGATTACAGTCTTTATTTCTATAAGTTTATGGGCCCTCAGTCTATTTTTTCCTTTCATCTTTTTTTTTTTTTTTCAGGGTAGAAATGATATATAAAATCATGAAAGTTTTTTCTGTCAGGGGAAACTGGGAGAGGGAAAAAAGTATTAAAGTATGCCCAAAGAACTGAAAAAAAACCCTAGAAAATTTCAATTGTCTAGACCTTACCTTTAAATCTTTTCATTACACTGCATTTAATTATTTCCTTTAATACCTGGGTATACAAATAAACACAGGTATAGAAAAAGAAAAAACTCATTTATTTCCTTTCTCAAAAAGCTACTGATCTATTTCACATATGAGTGTGTTTCACACAATGCAAACTTCCCATACTTGGTTGTCAGTCCTGCACTGGTTACTGCTAGTCAGGAAAGTTATCTCAGGATTTAACAATTTCATGAAAGATTCAGATTGGCACCAAGTCACAATAAAAAAAGTCCCAATTTTTTAAACTTTTGAGGCAAAAATAGGAAACAAAAAACTTGCTGTGTAGCTGTATTAATTCTCTGTGGGAAAAATCTAAGTAGATTGAGACTTACTAGCCTGATGTGATACCTAAGTGATGCCTGAGAGGGTGAAGTCTTAAAAACCATGACTCAATAGGATGAATGAAGAACAGACACTCACTCTTTCTTCCCATACAAGAAATAAGAAAAGAGAAACTAGCAACTGAAGGACCCAAACAGACACTGAGTTACGTTGCTATATGTGTAGTAAAGATGAGCAACTCAAAGCCAGAGTACAATAAGTGTGAACTGAAAAAAAACTGGTGGTCAAATGAAGAAAAGTCCAATAGGTCTACTAAACTGGAGTCTAGAAACATCTGGTGTTTCCCTAAGCTTGCCCAGTTCTCCGTATATCCTTGAGGCACCTGATGTCAGTCTCTGACCCATCCCCAAAGAGAGAGAGCCCTTGCCTGATTCACTTTGTCTGTTCATGCGTCTGTAGCAAGAAACTGCTCCACAGTCTTGTAGTTTCATTGTTGTTTCTTGGGGAAGGTTATACTTGCTTTTCTAGCTGCACAAGAACTTCAGCTTTACCTTTTATTTTTTTAGGCCTATTTTACATATGTACTTGGGCCTTTTGTATAGCAGGCAAAGGCTTTGAAATGCATCAGTAAAGCATCAAGAAAGTTAAAAATACATAGAACATTTGAATATTCAGAGTTTTTTGTTTGAAGATCTCAATATTTTTTACTGCTTATTAAAAATATTAAAAAAGACTAACGTAGTCCTCTAGAACGGCTGAGCATGGCTCAGTTTTGGAATTTGGTTAGTGTATCTGCAGTCTCATGAAAACTAATGGTATAAATACCTGATGAAAGAAGTCTGTCTACAGTACACAATGTGAGTTGCACTGTAGAGAGCTCTTCACAAGGCCCCTTATAGCTTCTCATCAGAATTAATATTCTTCTTTTTCAAAATGGGAGCTCAGGGTTGGGAGCTTCCTTTCCCGATGTTTATGAGGCATCATACAGCTAGCTACCTGTAAGACCATTGCGGGGTGCAGGCTGGTGCTATATATGTTTCCTTATCCTTAGATGGACGCTGAAAAGATGCAGAGCGTGTAATGAAGACTGTCCTGTGAGACTGTCCTGATTACTACAAAAACACCAAGACCCCAGGCTTTGGAGTACATGCTCCAAAGAGTGCCATGCTCTTAGAGAGCACAGCCACTGCAGAAAGAGCAAGAACACCAGGAAAGAGCAATGGGGTATCACAGAGTTGAAAGGCAGTGATTATTATCTGCTGCAGAGGGGCAGTCAGCAGGATGCCGGTGATAAAAGGTCTGGCGGTAGTGTTATGACACAGACTTGAGGATGTCGGGAGGGTGGTCATAGAAGTGCTAGCGGCACTGATAAGACTGTGGCTGTTGTTCACAGGATATGAAGCAAAACACACATCTACAAACAAGGCCATTGATAGTACACCTAAGCAAGATTTTTTTCGGGAGTGCAACAGTAAGGAAATTGTTTTAGCATTCAAAGCCATGACTGGTTTTGAGGTGTAGTGAGCAGTATAGTGGTGATAAAAGGACTTACATACTATATAAATTATATACTTTAAGTATCATTTAAATGATCTATTATGTAGATTATATATCAATATATACAAAAATATATATAATATATAAAATCACGGATCTGCCTGAGAGCACATGGATACAATGGTGTCAAGAAATGGCTCTCAGCCAAAGGAGCAGTATGATGTTTAACAAAATGGCAGTTCCCTGCCTTAAAATGGTAAAGCTCTTTCATAAAATGGCAGCCAAAACAAAATGGTGGGCTCTGTGTATGTAGGGGAAGGGCTGTCTTGGTCTTCCATGTAAACTCAGGGAGTAGGTGGCGGAGATGGGGGGAGCAGTCTTGTTAGACAGCCACATCATCTCATGGTAACTGGAAGACGGGGAGTGAGTCCCAGGGAAAATCACTCTTGAGACTGCTGGGAGGGGGTGGGATTTTTGCCAGAAGCTGAGGAGTGTTACTTCTGTAACACTGTTACTTCTTTTCTGGTAGACTGGTGGTACTGGGTAGCAATTCCTGGGTAAGGGTGTAAAAGAGATTACAGTCTACCCAGAAGAGCTGCTGCAGATAAATCTTACTGGGGGACAGAACTGAGATGGGTGAAGTTATGACAAACCACATCAAAAGCTGTCACCTGAATACCTTTGGATGAACTGGTTTCTGCTTAAACAAAACACTTGTTTTCTATATTAGTTAATGTGTCCAGTAATTTTGTAGCTGCCTGTTTTGCAATTATTGGGGCATGAAAGAGGGTAATGCGGTCATGACAGACGTATGCAATTTTTTGTTTGAACTTTACAGCTAACAGTGCAATCATAGAATCATAGAATCATATGGGGTTGGAAGGGACCTCTGGAGATCATCTAGTCCAACTCCCCCTCCAGAGCGGGTCTACCTAGAGCACGTTGCACAGGAACTTGTCCAGGCGAGTTTTGAATGTCCACCACCTCTCTGGGCAGCTTGTTCCAGTGCTCTACCACTCTCACAGTAAAGAAGTTCTTCCTCACGTTTAGGTGGAACTTCTTATACTCAAGTTTGTGCCTATTTCCTCTTGTCCTGTCACTGGGCACCACTGAGGAAAGACAGCCCCGTCCTCCTGACACCCTCCATTTAAGTATTT
>JAOQGH010000001.1:106247428-106265887 GCA_025769975.1 Gallinago jamesoni | reverse complement strand
AGCCTGCAGCCCCAAAGTCTGGGTGGCATTGCAAGTAGTTCCCAGAGAAGCTCCCAAAAAGCAACACTTGTTCTTGAACACACGTTGCATGTGAGAGGACACTCCAGTTGCAATGATGATAAAGACAGATAATGATGCAAGTTTTGAAAGTGAAATATTGCTTTTTATTGAAAAATTGATATTACTCCATTTTTGAATGTTGGTAAAGCTATCAGATTTTCACAAAATTTTATATACTCCTCTTCCTCTGCCCTGAGAAGAAAATATTAGAAAATGTAGGGAAATGGATAGAGGTGCCAAAATTTAACATGCCTATACTAATCAGAGATTACAATACCTAGATCTCTAAAGAAGAAAAAATTTGTTTTATGAAATTGCTGCCATATTTAAAGCTGCTCACACAAGAAAGTAGCTAAAGAATTTGATGTGATTGTTTATTAAACAGAAGTGTTGCAATATGTCTCCATGTTTGCAAGTGCTCTGAAATGTCTCCTTGAACCGGGAAAAAGAGAAATTGTACTGAGTAGAAAGAACAGAAAAAAAATGAAAACAAACATTTTCAAATATGCTTTTTGAGTGTAGCACATTAATTTACTTCTATGTAAAATATTTTTCAACAATCTTTTCTAATCCAGTTTGGTTTTCCAAAATAAAGCCCGTCTCTATGGAGATTCATCCTGTTTTGACAGAAGAGGGCAGTGTTTCTTTAAAATTGTGCATGGAAAATACGCATATTATTTTAAAGATCAGTCTCAAGAGAGTATTTTGAGCCAATGAATTTAAATATAATAAATGCCCTCTGAATATGCTACTTACTAAAGATAACAGGCAATGAAAAAGTAGACATTATGGTTACTTAATTGTTGTCAGCACTGAATTGTACTGGCCAAAGGAATAACATGTCACCTTTAACATACTACATAGATGATTGATTTTTGTGTAATGTTCAAAGATTAACTCCATGAAAGAACAACTTAGGTTGAAAATGGTAAAGTGGTAAAAAAAATGCTACTGTGTTATGGAATGTATTAAGCATAATAGTATCAATAAAATAGCTTTGCAGGAATTCAATATACAAATCAACACTGATAGTCCCACACTTCAGGAGCTGTCCACGCTGCTGTAGTGTCACCCTTTATAGAGCAGGCAAACTAAAAAAATACAGTCACAGTTTATGAAGGGAATAAGGGAATTAAGCCTTTTACTGTAAAGGTTCTGACTATGTCCCATCTGACTTCAGGTTAAGTATTTGTTTTATTGGCCTTTTACGATAGGAACATTTGCTAAGTCCGGGCCTATATGATTGACATGTTTTTGTACCCTGAGTGTTTTTCTCTATTTCTGACTAAAATAATATGACAGGGAGAAGGTTCTCCCTTTCCTTCTCCTTTCTACCAAACCCCAGTCCTAAAGTTCTTCCTTGCCTCTATTATACTTTGTCCCTGTTCTCTGAGCAATTTAATTCACACAGGATGGATGAACCTGACAGCTCTTCTTTGGGGAGTACGGAGTTACTCAACATCCAAGAAGACAAGGTCTGTTCATGTGGATATAGGGAACCAAGTTTCTCCAGTGCATAATGCAAATAATTGTGTAAACAAGTATTGGAATTTGGTCTGCTCAGGGCCAATGGTGGAAGCAATGTGTTCTCTTATTTCCACACCGACTTGTAATATTGCTAACACCCTCATTAGCCTGTTGTCTGAACTAAATCTTAATCAAAGAAGAGTCCTAGGAAGAAAATATCTCTGCAGATAACAAAGAGCAAGCTTAATTAAATAAGATATTAATGAAAAACAAAATAAAGGAAATGAGGAAACTGCTTAGAAGTTATTTCTGTTTTCTTGCTCATTTTATAAGTTTGGGTTTTTTTCCTTCTCTTCCTATTTCTCCAAAGAATTTTTATTAAATTCACTTCTTGGGAAAAATGGCTTCTCAATCCAGACATGTTTTCATGGAAAAGCAGTCTCACAGAAAGTGGTGGCACAAGAATCTGTCATTCTGCTCCAACTGCGGGAAAAAATCCTGCCGTTGTCTTCAGCTTTTCCTTCTTGTGCTGCTCACAGAAATACCAGGTGTAAGCTGTGGCTCGCTATTTCAAGAGAGGAGGCAGTCTACGAAGCCTGTTCATGTGAGCTACCAGAAAAGTCCTAACGTTTAGTAGGACATGAATTTTATGTAGCAATGATGTCAATGCATTGGGAATCAATGAGCTGAAGTGAGAAACTCCACATTTTAGTGACAATTGCCTGAACAAGCCTTTTATAAAGCAAGGTGTGGCTGTTGGGGTTGTGGCAGCAGCCTGCCAAAGACAGTGAAGGGAGAGACTGACCTCTGCATTCTTTACATGGTCCAACACATTCTGTTGCAACTGCTGTTACATTTCAGTTGTTCATAAGTGAAAAATGACTTTTTGTAATAAGGCAAAACCCTTTTTCCTTAAGCCTGTGTATCCAAAAGCAAACTTTCTGAGAGATATAGATTGCCCCAAGTTTTTTGATTGATACTTATTCTGTGCATGTCAACATTCTTAGTTACTATAGTGCTCATTAAAGAACTCAGGAAAGGAGATAATGTGATCTGATAATGGAAAACATTTTAAAATATAGTTAATAATTTTTGGCATAAAATTCTAAAGCACATCATTTGATATGTCCCTATGCTGAGGATACACACTATCAAGTACAAGATGAGATACACTATTCCTGTAGGTGACCAGTTCTGAATACTTTGGCACATGAAAGTAAAATATTCTTTTTCTTAGTCATAAAGCCTTTGGTTGTAGCAATTCAATTCTTTGATTGTACTTACTTTGTGCTTGTTGGTTTTTTGTAGTTTCTGTTCATAGTACTTGATTGTATGTTCATATTACTTGAATGCAAATGTTTGCATTCATACACTATGCAAATAAATGAGAAAGTACTGTTTTAGAAAACTTCTGCATTTGTTATTTTGAAATGAAGCTACAAAATTTTGACTCATTTTTTTCTCCATAAATTCCTTAAGAAAAAATCTTAGCTTTTTAGGACTGATATCCAAGCTGATCTTATGCTTCTGTATATGAGCCTAACTTGAATTTTAGAATTTTTATGTTTGCAAATAAAACTGGAAAATAATCTGTTGATAGTGGTAAAAAAAGTAAAATAGGCCTACAGTTTTGGTGGCTGAATATTGAGGAATTAAAACCATGGTATTAACTGTATAACACATTGAGCATTTGCACTTGCCTAACATAAATTCAGAATTTAAACACTGGTTGAATACCAAAGTGTTAAGGATACTTCTATCAAGTTTGTTAAAAGTATAATGAAGAAAGTTCAGAATTCTACCTTTTCCATTTCTTTGTTTCACACAAACTGATCATTAAATGAACATGGAAGAAATTACTATGGAGAAGCTTGAAGTAAAGACTGAGGTGAAATACATTACTGATAGATATATATATGGAACTAGATCAATTCTGTTGTTAATAGAGAGCTACTGGTCAAATGCATATTACTGTAATAATTTTTGATTTTCATAAGTACAAAGAAAGATCTTGAACTGGCTGTAGTTTTAACAGCAAATTAAAAGTACATCAACTCAATCCTGTGAAATGCTGAAGATGGGTATTTTAATGAACCATAGGTTGTCTTCAGTGTGCTGTTTTACTGTCCTCACACACAATTTTGAAAGCAATCTTTAGCAGGATGTTGTGTCCATGAAAATATAATTAGCCTGTTATAGAGTAAGATTTCAGGGTGATTTGTGTGTTGTGATTTCAAGAGAAAGATAGATCATCACTTTCCAGGGACAGGTTGGGGTATGTTTGTGTTTCTTTTTTTTTTTATTTTTTAACAAAGAAGACAAATCTGTTGTGTTTTTCTTGAAACATTTTGAAATGCCATATTTTTATTATCAAATGTTTATTTTCTTGCTAATTAAGAAATTAAAATTAATTAAATTTTTTACACAGTGATGCCTTTTTCATTGACTACAACATTTTGTGAAGATTTTTAAATGAGTTTGAAAGCTGTAATGCCATGTGCTTTGAGATACTTTAACTTCTTTTTTCTCTGTCTTCTAATTTCAATGCTTTCTAAGCAACTTGCTCAAAAAGAAAAGATGTGCAAAAATTATTGTTTCTTCCCTGTTCTATACTTAAGTCAAAGATGTTACATGGTCTTCAACTCCCTGCTGTAACTGAAGCCAAAAAGTGCTGTAATGATAATAAATTGGATTATGTTATCAAAAAATTTAAGATGGAAGGTCAGACATTTTATTCTTTGTTTTAAAGTTTATATGACTTCAGTGAAATTCATTATATTTTAAAATGCAGATACATTTATATCTGTATTCTTTTTTCTCTCCATGATTTAAAGGAAATAATTAGTAGAGTGACAAGTAGAACTTGAAATAAATTATTTAATTTGGCCAGGATATTAATTTTTGAAATGTTAATACAATAGCTCCTTGAACGACTAAAGGTTTCTTAATGTTCTTAGAATTATGGAATTGATTTTAATGTGGGGGATATTTGAAACAAGTTTTTCATTCTTTTGTCAAGATTTATATTGGGTTTTTAGTTCTCTCCATATTTTCAGATGATAGCCTCATCCAGATACTAAATGTGAAGCAGATATGTGCAGTTTCAGCTGTAGTAGAAAGAAAGTAATTTATAGAAATTTGGCTGACAGATTTCAGTGTGAATATGCCATTTACAAAACATTTCTCTTCTCCTTGACCTTTGTCCAAGAATATTAGCAATTCCTCTCAAGCTACCAAAGGTCTGGGAGAAAATATATGACGGATAAAGAATAAGAATCATAGAGACAAAACCCCTAAAAGATGGTGTCTTTTACTCCTTCAAATTAGCATTTTTGATTTTCATAATTATTTTTCAAACTAAGTATTTTTTTCTCACAGTTATTATATAGAAATAATTGCTATGTAGGTGAAGTCCACTGTGAAAAGTAAAGAAGTCTGCAGGAAATGGTAATCACAAATGTATATACTCAAAACTAATTTGAAAAGTGTACATACAATCATAATTACTTTAGCTCATGCATGCATTTAACTGAATCAATTCAATGCTAAGGTGGCCTACCATGAGTTCCAGAATGAAACCTGGATCCAGATGTAAGTCAGTTCTGGTCTGTTACAAACTGGATATATGCCTTATAAAATTCATTACAGTACTACTTTTCTTCTATTTCTAAAAAATATGCATAAGTTATAAAGGATATTTTAGTTAAAACTTTCTAAATAGACTGTCAACTTTTATACATGCTGTGTTGAATACTATATAGCTGAACAAACCGGAATGCAAAGAAACAGAATTTATGACTGGCTTTGTTGACTTTAGGTTCTATTATCCTTTGCTTGTTGACACAAAAAAAAAATAGCTTTGATGCTATCAGTATTGCATGTCAAACTGCAAACAACATGAAACATCCATATTTTAATTGCAGCTGTTTATATCTGGATTAATTTATTAGCAATATTTCAGGATAGTTGACCAGTAAAATGGAAAATATATAATACATTGTGCATTTTTGTTTGAGATAATCTTGATATTTTAACACCAACAAGCTGTGCCTGAAGGAGTTCTGCAATTCCGTTTTGTTGTTGTCAATTATGATTTGATTCTGTTCTGTAAAGATGTTGTAAAAAAGCTTTTGGGAGCTTGTGGAACAGAGTGTAGTAACTATTTCTAAGGGTTTGTTGCACTGTTTTGAGGGTAGGAAAGAATGAACTGGTTTTCAGACATAAAATATTATAAAAATATTAAAGCATCCCTGCTGATAATCTGAAATCACAGAATCACAGAACGGTAGGGGTTGGAAGGGACCTTCAGATATCATCTAGTCCAACCCCCCTGCCAAAGCAGGTTCACCTACAGTAGGTTGGACAGAAATGCATCCAGGTGCGTTTTTAATACCTCCAGAGAAGGATATTCTATAACCGATCTGGGAAGCCTGTTCAAGTGCTCTGTCACACTTAAAGTTAAGAAGTTTTTCTTCATGTTGAGATGGGACTTTCCATGTTCCAGTTTCTTCCCATTGCCTCTTGTCCTGTTGCTGGGCACCACTGAAAAGAGTCTGGCCCCATCTTCTTGACACACACCCTTTAAGTATTTATAGACATTGATCAGATCCTCCCTCAGTCTTCTCCAGGTTAAACAGACCCCAGTGTCAACCTTTTCTCATAAGAGAAGTGCTCCATTCCCTTGATCATCTTCATAGCCCTCCTCTGGTCTCTTTCCATTAGTTCCCTGTCCTTGAACTGGAGGGCCTAGAACTGGACACAGTACTCCATATGCGACCACATCAGGGCAGAGTAGAGGGGTAGGATAACCGCCCTTGGCCTGCTGGCCATGCTTTTTTAATGCATCCCAGGAGACCATTGGCCTTCTTGGCCTCATGGTCATCTTGTCCACCAGGAGTCCCAGGTCCCTCTAAGCAGAGCTGCTTTCCAGCAGGTCAACCCCTAACCTGTACTGGGGCATGGCATTCCTCCCTAGGTTCAGAACCCTACACTTGCCCTTGTTGAATTTCATTAATTTCCGCCCAACTGTCTAGCCACTCCTCCCAGTTTTGTGTCATCAGCAAATTTTTTGAGGGTACACTCTGTCCTCTCATCTAGGTCATTGATGAATATATTGAACAAGACTCAACCCAGTCCTGACTCTTGGGGAACACCGCTAGTTACAGGCCTCCAACTAGACTCTATGCCACTGATAATCCTCTGAGCTCTGGTATTCAGCGAGTTCTCAATTCACCTCACTGTCCACTCATCTAGCCCACATTTCCTAAGCTTACCTATAAGGATGTTATGTGAGACAGTGCCAAAAGCCTTGCTGAAGTCAAGGCTTCAACAACATCCACTAGCCATGGTAGACAACATCCACTGCTCTCCCTTCATCAACCCAGCCAGTCAGGCCATCATAGAAGGCTACCAGATTGGTCAAGCATGATTTCCCCTTGTGAATCCATATTCAACTGACCTTGTTGAATCTCATACAGTTGGCCTTGGCCATTCAATGTATGAGTTGGCCAAACTCAACTCTGTAGAGCCTTTCTACCTTCAACCAGATCAACAGTCCCACCCAACTTGGTGTCACTGGTAAACTTACTGAGGGTGCACTCGATCCCCTTGTCCAGATTATTGATAAAGATATTAAACAGAACTGGCCTCAATACAGAGCCCTGAGGAACACCACTTGTGACCAGCCACCAACTAGATTAAACTCCATTCACTGCAACTCTTTGGGCTCAAACATCCAGACAGCTTTTTATCCAACAAAGAGTATACCCATTCAAGCATGAGCAGTTGTGCTTCTGCACCTTTAACATTTTCTTCTTGAAGAATGTCCAGGACATTCTTCAGGACTGCCTCCCAAGGGACTGTGTCAATCAGGCCACTAAACAAGCTGCGCCCAAGGTGGTCTCTAACCATCGCATCACCCAAAAGTCCTTCTCTTTTTTCGAACAACAAGTCCAGCAGGGTGCCTTCCCTAGTTGGCTCATTTACCAGCTGTACCAGGAAGTTATATTCCTTGCACTACAGGAACCTCTGACACTGTTTCCTCTCCACTGTATTGTATTTCCAGCAGACATCTAGTAAGTTGAAGTCCATCATGAGAACAAATGGTAGCTATCGGTAAACTTCTCCCAACTCCTTATAGATTATTTCATCTGTCTCTTCATCATGATTGGGTGGTCCATAAAAGACTCCCACCATGAAATCTTCTTGTTGGCCTTCCCCCTGATTCTTACCCACAAACACCCAACCCTTTCATCACCATTGTCAAGCTCTAGACATTAAAAATGCTTCCTAACATATGGGGCTACACCACCACCTCTCATTCCTTGCCTATGCACTGGTGTAGATACATCAGTCGGGCTATTGATCCTGCCACTTTTTTTTGAGAGGAGAAACCCCAATGGCTATGTGACTGTTCTCATGTGCTTCTGGTGGTTTCTAATGCATCAACAATCCATCTGTCTTTTCTGCCCATTCGTACCCCCCAAAAAATATAATTTAAAAAATATGTTTGAAATACTTCTCTTTTCTTGTACACTGGATTATTTTTTTTATGTTTAGTTAAATTTTACATAAGCCTTCATTTAGTCACTGTGAATAAAATAATTTTTATATTTCAAGGACAATAAATCAAATGGTACTCCAAGACTTCAGAGAAATTATTCTCTGAAATATTTTTTTATGTAATAAGTAGAATAACATCCTAAGCAACTTAGAGATTTATTTAAAGTTGATCCTTGTTTAGCCAAATTTTGTATTATTTTTTAAATTATTTTTTATTTCATTGTTGTAATTGCTAAGATCTTTGCAATTTTGCAAGTCTTGCTTATAACAAAGCCACAAAACAGCTCAGTATCCTCAAAAGGCATTGTTGAATGATCAGTAATTAAATTCATAGTGCTCTCCAAGTCACAATAGACATTTCTGAAATCTTACTGTTATTTGAATACCCTTTATTTCAAATGCTGATAGTTTTGCTATGAAAGAAGGGAAATATTAGCTTGACAAAACTATTTTAAATGAAATGTCAGTGGTCAAACTCCTTCATTCAAAACATTTTTCACCATATTGTGGTGTTTTTCCTGTCCTTCTCCATTCTCCAACAGGAACTGGGGAATTGGGAAACTGTTGCTTAATAATTTTAATATAAATAATATAAATATAATAAAATAAAGTTGTTTGTAAATACTTCTAACTTTAATTAGCACTGGTCTGTTTGACGCACACTCAGTATGTCTATTGGCAGTCTGTAAAATGCTGATTGCTATTTTCATTCTTTCATTTCTTTCTGCTACCTCTTAGTACCTGAGATTCTGATTATTAAGTCCCACAATTGCTACCTCTTTGTTCAACAACAGTAAAAAAGCCTTTGATAGTACATTGTAGTGATTGTATTTCTCTCTGTCATGTATCTTTTCTTCACAATAATATTGTTTATTTTTTCTGAAAAAGAAAAGAGACCCCCCTGTATTCCATTGGAAATGTTGTGAAATAACACAAGGAGAATGAATGTATTGTGTACAGGTCTTACTCAAAGTTATTGAAGCTGATGGATAGCATCCTTTTGATTTCAGTATCTTCTGATTTAAGCATATATTTAATTAAGGGGAAAATTCACAAATGATGTTTGACTTCAAGAATCAGTAAAAGGACTGAATTTGAGATATGCTTTTGGTGAAGCTTTGTTTTGTTTTGTTTTGTTTTTTGGTTTGTTCGCTTGCTTGTTTTTTCCCCTGGGTATGACCTGTATCCTGTGCTGGAATTTAGAACTTGGATCACCAAATTTCCTTTGTTATAGGTAGGAATTCTATTGGATTAATTGGAGGGAGATGAGATTAGTCTTAATTTGTAGGTCTCTTTTTTAAAAACATCCTATTCCAGAAACATATCTACCCTGGTCGGTTCTTGGCCAAAATCAATGTCCATTGATTTTCCACTGATTATGACCCAGAACTGGGTCTTGGCCATAGCTGTTAATGGTATTGTTGTCGATGGTACTCATTCAGAGCAGGATCGTCATCTAACTGGGTTGTTGAGTTTCCTTTGGCTTTTTGTATCAGTGGTATAGTGTGTTGTATCCTGCTATTCCAGAGAAATTTAAAATTCCCAGAAATATCCTTCAGTCATACCAACTGAACAAACTCAATATACTTCATTTTACATCCCATGTGTGGTGTGTGACACAATTATCTTCAAATGAGTAAAATAATAAAAATTATACACAGTTTGTAATGTTTAATTCACAGTTGGCCTATTCTTGCAATCTTAGCATCATTGGTTATTTTTTCAGATATTTATTGTTCAGAATACATACAAATAAAGTCATTACTTGTACAGAAGCCAGTTTATTATCTGAAAGCCCATTCCCATGTTTCCTTTTGGCAAAAAAACTAGGATATTTTTTCTTCATAATTACAGTGGTCATTATCAACCTTTCAGTGCATGGGAATCAATAGTTTAATATGAAATGCGAAGATTACAGTTGATGTTTTGCAGGAGAGCTGATAAGTAATGAATAGTTCTTAGAAGAATTTTCTGATTCATTGAATCTCTTCATGAGGAAGAATCAATTTCAGCTAATTTCCTATGTCAAAAATGGTGAAAGAACTTTCTAAATTATCGCTATTCAAGTGAAAAAGGTTTTTTTTAAAAAGAATAACTAAGAAACTAATTATTTATAAGACTAATTGGGAAAAAAAAATGTCTGAAGTGTTCTACTTGAAAATATCAGTATCTTTTGTGTTTTGATTTTTTTTTCATGACTGCTTCTGAGCAGCTTTTTGTTTGTTTGTTTTATTGAAAGTTTAGTGTATATTAAATAAGTATATATACCTGTGAACTGTACGAAAAGAGTGAAATATGGTTTCAGACTTATTTGACAAACAAATTTCTCAATATATGCAGTGTTTGTGCTTACTAGTACTGTAATGATTGGGCATAATCTTTAGTGTATTTCTGCATAGGCACACACTTGCTGCCTGTGGATACTATTATCCTTCAATGCATTTTGCACTGTTTAAGTAGAAGCTTAGCACTGTACTTTTCTTCAGACTAGGACACTGACATTTGAAAAGATGAGAAATGCTTTTAAACATTATTTTGTTCAAAAATTTACATGAGTATTAATTTCTTGCAAAAATTCTGAATTCTCGAGAAAGTAAAATAGGAAACTCTTTCTCACATTTTTTATAACATCCATTACATGATGGTGTAGAAGTAGTATCTCCAAGAAATAATCAGTTTTATTGGTATTCTATACTTATGGTCTGTATTTTCAGAAGATGAATCTGTAAATCACCTTTTTCTAAAACTGCAAGTATTTAATATTCATGGGATCAAGTTCTGTGTCTTCTGCCTCCCACACCTTCACATGCCCCACATGGAATCATGAAAAACTCTGTCTCTTTTAAGTTTTACTCTAAGCCCATCTGAAGTTATTCATTCTAACTAGTTCACTTCCACTTTTTTTTTGCAGTGTTTAATTTGCATACTCTGTCCAATAGTGCTAGAAATATATGCCTTTCCAAGTAGTTTGGATGTTTCCAGGAACATAACATGTGGTTCATGGAAATGAAAATAGTTAATGTTTTCTGGTTGATTTGAATTTTTTTTCTTGTTTATCTTTTCCCCTATCCCTCTGTTGATTTCTGCTAGCTTCCTCTACTTACCATTGCCACTTCTCCAACCTAGCAAACTAGCTGACCATACTGGAATAAAGTTCAGATTTTGCTGAACAGATTGTTATTTGTACTTTTCACAGCATCACCAAGCTGTGAAATTTCATTTTTTTCTTTCTTAACCACAAGAAAAAGCTTTCTGGATGTTTACCTTTATTTCACTTTGATTTCTGACAAATCCTGATTTTCTTAGCCTTCCAAATACAAGCATCTCTTTTTTGCAATGACTGTTTTTCCCACCTTTTGAATCCATTTTTAGATTTTATTGTTGTTTTTTTTTTTCTTCATTTTACTGCTATTTTTCAGCTCCATCACCAATATTTGCTTAGGTCTTATGCTTCTCAGTTTTATTTCCTCTACTCTTTCTGTATGTTAACATTCTGAACTTTGCCTGCCTGTTTTCACAGAAATATTTTATGACCTAAGGATCTCTTAATATTTTTTTTAAAAAATAGGTACAAAATGGAAAAAAAAAAAACAAAACAAAAAAAGCCCAAATGAAAAAGCACCTTCAACCTACTTACTTCTGTAAAAGTGATGACATTTTTCTTTAGTTTTTGAGTATATCTTCTGCAGTAGCATACAATATATGAAGTGATCTGTTTGAGCTGTATGTGTAGACTCCACACTGTTCTCTTAAAAAGCCTTAGCCTTTTAAGGCCATTGGCTATACTCGCAGGAGGTTTATCATCTATTTCTGCTTGGCGTTCTTTTTTCTGCCTCTTCACTAGTTTTCTATGCTTATTGAATGTGTTCCTTGTACCAGAGATAGCAGTCTTCTGTGTCCAGAAAGTGTCTATCAGATGGTGATGTATGTAAGAATACCATTTTATGTTAAGACAGCTCATACTATAATAAGGATTCTGTAATGACTTTCCAGGTGCTATAATGTATACTAACACACAAAAGTTACAAGTTTTTTGTTGTAACATGGAAAGAGGAATCTTGTGGAAACCAATATGAGATATAGGTGAATGTTTCCTGATCCAGTAGGAATACTTTGTGAGTATTACTCCTTTCAAAAAGCAAATAATGTGTAATATGGGTCAGTCATGAAGAGGACAGTGGCTTTGTGAGGAAAAATACAGCTTATCAATTCTTATACTTAATTTTCTGGTTATTTATTTTCAAAAGGCAAAATGGTGTATTGGTTAAACCTGTCCGATTTCTTCTGGAGTGAAAAGAAAAATAACTTTTCTTCAACAATGAATGTACAGGCAACTTTGAACATTACTCATTTGGTGAAAGTCTGAAATATTGTAACTGGGCTATTGGGAACATCACTGTTTAATTTTTTTCCCATATGGCTTTTGTTATGAGTACTGTTTAACTTAAAAATACATCAAGAACTATGGTATAGGAGGGAATAAATACTTAGAAGCCTAAACAATGGTAACATGTAGAGCTTTCTTTTCAGTTATAAACAGGATTATATATCACATTTATTGCACATGTACATAAGGACCAATGTGCAGCACTGTATTATGAGCAAACACATTAGTGAACAGTCTCTGCCCAGTATTGTTTCAACATGAAAAAAAAACACCAAAAAACAGCTACAGTGTGAAGTAACGGGCTTACTGTGAGCAACACAGTGGCAACAGCTTTGATTTTTGTATGAGCTACTGTCTATGACGGGAGGCTTTTCTGAGAGTTTAACTAATTTGAAAGCAAAGGAGATTCTTCTGGGGAAAGGAATGAGGTACATAAGAAGATAAGCCATAAATTAAAGCTGAGAGAACAAAGTTCTCTCTGCTCTGGCCAATGTAGAAACACAAGAGCTAGTCTTGTGAGAGCTGCTACAGCTGCAGAACACTGTGATAGCACTACAGAGAGAAATTATTTTGGCTTTTTGAACATTACATTACCATGTTCTGTTAACATCATTTTAATTATTTCCATTTCTTTCCTGATACAGCTATATAGTTTCCTGTCTGGTACCGGGTCTTTGAAGGAATGGCTCAACATGCTGCATGCTGAATGTAGGTATAGGCAAAATAGAAAGAAATTGAGGAAAAAGTCATATGACGTTGAGAAGAAAAAAAAAAAAAGAAAAAAAAAAAATAGATTCCTGGTTTTATTACTTCTGTTCCTGAAATGTGAATCTCTAATTGTTGGAATCCTCCCACCCCCAGATAAGACAGTAGTAATTGTAACTGCATGTATTTATTTATGTACTTACATGTATAAACTCATATGCATTTGTGTTTTATACAAGAGCACCCAGGTTTATCAAGGTATAAACAGTGATTGATATTTTACTTCCAAGTATATGCAAATTGCTCTTAAATTGAGAGAGATAAATGTGCCAAATCTTCTACTGGTATAAATGAAACAGCCTTATTGACTGCAATGACCTTGTGCCAACTTAATTCACAAGGGTATCAGGACCATTTAAGTTTCAAAGGTGCATCTGAAAAATTGTTGATTTTTAAATATTGACCAAAAACGTCTATAACTGTGTTGGTTTCAAGGGAAGATGCTGTGCTTCCGGAAAAAGCCAGAATCAGTTTGGTTTTATGCTAGTATTGAAGAATCTCTGATAAGCAATACAGACTTCCCATTGTGGGCATCTACTTTACTTGTAGTGAAGTCATGTGATTATCACCTTCTTACAAGCTACACAGAAAGCTCCTGTGGCATTGGCCTCTGGGATTCAGGAGCCCATGAGTCAGAGGTCTCTGAACCCCGCTTTCTTACTCTCTCCTCTACCCTCATTTGTGCCACACAGCAACAATCAATGTTGTGACAAAAGAACTTATTCTGCAACACACAAGTGACAAAATAGTACTGCAAGTCAAACTTTACTGCTCAAAGTCAAAGTGCACATTACATTCTTGAGAAGAGGATGTGCAAATGAGGAAATAAGGAACCAGATGAGAAATGTTGATAAGTGCTTGTTTTGAAAAATTTAAATGCACAACTGATGGGGTGGGTTTTTTTAATATATCATCCTATTTATAAAGAGAGACTTTGTTTAATTGGGAACTTATAAAAACTAAGAACTTGTGTGAAATCTTTTTCAGTGGGAAGGACAGCAATAGAATTTTAACAGCAAATTTCCTAAGTGTTTTATTTACACAAACGTCAGCAAGAGAAAACAACTCTCATTGTTCTACAATATTTGACTACAAAGTGACCCATCATTTAGATCCTTTTTATTATGAACAACCATTTAAATACAGGGGTCACTGTTAATTTTAAATATTTAAATGAGTTAAGAGTCATGTTCTGGCCACTAAAGTTATTAAAAGAATGGAAGTAAGAAATCACGGCTAAGTATTCCTACCAAACTTTATATTATCTTTAATTATATCAGTCCCATACTCCATAAATTTTTCTATTTCACCTCTCAATAGTTACCAGAATTAATGTAAATGAAACTTGTGAATCCTTTTGAGTAATTAATACTTACTCTACATGTTTAAATTTCAGTTCTATTAGTGAAACAATTGGTTTAATATGTTTTCCCCTTATTCTTCTTTTAATCATGTTAAGGGCAATGGCCTGACTTAGAAATGAGATTTTAAAAAATGTTATTGAGGAAAAGATGGAAGAATATGTTGGTCTTTGCTGGGATACAGCTAATTTTATTCTTAGTAGCTAGTATAGGGCTATGTTTTGGATTATTGCTGGAAACAGTGTAATAACACAGGGATATTTTATCTATGGCTGAACAGTGCTTACAAGGAGTCAAGGCCTTTTCTGCTTCTCACACCACACCACCATCAAGTTGACTGGGGATGCACAGGGAGTTGGGAGGGGACAGGGGCTGGACAGCTGACCCTAACTGACCAAAGGGATATTCTGTACCATATGGTATCATGCTCAGCAATAAAAAGCTGGGGGGAGAAGAAGGAAGTGGGGGACATTTAGAGTGTTGGTGTTATGCGTGATGAAGCTGTGCTTTCATGGAGATGGCTGAACACCTGCTGATAGGAAGTAGTGAATTAATTCCTTATTTTGCTTTGCTTGCATGCACAGCTTTTGCTTTACTTATTAAACCGTCTTTTCTCAATCCATGGGTTTTCTCACTTCCACCTTTCTGGTTCTCTCCCCATTCCACCCAGGGGGAGTGAGTGAGCAGATCTGTGGTGCTTAATTGCCTGCTGGGGTTAAAGCACAACAAATAAGTTGCATGCTTTTTTTTTTTTTAATTCAAATTATACAAAGAAATAAATATTTTCCAAAACGCTTAGAAGATCCTATATTATTTTTATTCTGTTTCAGTATTCATTTTCTATATTCTCCCAGCTGCTATAAAATCCAGCTTTTTCATTATCTATCAATCTCTATCTGCAATGTGTCTCAATAACATTGACATTGTCTTCTCTCAATAATTACACTGTTACAGGCTGTTATTTTCCACTCTTTTTCTGTAACTCTTTGTAGGACGAGGCTTGTCAGAGGAACAGCAAGCAGGTGACTGATACAGAACACATGGCAATCATAGCTGAAAGCTAAAAGTCTAATTGGATAGTCCTAATAAAATCATTAATTAGGTTATGAATACAGATCCCTGCTAGGTAATGGAGTATAAGTCAAATTGAGAAACTGAAAATAGTCTTAGGTTCTTAATGTTTTCTAAAAGGTAATATGATTCAATAATGTAACTCCATAGTGGGTCATCACTCAGCGGCTGTAGGATGCTCCCATACAGTTTCACAGACTTGGTTCCTGGGGGTGTGCACTCCCACAAATGCAGAGTCTGCCTGGTTGTTCTAGTCTTTATGCTCTCTTTGCCATTCCCATTTGACTAGACCAGCTCTTACTCTCTAAAATATCCTTGTCCTAGTCCAGTACCTCCTTAACACACTTTCTGATTATGCCTGTTTCCTTTTTCATCCATTCCAAAATCAGTTTCTACTCTTAATGACATCAGCTCGGTCACTTCTGCTTGTTTCTCTGCCATTCTTCAGTGTAACTCTCCTTCCCTGTCCTTGTATCTTGGCCCAGTCTTTTTTGCTAAGCCAGTTGTAGTCCACTCTACATAGTCCAATCTCTTATTTCATATGTTATAGTTCTACCATCCTTCATTTATCTATTGCTTCTTATGCTGTCTTACTATCTCCTGCTTTCCTGCTGTCTTACCCTCTCCTTTTCTTGATTGTAGCCTTTATTTTTTAGCAGGTTTTTATATGCTAATATAGATCCTTCATCTTACTCTCTGCAATGGCTCTCTTCCTTTTCCTTTGCAGGTGTTGTATTAGTTTTTTATAGAATCGTTTAAGTTGGAAGGGACCTTAAAGATCATCTAGTTCCAACTCCCCTGCCATGGGCAGGGACACCTTCCACTAGACCAGGTTGCTCAAAGTCCCATCCAACCTGGCCTTGAACACTTCCAGGGATGGGGCATCCACAGCTTCTCTGGGCAACCTGTTCCAGTGTCTCACCACCCTCACTGTAAAGAATTTCTCCCTATTATCTAATCTAAATATCCCCTCTTCCAATTTAAAACCATTGCCCCTTGTCCTGTCGCTACACTTCCTGGTACACAGTCCCTTTCCGGCTCTCCTGTAGGCTCCCTTCAGGTATTGGTAGGCTGTTATAAGGTCTCCTTGGAGCCTTCTCGTCTCCAGGCTGAACAACGCCAGCTCTCTCAGCCTGTCTTCATAGGAGAGGTGCTCCATCCCTCTTACCATCTTTGTGGCCCTCCGCTGGAACTGTTCCAACAGATCCATGTCCTTCCTGTGTTGAGGACTCCAAAGCTGGACACAGTACTCCAGGTGGGGTCTCACAAGTGCAGAGGCAGAGTAGAGGGGTAGAATCACCTCCCATGACCTGCTGGCCACACTTCTCTTGATGCAGCCCAGGACACGGTTGGCTTTCTGGGCTGCCAGCGTGCATTGCTGTCTCTTGTTGAGCTTCTCATCCACAAGTACTCCCAAGTCCTTCTCCTCAGGGCTGCTTTCCAACCATTCTCTGCCCAACCTGTATTTTTGCCTGGGATTGCCACGTCCCAGGTGTAGGGCCCTGCACTTGGCTTGGTTAAACTTCATGCAATTTGCATGAGACCACCTCTCCAGCCTGTCCAGGTCTCTCTGGATGGCATCCCTTCCCTCCAGTGTGTCAACTGTGCCACTGAACTTGGTGTCATCAGCAAACTTGCTGAGGGAGCACTCTGTCCCACTGTCCATGTCACTGACAAAGGTGTTAAATAGTACTGGTCCCGGTACCAACCCCTGAGGAACACCACTTGTCCACTTGGACATTGTGCCCTTTGAGTGTGGCCATCCAGGCAGTTCCTTTTCCACCAAGTGCTCCATCCATCGAATCCATGACTTTCCAATTTTGAGACCAGGATGTTGTGCGGGACAGTGTCAAATGCTTTGCATAAGTCCAGCTAGATGGCATCAGTTGCTCTGCCCTTGCCCACCAAGTGAGTGGTAGTATCATAAAAGGCCACCAAATTTGTCAGGCACGATTTGCCTTTGGTGAAGCCATGTTGGCTGTCTCCAATCACCTCCTTATTTTCCATGTGCCTTAGCAGAGATTTCAGGAGGATCTGCCCCATAATCTTGCCAGGCACAGAGGTGAGACTGACTGGCCTGTAGTTCCCTGGGTCTTCTCTTTTCCCTTTTTTGAATAATAGACTTATGTTCCCCCTTTTTCAGTCAGTGGGAAATTCACCAGACTGCCACGATTTCTCAAATATGATGGAAAGGGGCTTAGCAACTTCACCCACCCACTTCCTCAGGACCTGTGGATGGATTTCATCAGGTCCCGTGGACTTATGCACCTTCAGGTTCCTTAAGAGGTCTCAAACCTGTTGTTCTCATGCTGTGGGCAGTTCTGCACTCCCAGATCCCATGTTCTTGCCTTCTGTGACTTGGGCAATGTGGTTTGAGCCCTTTCCAGTGAAGACTGAGGCAAAGAAGTGGTTCAGTAGCTCATCCTTATCCATATCCTGGGTGACCAGGTCTCACATTTCCTTCTGGAGGGGACCCACAGCTTCCCTCACCTTGCCTTTATCCCTGATATATCTATACTTCTTTTTATTATCTTTCACATCTCTGGCTAGATTTAGTTCTGCCTGGGCTTTCGCTTGCCTGATCTATTTTCTGGCCATTCGGACAGTTTCTCTGTATTCTGCCCAGTCTACCCTTCCCTCCTTCCACCCTCTATAGGTCTCCTTTTTGGTCCTGACTTAGTCCAGCAGTTCCTTGTTCATCCATGCAGGTCTGCTGGCTATTTTGCATGATTTCTTCTTTTTTGGGATGCACCTCTCCTGAGCTTGGAGGAGGCGATCCTTGAATAC
>JAOQGH010000001.1:106210489-106243098 GCA_025769975.1 Gallinago jamesoni | reverse complement strand
TTTTTTTTTTAATGTGGTTGGACTCGATGATCTCAAAGGTCCCTTCCAACCACTAAGATTCTGTGATTCTGTAATGTAATGATTTTTGTGCACATTTCCTTCAGAAATATCTTGTACAATCATACTTTAGCTAATACTAACTAACATGTATTCTAATGGATACCAGACCTTTCTTATTTTGCTTGTAATTCACCTGTGATGCCTGGTAATATCTGCATCAACATATACAGTGCAGATTAATGGAGTGTGTTCCTCAGATATAAGTATTATATTTTAAAAATTATTGGAAAATTGTGTACATGTATAAAATGAATGATTTTAATATACACCAATATAGAGTACAGAATACTAAAGAAAAATTTAATTGTTCTACCTTTGTCAACGTTTGGCCATGTTGGTCAACAACAGAAGACAGATGGTCTACCCCACCTCTCACTTCAAGAAGAGGAAAAGAGAGATAAAGAGATTTGAGCTTAGGAAAAACTAAAGTATTTTAATGAAATATTAATAATGAAATAAAAAAAAGGAAATAATGAAATATATGTAAATATATACAAAATCATATCAAATGCCCAGGGAGACATCGCTAGCAGGCACTGGGAAAGTTCCACACTGGTCTCAGTAACGAGTGGGAACTGGATTCCAGAACACACTGGTAGGGATCAAAGAAAAACAAATTGACAGGGCCTTACGTAGGCATCATTCATCAAAGAAAGAAAACCCTTGAAAAAAAGAGCCAACCCAACTGCTTTGATCCCTCAGCTTTTATACTGAGCATGGCAGATAGGATGAAATACCCTATTGGTCAGTTTTAGTTACCCGTCCTGTCCACACCTCCCCACAGGTGCAACCCCTCTGCAGGATAAACAATCAAGTCAGCTTACCCCAGGTGCCACAGCAACAAGTAAGAGCAAGGACCTCTCTCATTGAACAGAAAGTTGTCTCTGCTCCACGCCAAACCCGGACAGTCAGTAACATTCTTTTTTAAAATGATGATATGTGTGGTTAAATTCCAACCTAAAGCAATTTTGATTAGGCTAATGAAAACTAATTATGATAATTTCCAGTCACATTAGGAATACCAGTTCAGTAATTTGTCTGCTACGCATTTACCATCTGCCTGTACCTAACAACAGAATTTTTTTGTAAGGTATCATCCTACAAATATAAGTGATATTGTGGTAGTGAGATTATTATTATTATTATGTGAGAATTATACAAAGTAAATAACTGAATGACCAGAGAAAATCCTATTTATCTTTTGAAATTCATTGTACATCTTGCCAATGTCCCTGTAGTAAATGTATCGATACATGCCCTCTATTGTTGTATAGACTTGGCATTAACTAATCATGGTCGTGATATATGTAACATCAAAGAAATAGACTGTAAGAAAACATAGTAAGATTAATGTTCCTTGCAAAAGAAAACTGAAATGGAAGCTACTATTATATGACCATAACTGATTTTCTTCTACTTCCAATTAAATATCTACTTCTAATTAAATATTAGATAATTTAATTTTACTTCATTTAATGCTAAAAATAAAACATAAATATTCAAAGGGCTTAAAAAATTCTAAACATATTCAAGAATGACAACTTCATCTCTGAGTAGTTAAAACTCTGGATTATGAAAACACTCAAATGAGATAAGGAAAATGCTGACAAACCTATATATGAATACACGCCTCTTACTTTTCTGGAATTCCTGAGTAGTGCTGTTATAGCTGTCTGTCTTCCTTACATTTTAAATTCTCATCAAATCTTGTTAAAATTATATGTAAAAAATAACTAAATTGTGCTAAAACCTTTCTTTGAATGAAATGAAGTGTTGAACAAATATGTGACGTACATGTCAAACGATTTTTAAAATTTTGGAAAAAAATATTCAATGTCAGGATATATGTAAGGGAACATTTGCTTTTTTCCCTTCTTTAATTTGATACAAAATATTTGAAGTTTATTTTGACTGTTGATGAATTTACCCATTCACAATAGGCATGATAATTATTGACTTTGATTAAGTTATCCACTGAGCTTCCAAATGAATAGACAAATGTGCTGGAGTTTTGTAAAAGTATTAACTGCTGAAGTTAATTGATGTTTATCTGTCTGAAACTATTTCTGTCTGAAACTTCATATCATCTTCCTTGCTGTTTTACCCTTACCTGTAGTAAATAGAATAACAGAGTAATTTTTTGAAGACTATTTACATTACTAATAGATCATCATGTGAACAGCTGCATGGACTCCTATGAATTAAATGTCAGATTAATTTAAGGGGAAAAAAACATTTGGGAAAATGTCACTTAGTTAAATGTCTTAACTAAAGGTTTTCAAGAAAGTAACATTTTTTTCCACTTTCTTTGACATTGTGACTTTTTATTTTGAGACAGAACCAGGCAACTTTGTGAGAGGCCAGTGGGCAAGGAATACACCATACTAGAGAAAATCAAATTCAGAAATGAATAACTTAATAGTTAGGAGCAATCATTATCTGTCAAAAGTCTTTATCTCTGAAGATAAAATAGACTGTTGTCTCTCACTTAAAAGACCATAAAATTTGTATCTAGCCATTTTCACCTAATGACTATAAAACCAAGAGTTCCCATATTAGACTTATTTCCATTTCAATCACTGAAGTATGACGCGTGACCTCGCTTGGATTAGAGGTCTAATGAGACAAAGTCAAAGGCTCATCCTTTGATTTTATGGGGGCTACTCAAGTGGAGCAACTTTATGTTTTAAAGTAGAAAGTATTTTGGATATATTAGTGTAGCTCACTAGTAGCAAATGAGATTCACATGCCCATATATCTGCACATATATATAAACATATATATATATATATATATAAAAAAATATGCATGTGAAAACAGTAGGGTTACATACAGGTACATAACAATAATTCACGACCAGGAGGAAAGGAGATTTTAGAGATTTTAAAGAGGTATCTATAAAACTCCTAAAGCTAGTCACGGTATGGGCAGACCCACTACTGGCCAAAACTGATCCCATCAGTGACACTGGTGACATCTCTGTAATGACATATTTAAGAAAGGGTGAAAATGCTGTTCAACAGCTATGAGAAAGGAGTGAGAACGTGTGAAAGAAACAACTCTGCAGACACCAAGGTCAGTGGAGAAGGAGGTGGAGGAGGTGCGTCAGTTGCCAGAGTAGATTCCACTGCAGCCTGTGGAGAAGATCATGGTGATGCAGGTTGTTCCCCTGCAGCCCACAGAGGAACACAGTGGAGATGTCCATCCTGCAGCCCATGGACTGCCTCCCAGGACTTCACACCGGAGCAGGTGGACAAGCCCTGAAGGAAGCTGCAGCCTGTAGAGAGCCTACACTGTAGCAGGTTCCTGGCAAGAACTGTGGCCCATGGAGAGGAGTCCACAAAGGAGTGAGTTTTCTGGCAGGAAATGTAGCCTGTGGGGAAGACATACAGGAAAAGTCTCTTCCTGAAGGACTTAACCAGGGAAAGGACCTGTGCTGGAACTGTTCATGAAGGATTGTTTCCTGTAGGAATGATCCTGCACTGGAGCAGGGGTAGAGTGTGGGGAGGAGGGAGCAGCAAAGATGATACGTTATGAAAATATATGTAACTCTACGCCGATAAATGGGAAATCTTCTGTTATATGATAGCCTTTGAGGTAAAATTATCCTGAAATGCCAAAAAACAAGTGAGCAGATGGGAGAAGACAGAAAATAGAAAACAAAAAAAGGAAAAACACTAAGAAGAAGTTATATATTGAAAAAAATGCCATATTTCTAAGTTCTCTACTAAAACCCTTGCCACACATTTTATAGGTTTGTGGGTTTTTTTATCCTGAAAAGTCCAGATACTATTAAGTGAAGTGCTGCTCATCGCGATCAAGTACAGTAAAAAGATAGGCAATACTTAGAGTCATAATGTAAGTTTAATTTTTAGGCAAAGGCTGATAAGTAGCGGCTTCTTCAGAGCAGGACTTGCAGACAGCACCTTCAGAATGTATCAGGAAGTTAAATACTTTCTCATCCCACTTGTATTTACTGATTTCTGATTGGATTTGTTAAGCATACATCTTCTATTTCATGGGTAATAAGAATGAAGTTTTTTTTCCTGAGAACATAGCAATAAATACTTGTTGGATTTAATATCATGATGATTACCCCTTAAGTGACAATTTTGAAAGAATCTTTTCAATAAAAAGGTCTAATTTCATTACTTCTTTAAATTTCAAATTTTAAGTGATTACTACAAAGTCTGAATCTTAATCTTATGGAAAACAGACATATTTTCAAGCTTGCAGCTGCTTTTAAAATGCAGTTAACTATCAGCAGAAATGTCAGATATTTCCTTTGCTTTGTTCTCATATGCCTTCATGTTTTGTACCCTTTTGGAAAGCTTGTGTCTAGTACATACATTTGAAGTATTAAGTAGAAGAGATATAGACTGATCTGTCATTCAGAACCACCTTTGCAGAAACTTACAAAGTAAAATCAAGTTACATCCGTCCAGTTCCTGACAGATTAGACACTCTTGCTTTGATAATCTAGTCCTTCACAATTTTGTTATCACTGTGTGTAGCAGGTTTACTTCTTTTTTTTTTTTTCTTTTTTTCTTTCCCTTCCTTTATAGAAAAAGACAAATTTTTTCAAATAGCTTAGAGAAATGAAATTTTGTCCACCTATGGTCAGGAAAAACACAGTTGTAAGCATCTTTGTTCCTCAGAGAGCTCTTCATTCCTAGTAGACTATATTATAAGCTACATTTCTAAAGGAACAAAATTAAAGTTGAGTAGGGAAGTGTAACTTAAATTCAAAGCTTTGTTAATGAAAAAATTGTCAATTATACTTGCCTGATTTAGTAGGTGGTAAGATCATTTGGCAACAGTTCTCTGATATGATGACATAAACTAAGGATTAAATAATAATTCAGTGTATTTTGTGGTTTGTTATGTGTTAAATCAGATTGATTATAAAGAAAATCAAAATGAAGCCATGGGCTGATGATTTGTCTTCAAGCAGAATTTTTTAGTTTAGTGGCCATAAAATGTGTGTATTTTCTGAAAAATACTGTATTCTGAATTTTTTTTTTTCTTTTTGTATTAGCCTCTTGGTATTTCAGTTTCAGTTGTTTCTACTTGGATGTCCCAGAGTGCTATTTTATAAGAGAGAAGAAAAGAGAACTGTTTCTTTCACATCCAAAAGTAGTTGAATGACTGACTTTAAGGAGTGGAGAACTTATATAGCAGCTGGAGCAGGGAAATGAGGAAACACTGAAGAAAAATTGCCAATAGCCACAAATCCGTTTCAGAAGAATGAGCAGTATCTGCCAGATAGTAAATCAGTTGTGGTTTATGGAATCATAGAATCATAGAATTGTCTAGGTTGGAAGGGACCTTTCAAATAATCTAGTCCAACCAACAACCTAAGTCTGATACAAAACCTGTCACTAAACCATGTCACTAAGCACTGTGCCTACCAGTCTTTTAAATACGTCCCTGGAAGTGGATAATAATTCCAATGCCTGACAACCCTATCAGTGTACAAAAATTTCCTAATATCCAATCTGACCCTCCCCTGCTGCAACTTGAGGCCATTTCCTCTTTTCCTGTTGCCTGTGACCTGAGAGATGAGACCAACCCCGTCTCTCTACAACCTCCTTTCAGGTAGTTGTAGAGAGCAATAAGGTCTCCCCTCACTCTCCTTTTCTCTAGGCTAAACAACCTCAGCTCCCTCAGCCTCTCCTCACAAGACCTATTCTCCAGACCCGTCAGCAGCTTCATTGCCCTTCTCTGGACCCGCTCCAGCACCTCAATGTCTTTCTTGTGGTAGGGGGCCCAAAAACGGACACAGTACTCAAGGTGCTGAGTACAGGGGGGTAATCACCTCCTGAGTCCTACTCACCATGCTGTTCCTGATGCAGGCCAAGATGCTGTTGGCCTTCTTGGCCACCTGGACACAATTCTGACTCATGTTCAACTGACAGCTGATCAACACCCCCAGGTCCTTTTCTGCCAGACAGCTCTCCAGCCACTCTGCTCCAAGCTTGTATTGCTGCATGCAGTTGTTGTAACCCAAGTGCAGGACCTAGCATTTGGCCTTGTTGAACCTCATCCCATCAGCCTTGGCCCATCCATCTGGCCTGTCCAGATCCTTCTGCAAAACCTTTTTATCCTCAAGCAGATCAACACTTCCACCTAACTTGTTGTCAACTGCAAACTTGCTGAGGGTGCATTTGATCCCCTTGTCCAGATCATTGATAAAGATGTTAAAGAGAACAGGCCCCAGTTCCAAGCCCTGGGGGACACCACTCATGACAAGCCACCATCTGGATTTAACTCCATTCACCACCACTCTCTGGGCCCAGCCCTCCAGCCAGTTTTTAAGCCAGCAGAGAATATTCCCATCCAAGCCATGGGCAGCCAGTTTCTCCAGGAGGATACTATGGGAGACTGTATCAAAGGCCTTACTAAAGTCAGGTAAACAATGTCCACAGCCTTTCCTTCATCCACCAAGCGAGTCACTTTGTCATAGAAAGAGATCAGGTTTGACAAGTGGGACCAGCCTTTTATGAACCCGTGCTGACTGGTTTTTGTAAGTGTCTGAATTCAACAGTCAGAAGTTAGCATCTTACTTATTAATTAGCATTTAAAGTAGGGTTAGTTGGTTTGTTTCTTAATGGCTGTTGCTTATTTTACTGGATTTCTGGATCAGCATCACATCATATAATTTGGTCTGTTGTCCACAGCAGAAAAGGGGTACCAGAGTATAGGTGATCCCTTAATTGTAATTTTCTGATAAATATTCAGAAGACCATTCCAGGACCCAGAAAGAAAAAGTAGTACTTCCATTATTTGTGCTACATCTATTCAGACATTTTTCTAACCTGCTTTAGTTATGCTGGTCTACAGCAGAAGAGAAGTCAAAAGGCTAATTGAAAACTGTGATTCTGTTCAGAAGCACAAGTAGGGCAAAAGATTCCTATTTCATCTTATGAAGTGATCTTCTGGCTTATTCAGATGCATTATTTCAGCCAAATATGAATTTTTTAATAGGCATTTTTATGATTAAAAAAAAAAGAGAGAGGAATATTAGGAAAACAAACACTAAAAAGAATCTAGAATTTTGTGTTGAAAAGATGTTTCTGGACTTTCTGAGCAGAAAATGAAGCAGCCTTTAATGAAACAAAGATTGCAAACACCCCATTGGCAATCACTTGAAGACACTGTGGTAAATTAACTTGTGTGAAAATTCTTCACTACACTGTGACGGATTTGGAAATAGTGCTGCAGGAGCAGCAGAGCGTTTTTGTTGCCCCATTCTAAAATAAGGAGTTCAACCTGTGTGAGTTAACTGTCAGACATTAAACTCTTCAGGCATAGTGAGGTATGAAGGTATTGCTAATGTAAAAATGTCACCTTATATTGCAGTTAAAGTTGCACTTGTTATGCACCCTCTTTTGTGGAAAAAAAAAATAAAAATGCTTATATTCCACTATAAAAGTGAATGATTAAAATTAAGTATTTAAAGGTGATTATAATCATAGGGAAGTAAACGGAGCTTCAGTGAAAATTGCTTCTGATTTCTCACTTGTTTCTTAGTTACAGGTCTGCATTATCTTCTTCATGTCTAGTTTAATTAGGTATGATTCTGTTCAAACTGATGTTTGTTCAAACTGTGTCTGTATGTGCCGAGTAATAATGACTAGCAGAAAATATGTGATGCTTTTAATATTGCATAGTCTCATACTAAAAATTAAATTTCCATAATAGGGATTTTGGGTGATAAAAGGGTATAAGAGATGTTAGAGCTAAAAATTAAGATTAAAAAAACCTCAAAATGCCTGTATCTACAAACCTTTGTTATGGGCAAATATATATCAACTATTGAAGGATTTTTATTCCAAGAAGCCAAACAAAGTTTATAGGAAAAAAAAAAAAAGATAGAATTAAGACTGTCTGAAGGTAGAAAAAGTTGCCTGATGAATAAATATGTTTGCTAAAGCAAAGCATGTACTTAAAATATTCATTAAGATGAAAAGCTTCTGGAGAAGCATCCTAAACATCAAAAGAAGGAAGGAAAACAATTCCGCAGAAACAAAAGATAATAGTGAATTTCAAGAGAAAAGTGTGAACCCAAAGTATTCCGTTACTGTTATTAACTTTTTTTTTCCTTTAGGTTTTTCAGCCTAATCTTTTTCCTCAGTGTAAATGATGCAACAGTAGTGTTTTTTAGGTGTATTCAATGAAACCACACTCATCCACTGACATCATAATCTGCACACAGTAATGGCTGTTTTCTTCTAGCATCTCAGAAAACTTTTAATGAAAAAGATCTATAATGAGGTTTTATATTTCTAGGCTCCATTATTTTTTATGAAACAAAGCAAAGTACACTTACTGGAGAAGAAAGATTAAAAAAAAAAGTCTTAAAAAAGTTACAACTAAGTAAGAACTATGGAAATAAACCAACACATTTTCAGTATGTACAATGTTTTTTATTTTAAACTTTGATTTTAATTTATGAGCTAGTTCAAAACATGTACATTTCCTTGTACATGGACTTTTGATAGTGCTCACAAAGTATATTTTTGCACTTTTGAAATTTACAAATTATCTGATATTCCTTGTATAACCAGTTCTAATTCTCAGGAGCAACATCATGCAGCAATCTGGCCAGGACTTTCAGTTTTCTAGATCTGCTAGACCATTAGAAATCTTAGAGAAACTTAAACTCGGGGGTCTCCCAAAATTAATGATGATGATAGTTCTACGTTCAAAAGCCCTTCTTGGCAAGACAGTCTATGAAAGCAATGCCTGCATTCTAGCAAAAGTACATCACAGGTGAGCATTTTATTAGAATATATGAAGGTAATGTTTTAACATTTTTTTGTTTATTGGAAAGTATTTTACATGTTTTAACTATTTAATAAATGTATCAATTAATTTAGTGGAACAACTCAAGTCCATGTTTGTAGCACTGAGATCAAGTATAATGAATTTCAGTGTCACTTCAAAAATTATCCTTCAATTGTGTACCAAATAGGGTTCAGTAAAGCATAATTCTGAGTTTATATCAAGACAAATCAGTAGTGTAAGAAAAAAAATACAAACACCAAAAAAAAGTTTAATACCTTGCTGAATTGCTCCAGAAAAAAAAAAAAAAGCAAACCCAAACAGATGAAAGTCAGGAGGTGGATGTGTATGTATTTGCTTGTCTTTTTTCTCCACTTATTGAAGGATATAGCCAAGGATAGATCTGGTACATGAACAAATCCAAGACCTGAACTCAAAATATAAACTGCATTTCAGGGAAGCTTTATAAGACGACATTTTAACAAAAATTTTTGAAATGCAAACACAAAACCACAACTCTGTTCCCTTCCTTAACAAACAATTTATTGACATTTGGATGTCAATGGTATGGGTATGGATTGGGCAGGTTGCAATGTACAAGTAGGAAAACACAGTTTAACGATCTATCAAACTAATTTGAAATAACTTACTACAATTTATTTTATGAAAAGCAAATAGCCTTGCAGGGAAAAAAAGACTTCTGCCTGAAAAAAACAATCTTTGAGAAGTTTCATGTTTCTCCCAAATTTTTAACAAAATTTGTTAAAATTTGTTTGGCTTTGTAAAAGTCTATGTGTTTCTCTGCTCTGCTACTTCAACTTTAGTTCTCATCTGCACCTCTAGTCCTTGTAAGACAAGAATATTTTCCAGTTTTTTGCTCTCAAGCTTTTAGCACAGCCAATATAATTGTATAATGCTTTAAAAGATCTTAAAAATCCAGGGCTGACAATAAGAATAACATTCCTTTGGATTAAGTAACTTCCACATAAAAATTATTCTTACTGCACTGTAACATACACATGATGGAATCATACTTCTTTTTTTGTTTCTTTTGCTTTGTAAGAGGAAAACTCTTGCATGGGATTAATTTCTTCAAAATGTTACCCTCACTGATAAAGGTGTGCTTTTGGTTAATAATTAATTAATAATTAAAATTATTGCTTAATATCTTAATTTTTTTCATAAGTATTATGCTGAACCTGTCAACAAGGGTATAGCCTCACTTTTTTTGGTTTATTATATGCCTATGATCTTTCTGGCAGATGGTGAAAAAAACATATGAATAACAAATAATGATACAGAAAAATAATAATGACACACTTTAAAAGCTATTTAAGCCTCTCTAAGGATATTCACCTTGCAAATTAGAAACTTTTTCTTCATGCAGCCTATACATCTTGACAATATCAAAACCAATTTCTATGCTGAAATACAGGTCTCTTGAAATTATAGCTATTATTCAGGTCATATATTACCCTGTATTTGAATATTTTTCAGCAGCTGGAATTCTTGCCTAATTTTTACTTTATTTGGAACAATTCATCAGCCACATACTTGCTTTCCCATCCCCCTACCCCCTTCCAGCTTTTTATTTTTAATGATCATCCAATATTTTCAATATTTCTCATTAATTTTTTGGTTTTGTCCAAACGCAATTGCCAAAGGGAAAATTACTCGAGAGCTGAAGCATGTCAGTTCCACTACATATAACCTGCAACATCCCAGAACCCATCTGCCCTATGCCCTGTGGCACATACCACCTTTCAGGTCTCCAGGAACTACAAACAGGAAGCAGTATAGTTTGCTGGTTAATGCTTTTACACTGAACTGTGCTCTTATTAGAGCTGATGCCTGTGAACCTGTCAAACACAACATCAGTTCCTATCACTGTCTCATGAGCAATGAGGTGTTGCTTTGATCGGTCTGCATAGTAGCCTACTGCCTGATGCTATGTGGGGATTTTTTCGTTTTCTTTTTTCTTTTGTTTTTGTTTTTTTTTCTTGTCCTCTGAGTTTGGAATGAGTTCACAGATGTCAGTCAATTTATACATGGCAAATTTTTCTTCTGGAAAATCTAGTAATATTAATTTTGTTGAACCTATTGTGGTCTGAGCCAACTATGATGTGGTTGTATCCAGTTTATTTCTCATTTAATTCATTAATTAAATGAGAAAGATTATGGTGCAATCTTCTGTTTCACAATTCCTATCTATCATGTAAAGAATTCAGACAAGTAATTCATTTTTCTGAAATTAGTACTTTGGTGGTAGGGAATGGTGTTTTTGAAAAGCCATGTGTTAAACTGGACTATGTATTTAAATATATTTGAATCCTATTTATGGCAAAAATCATATTAAGAGACCTGCCAACTGTAGTAGTTGTAGTTGTCAGTGTGCTGATCCCAAGACTCAAAGCCATGAAAAAGTTATGCTTGGTTATTTTTCAGAGACTTCCTTAGAAGGCAGCAGTCCCACTCAGCCTTGCTGTCTCATCAATGCCAAAAATTCAAGAAACACAGGAGGTACAGAGCATCTCAACATACAGGGGTCAGTTCAGAGTAGCCTCAAAGTGTAACTTGTGAGATGAGAAGCTCATGTATTTACTCATCTACTTGAAAAACATTTGTTTCTAAAGAAAAATGGGAATGTCTGTGCATCAAAAATATAGAACACACTTTAATTTCTCTATTCAAGAGAAAAATGTTTTAGGATCCAGAAAAAAGCATTTTTTTTCAAAAAATATTGCTTTTTATCTGGGCAGCAATAATATTGATAATAGTGACCGGTCAGATTGAGCTTGAAAGAATCATCTAGTTTAAAGAATGGTTATGGTCTGAAAACTGAGATCATAGGCAATGTCAACAATCTACTTTTATATTGGGAGTAGTCAGGAACTGGAACTAAGTATTAAAGTACTTGCCTAACAATTCGAACTCATATAGTATGTGAGAAAAACATACTATATGTTTGGTGTTCTTCCAAACTTCAGACTTCTACAGGCTCTCCCTGGTTTGCTCGTTGGTTGTTTGGATTATTACTTCTTTTGGGAGGTAAGATCTTTTTGGATTTATCAGGAGAACTCTGACATCATTTGAATGTAATGACATCATTAAATGTATCACTGAATCACAGAATCACCAAGGTTGGAAGGGACCTTTTAAGATCATCTAGTCCAACCAATGAAAAAAACAAAAACAAACAAAAAAACCCACAAAACAAACAACCAAACAAATAAAAAACAACACACAAACCACACACCACACCCAAAACAACACCAACCCAACACTAATCCATATCCCCGAGCAACATGTCAACTCGTCTCTTGAATACCTCCAGGGATGGTGCCTCAACCATCACCCTGGGCAGCCCATTCCAATGCCTGACAACCCTTTCAGTAAAGAAATACTTCCTAATATCTAACCTGAACCTCCCCTGGTGCAACTTGAAGCCATTGCCCCTTGTCCTATGATCTATAACTTGGGAGGAGTGACCGACCCCCTCCTCTCTACAACCTCTTTCAGGTAATTGTAGAGAGCAATAAGGTCTCCCCTCAGTCTCCTCTTCCCCAGACTGAACAACCCCAGCTCCCTCAGCCTTTCCTCGCAAGACTTGTGCTCCAGACCCCTCACCAGCTTTGTTGCCCTTCTCTGGACCAGCTCCAGCACCTCAATGTCTTTCTTGTTGTAGGGGGCCCAAAACTGGACACAGTACTCGAGGTGGGGTCTCACCAGTGCCGAGTACAGGGGGACGATCCCCTCTCGGGTCCTACTCACCACACTGTTCTTGCTACAGGCCAGGATGCTGTTGGCCTTTTTGGCCACCTGAGCACACTGCTGGCTCATGTTCAGCTGACAGTCGACCAACACCCCCAGGTCCCTTTCTGCCAGGCAGCTCTCCAGCCATTCTTCTCCAAGCCTGTAGCACTGCCTGGGGTTGTTGTGACCCAAGTGCAGGACCCGGCACTTGGCCTTGTTGAACCTCATCCCGTTGGTCTCAGCCCATTGATCCAGCCCATCCAGATCCCTCCGCAAAGCCTCACTACCCTTCAGCAGGTCAACACTCCAACCCAACTTGGTGTTGTCTGCAAATTTGCTGAGGGTGCATTTGATCCCCTTTTCCAGATCATTGATAAAGATGTTAAAGAGAACCAGCCCCAGTACAGAGCCCTGTGGGACACCACTGGTGACCGGCTGCCAACTGAATTTCATTCCATTCACCACCACTCTCTGGGCCCGGCCCTCCAGCCAGTTTTTAACCCAGTGGAGAGTATTCCCATCTAAGCCATGAGCATCCAGTTTCTCCAGGAGAATACTGTGAGAGACTGTATCAAAGACCTTATTAAAGTCTAAGTAAATAACATCCACAGCCTTTCCTTCATCCACCAAGCGAGTCACTTTGTCATAGAAAGAGATCAGGTTTGTCAAGCAGGACCTGTCACTCATGAACCCATTCTGGCTGGGCCTTATCACGTGGTCGTCCTTCATGTGCTGCATAATGGCACTCAGAATGATCTGTTCCATCACCTTCCCAGGCACTGAGGTCAGACTGACAGGCCTATAGTTCCCAGGATCATCCTTCTGACCCTTCTTGACGAGCATCACATTTGCTTGGCGCCAGTCGGCTGGGACCTCCCCAGTTTGCCAGGACTGTTGGTAGATGATGGAAAGTGGCTCTGCAAGCACTTCTGCCAGCTCCCTCAGAACTCTCGGGTGAATATTATCTGGGCCCATAGACTTGTTTGTGTCGAGATTTTGGAGCAAGTCCCTCACTATCTCCCTTAGTCCCTTCAGGGCTGTCTCCCAAGGGACTCTTTTCAAGCAGACTCTTGAAAAGACCAAAGTCTGCCCTCCAGAAGTCCATGATGGCAGTCCTGCTGCCTCCCCTTCTCGCTTCCCTGAGAATCAAAAACTCTATCATTTAGTGATTGCTGTACACCAGACATCCTCCAACCATTACAACCCCCACAAGATCCTCTCTGTTTACACACAGCAGATCTAGTAGTGCTCCTTCCCTAGTTGGCTCACTCACCAGCTGTGTCAGGAAGTTATCCCCAATGCACTCCAGAAACCTTCTAGACTGTCCCCTCTCAGATATGGTGTGCCCACTGATATCTGATAGGTTGAAGTCTCCCACCAGGACACGTGCAAGCTGCCTCAAGATCCCTGCTAGCTGCTTATAGAACATTTCATCAACCTCTGCATCCTGGTTGGGTGGTCTGTAATAGACTCCCACCACAATATCAGCCTTGCTGGCCCACCCCTTGATTCGTAATCATAGGCATTCAACTCTACTGTTACCCTCATTTATCTCTACACATTCATATTCCTCCTTAACATACAGGGCCACCCCTCCTCCTCTCCTTCCGTGCCTGTCCCTTCTGAAGAGCTTGTAGCCATCCATTGCTTGTAGCATCCATGTAGCTAAATTCTAACTTAGAATACCAATTATTTTATCAGTCTGCATCTTCATTTTTCATAGCTTTTCAGACCTGAAATAGAAAAAAATAATCAGAGGTAGCTCAGAAGTTACTGACTAAAAATGGTACATTTTATTATGATTTATTTATGAAAATAATGTCAGCTACAAGGAAAGCAATATAGTTCATCTTGCTGCCTACTTATCTCTCCTTTGTCAAAAGGCTTGTCTCAGAGATCTGGCATTCATCCAAGATGGGAGATTATTACACTATCAAATTCCTGCAAAAGGCAGGGCACATCAACACCTTCTCAGATCTATTCTTGAGGTGCAATTCAGCATTCCAGCTTGGTGGCACACAGACAGTTCTGAACAAGACACTACAAGTCCCCATTCTTGCTCTTGAGATTGGGAAAGTGGGAGAGTCTTGAGGGATGAGCACATATTTGCATCGTATTCAATGCTGTAATTAATTTTTGTGTTACCAGTACCTGCTGTGTACTTGCAACTGCTTCTCTACAGGTTTTCCAAGTAGTTTAAGTTTTTATCTTTCCAGCTTTTTGAAATTTTAAAGAATACATATGGGCAGTTCAGTTTATAGAAGTTTTTTAATAGCTTCATTATTGTTCATTTTTTAATGTCTTCCCCACGTGCAAACATGAAGCTTTTAATTATTTGAGTAGTTTTTTGTTTAGATTTTTTATTGTTGTTGGGTTTTGTGTGTGTTTGTTTAATAGAAAGGTTTGTTCTACTCCAACAGCAAGCAGAATTTCAGTTGAATGCATATTGTCCAGAAATGCCCTGCTTTGAAAGTTTTAAGAGAAAAGGAATCTGCATTTGTTGAACAGCTTAAGTATTTTTCTCAATCAGGTTACCTTTGTTCTTCATCTGTGTTTTTTCTTCTGTTGGTTATCTTTTTGCGTATAACAAAATTGCTGTGGCTAAGTGCCTTTTAATATGAAGCAGAAATCTTTCTGCTCTGTTACATTTTACAGAAGCAGCTTAGGATGTGATCTATAGACCAGTTGGTTTGTACTTGCCTATGCTTTAAGGCACACTTCTATTGTGGTCTGACTGCAATTGTTTTTCACTGTCCTTGGAAAAGATGCGGAGACTGTATCTACAAGCAAGAGGAGATCATTTCTTGCTTCAATCCATCTTTGCTGTTTCTTTTTGTTTTGCCAGAAGCATGGAGGTTTTCCAGTAGAATGTATGTGTGTTATCTAGACCTACACCTGAGTGTACAAAAATACCATAATTTCAGAGATGACAAAGTAATTCTGTTTTCCCTGTGCAGAGCTTATTCCATCACATCCATTGCTTCCTTGATATTTTGGCTACAGAGCTATGACTGGGCTTCTAGAATAAAAGTGGTATATGTTATAAGCCTGTTGGGAATATATATTAAGCATTCATTATGATGAAAATTTCATCAAAATAATCTTTAGATTGTCTCAAAAATACATTTTCAACAGCCTTCACTGTACTTCCATGGAAAATTTTAATAAAGCAAGTCATCATTAAATCCAATGAAACTGAAACTTCAAAATTCTCAGATGCTCCTTCTTTTCTTTTTCTTTTTTTTAATATGGAAATGAACAAGAATATTGTATCATATATTTATAAGAATATTTTGCCTTCTTTTAAGAGGCAAAAGTTTTCACATACCAGGAATTCTTCTGAAAAGTTTCACCCTCTACCACCTTGAAAACTCCTGTTTTGTAGAATTATAGAATCATAGAATGGTTCAAGTTGGAAGGGACCTTAAAGATCATTAGTTCCAATCCCCCTGCCATGGGCAGGGACACCTCCCACTAGAGCAGGTTGCTCAAAACCCCATCCAAACTGGCCTTGAACATTTCCACGGATGAGGTATCCACAAGTTCTCTCGGCAACCTGTTCCAATGTCTCACCACTCTCACACTAAAGAATTTCTTCCTAGTACCTAATCTAAATCGCCCTTCTTTCAGTTTAAAACAATTACCCCTTGTTCTATCACTACACTCCTGATAAAGAGTCCCTCCAAATCTCTTCTGTAGCCCCCCTTCAGATACTGGAAGGCCATTATAAGGTCTCTCAGGATCCTTCTCTTTTCCAGGAGGAACAATCCCAACTCTCTTAGCCTGTCCTCATAGAGAAGGTGCTCCATCCCTCTGATCATCTTTGTGGCCCTCCACTGGACCCGTTCCAACAGGTCCACATCCTTTCTGTGCTGAGCACTCCGGAGCTGGATGCAGTACTCCAAGTGGGGTCTCACCAGAGCAGAGTAGAGGGGTAGAAGATAAGCAAAAAGCTCTTTGGAATGTCTTTTATTGATACTTCTATTTTTGGAGTACTTTAAAGGGACCCTCATTTGAGCCAGATGGCAATAGCAGTGCTGGATAGAGTATTATTTCAGTAATACTATTCAAGGAGAACTTAGACAGCATTTTAAACTTAATGGTGTCAGAGTGTAAGCAATAAGAGGTGAGGAATGCCATGAAAATGGGAAAACGGAACAGTTAAATGCCTCACAAATCGAGCAAGTGTATGTAATATTTCACTAAGCTTGGAAAGGACTAACTACTTTAGCCAAAATGTCTTTGGGATACAGATGTATTGACAAATATTTCTCCTAAAAATTGTTGACTTTTAAATTATTTTTATTATTCTGAGAATTATCTGAAAAGCTATGAAAACCTTGGAAACAGCTGCACCTTAGCTTTTAACTAATCAAATTGTTTGCACTTTAGAAAAAGAAAACACCCTTATTTTTTTCTGTCACAACCAGCATTTTTCTTTGAAATATAAATCACTCCAAATTGAACTTCTCAATAGAAATTTCCATCAAAATCATTTTTTAGTTAAACAAGGATCATAGAGAATAAGGAGTGTGTTGGTGGGAGGGGGTTTATAGGACAAGATGAGATTTTACAACTTCATCATTTTTCACTAACAAAACCAAAGTAAAATATTTGATTTGTGTTGAACTCCTTATACTATTTGTAGTTAGTGGACTGAACAAAACTGCTCTGTTTTGAGCCAGTTCAATGAAACTGATTCTGAAGATAGTTCTGAAGATCCTTTTTATGTGTTATGTCCCACATCTTAAAACAAATTCAGTCTTTGACTAGACTGCATTCTCCAATTTGGTCACTTCTTGGATCCAGCTGTTTAAAGTATTTTACCATTAACATGAGAATGGGGAATAGTTGATGTTGAAATTTTCTGAAATTCAGAAATTCTGTTTTTACTTCCTCTACAGCATTATTTCTAATACACCTCTTGGCAACAAAGCTTAGGTTATGCACTTTAATTGGTTAAAATGGATTGTATGATAGTTAAAAAAGAATGTGTGCCTTAACACCTAATTTTTTATCAAGACATCTTTGCAAATATTCATTGTATCTTCAAAAATATTGCAGCTGAACTTAACAGTGACTTGCACATCTAAGGCTTTTTGCAGCTTATGATCAGAAAAGTTGTTTTTCTTCCCTGTCAAGTCTAGTTGCAAAATACTGAATATGTTTCATTGCCAAAATAATTTGCTAATTATAGGATCCATAGATGGCTTCAAACACATAAAAATCTATCTCTGGCTCTGAAATATCCTTTACATTTCAGTGGCTGCCCCTAAGACATGCTTTATAATCAATATTTTCTACTGAGTGGGTCATTTTGTAAACCATAGAGCAGCCAGGCAAAAATTATTCTTTCATCACTGCCATCTGACAACTGTTTCACACCCGGTGTGTGTGAGTAAATTAGCACTCACCTTGCTTTCAAAAAGACTGTCAGAACACCATCATCTTGACATTCTCTTTGGAGAAGATGCTAGGACTCCATTTCTCCATACAAATGATTAACTTTTTTTTTGTATTTTGTAAAGGTTTAAGAATTATTTTTTTTTCTCAGGAGTCAACTGTAGTTTCTTTTCAAAACCCTGTGATATGGAAAACAGTGCAACTCCCTTCCCTCTCAACCTCTAAACTTTTGGTAGACACCTAAAACCTTTATAAGCTTTGGAAAACATTAATAACTTGATCATTTTTGGTTGGTTGGTTTTCTTCCTGTCTTCCTGCAATGTTTCTTTTGAGACAGATCCTATTAGGTCATTCCATACTTCTGGTATCAGCTGGAGATCATTTTTTGTTTCCTTCATATATGTCTATTTTTATCTTTTCTCTCTATAGCCCTAATCCTCCCCCCACCGTATTTATTTTTTTTGGTGCATGCCAGCATCCTCTTTCTCCTCTATTCATTCTTGCAATTCAGGGTTCAGGGTTTTTCTTCCTTTCTCAACTGTGAACCCCTTTTCTAAATTCTGAGTCTTCTTGCTTTGGAGCTGCATGCCCTTCTTTCCTTCCCACTTTAGTAACACGGAAAAGGGAGCTATTGTGTTTCCAACATATACTTCCACCAGTACTTCTTTCATTTTGCAAATGAAATTCAGGTTGGTGATCTCTTCATGTTTGTTTTTAAGGGTTCCTTAGTAAAACGAGATCAAAATGAAAAATTTTATATTCTTAATATGAACTAGTAGTAGTAGTTCAATAATCGATAGTCCATGTAATTGAACATAGGAAAAGGTTTGGTACCATACATATTTATTCTTTCTGGTTTTGGAAAGTAAACACTTCTTGAATGACACACACACACATTAGCTATATAGACAAGAAATAAATCTCCAGTGGAAATGCCATCAAGATACTGTAATTGGGGAAATGAAATGCCATGTAGAAAGGAACAATCTGATAGTCTTGATAGAGCATGCACTAGAAGTAGTAATATTTCAATAGGCAGTATGAATGCAAGGACATGTATATTTTCAGCATATTTTCAAATGAACAATGATGCTGAGTATTGAATAACCGCACAAGTCCCCATATTTTAAAATTAACAATGACTATTTTTTTATGCTTGCTCTTACACCTGTCCACATTTTAAAAAAAATATATATATAGAAAGATATTTTTAGTTAATCTTTAGTTTTCTGCTTAACTCAAGAAAGTTTCCTGTAGAATATTCACTGGAGAAACGTCCGGATTCCCAATAAACATTTGATGAAGGGAGTGGTTGAGCATAGAAGGCATATGTAACAATAATGAAATGATGCCATTACAGTTTCAGCAATCTTTCCCAGATGCATGCAGAAATAATAGTAACTTCCCATTCCTGGCAAAGAAAGACAGGCACTATAACCAGTTCAGATTAACAGAATTTATTTTTTAATATTTTCAACTCTATTAGATGTTGATGACTGTCCCTCTAATTAAATATTTGGATTGTTTTATAGTACCTAGGAAAGTGCGACCAAATTATATCAGTAAGATTTTGTACTTTCCAATTCAAGTGCCCAACACATAATACACTTGTACAGACATTATCCTGTTTTCATATATGATGTTTCAGAGGCTGCATATTCATAAAGATAAGCACAGAAGGAAAAGTTTGCTGAATCAAGGCCTAATTTCAGATAAATTTGCCATACCTGTAATTTATACTTGTACCATAAAAATTGGCATGTAGTTCATTTTACTAATAGCAATAAATCAACAGGTGGCAGATAAAAATCTGGTAAACTGTAGGAAAAAATATTTTTCCCAGCATTCTATTATAAGTGGTGGTTTGGATAATTAATAGGGCTTGACTTCTTTGTAATGTAAGTGTCCCTCAGTACTAGGTTCCGTTAAAGGCAGTACTAAATAAATATTCATGGCAGCGTCTACTCCTTGAGATAGGGTCACTTAGACAGAGTGTTCTATTAAAAATACATTTAATTTACTTGTAGTTGTCACCCAGTAGGTGTGTGAATTGATACTTTGACCAGTAGCCTTTGTCAAGATTCATGGGGAGAGGTCATGAAAAATCTATTGGTCAAAATGTCAATTAGCTTGCCTAATGAATTATACCTGTGAGTGCTGCAGCCATATCTTTAAGTAAATGGATGGTCTATCTCAACAAGAGGCCACTTTCATGAATATTTTATTGAATGTTCTAATTGAAGTAAATTACCAAATTATACTGTACATATAAAGTGATGCATTTGAGGTTCCCAGAAAGCAGTCAATGGGATATAATAGTGTATTATATGCAGAAAGATATATTCATTAACGTTCTTAACAAAAAGAAGGCTATTAAAAACAGATGTCAGGATGATGATAAGCTTCCCAGAAGTTGAGACTAGGGACGCACCTATAGAGCTGGCTCTGTAACAAGGTGAAGAACCCAAATCCAATGATAAACAAGCTAACACAGGTACTGGAAGATATTTTGATATGAAACGACCATGAAATGGCCTTGGTGTTTCTTACATTACCTGGCAGTCCAAACACGCCCTTAAAGTGGTGTGGAAAGGGCACCCATGCTCAGACTTTAAAACACAAAGGGAACAGCTATTCCAGAGTGCATATCCTGGCAAGCTGATGTTGAAAAGGTCGCTTTTCAGTTTTACATATCACTAATTTGCCCTTGCAGCTGTAACAAAAGGTTAGCATTATAGATATTTTATTCATAGGAGCACACTATGCTATTGTTTTTTATGAAGGTTATTTTCACCTTATAATGTATCAGTGGAGCTTAGACAAACTTGAAGTAAAGCAAGAATGGATAGGAGTAAAACAGGAATGCCAGCATACTGTCCTCCTAAACAAGATAATAAATATCAGTGAGCTTATTTCTCACTGGGGGCAAAGACACAGGAAGGAAAAAACTGCTAGCCTTAGTGGTATTTAGGTACTGCAGGGGCATTCCTGACACGTCTGAGGCAGAAGTAAACAATTCTTCCTGGAAATTCCCCCTTAATAAGTAAGGATTATTCATTCTAGAAATGTAAAACCTCACTCCAAATCTTACCAGTTTGTATAAAAGAGCTTTACATGTTGTAGTCACATTGTAGATGATGGCAAGATCATCATATAGCAGGAGCTAAGATTGACAAGAACACATGCCAAAGTTAAAGAGGAAGGGTGAGACTGCAGAAGCTCAGTTTAAGGTGTATTCTGCTGCAGTTTAAGATGATGGGAGGGTTACAAACTCCAATGTGCTGTCACAGCTGGCAATCTCAGTCTCAGACCACTTATAAATCTGGTAAGTAAGATTCAATGAGTTTGTCACTGAAATATTTTCTCAAGGATTCTTGTTTGTAGGATTGGACAAGGTAGTCTGAGACAGGAGACAATCTTCTACTTGGTTAAGCTTGCTAAAATCATTCACTTCTGGAAAGATAAAATAATCTCTACCCAAAATAGGCTAACTTAGATTTTAAGGTCCTTAGATCCTAGAAACTTAAGCTTTCTCTGCCAAGATGTGACAGGAGAACAGCAAAATATTTTTCTGTGAGAAAATTACTTGAAGAAATCTAGCATGCTTACAAAATACTTTGAACTTTTTTGAAACTGAAAATAGTATTTCCTGATTGTCAAGTCAAAATTAACTGCATGCTATGCTTATTGTATGTTAAACAGCATTGCCATTAGACACTTCTTCCTGAAAGGAGGAGCATTGTAGCTAAAGCTTAATCAAATAAAGAATTTTGTGCATGGAGAGTGGCCTGGAGAATGGCATCCAAGTCCTCGCAAAAAAATAGAAGAATACTTCCAACATCTGTTATTCTGCATTTAGGGAGATAAAAAAGAAGGCAGAAGTCCTGCAGCCATGATGGAGAGGAAAACCAGAAAGGTCAGTTCATTAATATGGCTGTACTCATCTTTCTGAACCATTTTATGTAAAATACGTCTTTGGACTTTGACTTTGAGAAATATAATGTGGTTTCAAGAACAGGAGCTGTAAGAAAAAATGACTGTTCCAATTAGTAGATATTGGTAGCTGTGTTGGATGATTTATAACTATTAATAGTTCTGTTGGCTACTGACCACTATAATAGACACTACAATTTATAGTAATTTCACATGCCAGGGCTTGTGACTACTCTATAAGTAATCTGTCTTTCTGAGAAAAGCAATGTTCATTTAATTTGTCACAGTGTAATAAATTATTTTTCAGCTATGTGTATCAAGAACACTACTCAGATGATATTTCAAAAGTTAAAAGGTATGTCATAATGATTGGTTGCTTATAATCGTCTAGCTTTTTCTCTGTTTCTGGTATTAAATTAAGTTTCTTATCATTGCAAATGGAAGAGAACATTTTGGAAACAATTCTGAATTTACAGATGTCCAAAAGATTTTCAAAATATATTCTTTGTCTGGACTACTAGAAAATAAAAACTACAAAAAGATGTTATTTCTGTCAGTATTAAAGTAGTTACTTTTAAATGTGCAAAGCTGAAAGTATCTGATATACAGTCTACACATAATATTTATTATTTCATTCATATTGGAAGTATTATAATTCAATGTATTATAATCAAAACACCTAATTAAGACATCAAATTGGTTGGCTTTTTCTTCTTCACTACATGTGGTCACACTGTCTGTGTCTCGCCCACTCTCCCGGTTCTCCTCGTGGTAGCTTTTTGATCAGTTTCTTTCAGATACATCCAAGGGCTAGGAATCCAGGAGACAACTAATTTCCTCTATGTTTTAGAGAATAGGTAGCCAGAAAGAGGAAGGAAACCCTTTAGGTGGTCCCTCTGAAAGCTCTGATAAGTGGAAAATCTCTTACTAGAGTAAGAGAACACAGATGGAGAAATGTGTTTATAACTGTGCCAATAATGACAACAGAGCTTGAGTTAGAACTAAGAATCACAAATTTACAAAAAACTGGTTTCCATCACTTGTGGGTGAGAGGTAGGCTTGCCATGTATAAAGCAGGAAAATGCACAAAATACTAAATCACAAGTTTAGAGTGAGCAAAGGGATAATTGCTGTGCATACATGTGTTAAAGTATATACAAAACATTCTCAAATACTTTACCCTGAGACAAAATATGAAAAAACAAAGTCACAACAACAAAAAAGTAGTTTTATTCTATAATGTTACTATTATAAGTAGTTCAAAACAATTAATGTACCTGTACTACCCAGTGTGCTAAGAAAAAATGGAGAGCCAGAATTGTAAGCAATGTCCAAGCCCAAAGAGATAAAATAAATTATCTCGTATTCTTTTTATTCCAATCATTTCTCACAATTGCCCAAGAGAATGGTAATGCTATCATCAGCTACTATGACTATTTGATATAAAAAGATGTCTCTTTCTTCCTGAGGAATACCCACATGAATGTTATCATGTTTGGGCTTTACCACCTCTATATTATTACATTGCATTAAATGTCTTGTAAAGTGAGATAATTTAAAGAATTTAGAGGTAGACATAGCAAAGGTAGCAGCAAAATGTTTTCAATGACAAAAATGTGCCAGTCACTGCTTTTCCGCGGCAATCATAGCTTCATGAATCTAATTTTTATTAAAAACAAACTTTCAGGATAGAAAGGAACAAAATAAGAAAAAAACTAACTGTTCTATATTCTGATGCAATATAGGCCTTAGTAAATAAAATTAATAAAATAACAAAAATTGACACATATACCGTAATTATACATTTGTTACTTAGATGGGAAATAGCTATTGAAACCACATTTCAGAGAATTAATACAATACTCACATATAATATGGAAACCTCATGTCTCCTATAAGGATTTCACTGCTTGTATTCAACATGGACAATGGGAAAGGCAAATAAAATCCTTCTGTACTGTCAGAAATAACAAAGCAGATCTAAGTATGCTAGGATTTCACCTTTCAGAAACTAGAATTTTAATCAATCTAATATATGTGTAACTAAGGAACTGTCTCTCTAGGTATTTTTCCTTAGCTAATTTTAGTATATCCTCATTCATCAGTCAGATCAGCTATTTAGTCCTTAAACAGTCCAGTCAAATTATAATTAACCTTTCAAACTAAAAACAGGATTAATAGAAACTAATTCTCAGGTCTGGCAATGCGGTGTGTTACCTGAAAGGATCTGATCCCTTGCAAGTAAATGCTGGCAGGGCTTCAGCCCTGTGCTTCCTACCCTGGTTTCTCTTTTCTCTTGGTAGAGCTTCTTATGTAGAGCTCCAACAGTTCTTGACTTTGGCAGCAGACCCAACTGAGGCTTCAGGAGTGCTCCCATTCTGCTTGCCATAGGGAGCTACAAATTGAAAATCAGCAATAAGGTGAGCCTTTGCATGGAGGTGCATAGCCTTTAGTGATAGTGAAAGAAGGAAAAAGGTGCATTCCATAGGAAATTTTCCAGTATTTTTGTTTGTTTGTTTGTTTGTTGGGGATTTTGGCTTATTGTTTCAGTTTTTATTTATATTATTTACATTTTTTAATTGTTTACTATATAAAGCTGTTTGCTTTTTATGATGATTTTTTTTTTTTACTGAAGTGATTGGTTTACATATCAGTAGTAAAGTCCTTTCAATATTTGCAGACGCTATAATTTCTTCTGCCTCTCATCTAAAATATTCATTCAGAAACTTCCCTCATAAATAGTGATCGTTCCACTTCCCTAGCAATTTTAATAGCTCTTTTCTGAGACATTAAACATTTTCCATCCAGTGTGGTGGCTTAAATTCAGCTGCACTGCCACCCTGGCAATGCTGGCAGGAAGAAGTTTGGAGGCATGACCATGCATGACACATGCAGCCAGGGCTGTCGTCACACGCAGCCACACTTACCCCAACATCCTCTGCGATGATTGAGTGCTTGTGAGGTCACCTAAGCAGGGGTATGCCTCTGGCTGCTGTTAGATTTAGTGCAAATTTGGGGTTAAGCATAGGTCTGCGTTCAGGTTCAAAATATATCGTGTCTACTTCATGTGATAGTAGATGAAGGATTTTGTCTGTATTTCCTGGTTTCTCATTTCATCTCTGAAAAGGAAGCAGCAGAGCAATCCTGATAGGAAAAGAAATGTTACTTATGAGTCTGATGGTACTGTACACAGAGGAGGCTGGAGTGAAAGAGAAGGTAGCAGGAATATGAGTGAGGAGTTTCGTCTCTGTCAGAGGATAGGGTGACCCTCTGCCTGAACACATTTCACTTAGAGCAAGAAAAAAAAAAAACCAACAAAAAGTAGCATGCACATAGTCAAAGATGACATCAAACTGTCAACAAATGGAAACTAAAATCAAATTGCAGCTTGATTTGAAACAAAGAAGCTGGACTCAATAACCAATGTAACTATCAAGAGGTATTCTTTATTGCAGTGCTGGGGTCGCACCGGGATTTTTCCTCAAGGTGCTCCCACTCGGCCACAATTTCAACAGGCTTATATTTACAAAAGTTTTGTATAATCATAATTTTTCTGTGACATGATTAGCATAAGTCTGCCTTTCTTAGAACTAATTACGTATTCAGGAGGTGAGTTTCTCCACGGCCTTTGCTGCTATTTATTGACCGTTTTCAGGAATCACAGTCACTCTGGTGGTCGTTTACTTCAACTGGTGGTCGTATCTTCCTCTTCATCAGTTGTCCCCTAGATGAACTTGGATTATTTTACTCCATTTTCTTGCTGACTTGGTAGCTGGCTTTCCTTCAGGCCGGTTTTCTCCAGTCTTCTTGTCTGAGCGCTCTTTATCTTGTTTTCTAGCTCTTCTTATGTAAGGAAGACTAGTTGCTCCACTGTCTAACAATCACATGGTAACCTTAGAATGTTGACAGTCACACAACAGTTTACAACAGATAAGTAAATTATTAACTACTTTAGCAAGATTCACTAATAATCACAAGGCCCTTTATTTCAGATTTTATTTTGAAATGCTTGACTTTACAATCTAGATATTATTCTTATGTAACTTTTTTATTAACAAATCCAAAATACTCCAGGATAACGTTCAGAATTTATCTTGATTGTAGCAAGAATAAATTGAAGGAAGAAATATATTCTTTCAGACTATATTTCAGAATAATTTGTCTACACACCAATCACACTGACAAATATGAAACTCATACAAGTATTACTGTGGCATATCTGGTACAAAAGAGCTTTTCCAGGAGATGGGAGTTAACAGCCAATACAAAACCATCTAGCTCTTAAGTGGTGAATACTTAAAGGAGAGTTAGGGCTATTTGCACATCCAGAGTGAATTAGGACAAGAGACCTGAGCCTTTTTGACTTAGTCATCAAGTGGTGCAGATGGTTTGCAAACAGCACCACAAAAGTTTGTGTAACCACATCAGACTTAAATTTAAGTGAGTCAGGCAGTTGTGTCCCATGTAGGCACACCTAGATGCTTTTGGAACTTTGGCAGTTAAAGGTGCTTAGAGACATCTGAGTTTATCAAAATGGCATATAGTACCTAAGGGCATCTCAACTGTGCTGTAGCATTGAGCTTTTGCAAATACAGCTAAACTAACATTAGCTTAAGTTGTATCATGCAGTACAGTGTAGCAAAGTGAAAATACTGTTACCACACCCAGGCTACTATCAATTTCAGTCCAAAGACCATGGTCAGTTGTTCATAGGCAGTATAATATTGTCATGGTTGTGTTCACCCAGCACCAGGACTAGGGTTGCCCTGCATTCCAAAGTATTTGCGTTGTTGATAGTGCCATATGATACCCTTTTTCCAAACTAATTACAGTGATATTGAATGTATCTTGTACAAAAGAATTATATTTAGTATTTTGTTCAGTGAGCAATATTTTAAACTTGGATTGGTGCCACCATAATTATATCAAAAGACTGTTCAATTAGCAACCATTTTAGGGTGAGGAGGTGAAGAAACAAAGCTCTTTGAGCAATCTGCATGAGAGGAGTGGAGCTGTTACAATGGGATACTGAATTTTAAAGTACTGGGTTACAAAAACTTATTTCAGATTCATCCAAGATGTTGTGATCAGAATTGTCCTAAAATGAGCTATATCAATAGTCCTTACTCAGGTGATAGTGTAACAGAACAATTAAGGAACTAATCAGTGATGATATGTGGAACTTAGTAATTAATGACTCCCAAAGGAAGTCAAGCTCATTAGAAGTGATAGCGCAGAAGCATTCAGCACCATACAGGATCTAATCTCCAAAAAGATAGCTCTGCTATACTGAAGAGCTTTTGTTTTAAAAACTGATTGTAGAACTCTATTACTAATATGGGCAAGAAAATAAAGAGCTATATGGTTAGATGCTTTCAGGTAGTATATGTAGATCAGGTCTGTTTTAATTAATAAATATATTTACTGTAAATGGGAATATCAGAAACATAACTAAACTCCACATATTGACTAGGGATTTTTTAACTAAGAGGATTATTTTGAAGCTCTATGTTGGGCTAATCTTGCCCTTGATATTTCAGATATAGAATAATTCTCATCAAGATGGCAAGAATGTTACTAGAATTAAACTTTTCTTATCCTCTCTATCCTCACTTTATCACATAAGTCCCTATCATTTTTTACTCCTAGAAATAGCTGATCATTAGTTTGGTAGCTGCAGGCTTGGATTACATTTGCTAATTTAGATCCACAGACTGGATGAGTCTTTAAAAGTCTCCGTTAGATCTTGAGACATCTGAAACCGTCACAAAGCAGGTATTGGACTTGTTAATTGCTCTAGTAAACATGATGGACAGCTAACTTTTTTGAGACATGTCAATAAATGACAGTGAACTTGTGATATCTTCATTTTAGAAAGGACCACTTATAGGTCAGTCCTAAAAAATAACCTGAATCTTTTCAGAAAAATTTCTTGATAGAGAAATCTCTCTCTTTATGAGTCTCATTATGGAACAAAGGTGAAAACGTGGAATTCATTATCAACAGTTGTTCTGAATTCTTTTCCATAAGCCATTTATTTAGAAAGAGTAGATGATGTGAAAAATGAAAGAAAATTTGTTATGGTCCAATTAGGTACACATGAAATGAGACAATGTGGTTTACTACTTAGCATTTTAAAAACCTTCTTTTTTAAGTAGAAAAAGACTTAGTAACTTGGCATTTTCTTGAAAAAGTAGTCAGATTGGAACTGTCTCTGAAATTTGTAACATATTTGAATAGTCAAAAGTAATTGGACTCCATTATAACATGTAGAGCCTGCTGTGTGAGCCATTAGCATTCTCATAGTTCAAGTATATGCACTGATAAAATTATGATGAGCTAGCAAAAGCACCAACTCAATATTAATCCAGCCTTTAGACAAATATTGTAATAGGATTTACACATTTAAGGGGCAAACTATCCTCTCAGTGTGTGCTCTGTGTATCTAGGCTATTAATATTGATGTGCATGGAAAGAAAAATACAACCATAATCACAATTGCATTTAAGATTCAAATCCATATAGGACATGAAATTATAAAAATATTCATAATTTTTTCTATAGTTCTCAGAATGGCAATTGAGGATCTATTTTTTCATGTACTCTTTTAGAGGACTGAATAATGTCCAAGAAACTTTGTGGGGTTTTGATTGTTTTTATTATTACTTCTCTCTATCTGCATGCATAACCTTTTTTCCTTTAATTCAGTTCTGATTTACATTAATTACAGATCTTAATCTTTATGTAGTGGATATATGGCTGAAATATGGTACTGGTGCACATAATCTGTACTGAGTAGTCACTGCAACTGAGCCAGATATCCTAACAAAATGGTAACCTTAATTGTCCAATAAGCTAGATCTACTCCACTGTGAATTCTTCCTCTTTCTCTGTGGACTTTGTCGTTTTTGCCAAAGCTTGCTGCCATTGTAAGAGGGACGGCTAGTAAAATTGAGCATCTTGATTCTGAAATAATTATCTTAAGGAAAGGTACCACTGGGTGAAAAGCAAAACAGATGAACTGTACTCTGTTTTCATTTGATGCCACAGAGGTCATTCAACCTGCAATGTCAGTACAGTAGGTCTGGCTTCCAGTCCATCAGGTAGGCTACCAAACCAATTCAGGACTACCTGAACACATGGCCTCTATTATTTTATCCCTGATAGTGGGCTTTGCCCACTATTGATGCCTGTAGTAGTGAATGGATTTAGTATTTGTCTTGCATCTCCTAAGAGAGGGAAAGTTTTGCATTCCCTTAGGATCAAAGAAAAGAAACACTCAGATGTCTCTTTCTCTAGATCTTTCTCTGAATCTTAAATAGTGTTCTTGCCATTATGTGTGCTCCCCTGCAAAAAGTCATCATTAACTGTGGCTTTACTGTTGGTCTTTCACAAATCTGAGGGTTGAATGACCCATAGGAGGCTATGAAGGAAATGCAGGGGTTACAAGGAGGGTGAAGCAGAGAAGGTAGTTTGCAACATGATCACTAGCTTGATCAGCAGCTCCTCTACAGTTAGCACTATTTATAATACAGAGAACTTCCCAAAATAATTTGTACTGTATTTTTCATCTAGAAAAAATTGCTCTGTACCTTTTCATCAACTGAAAATAGATGAGGAAGGAATGGTAATCAGCACATTCTTTAAATTTTTAAACAGAAGAGAAATCCACAATTGGACAAAAAAGTTTCATGGTAGATTTGGTGTCCATACACAAGCACTGTCAGGGGGTGCTGCTGGGTGGCCTCTGTGGGGTGCCACCGCAGCTGCCCTGAGCTCAACACAGCTGGTTCCAGCTGGCTCCAGCTGGCTCCAACTGACTCGTTACAGGGCACGGCTGAGCCCCACAACCACAATGGTGACACATGAGGGAAAGCCCATGTCAGAAAGGGCAAAATGCTGCCCAGCAGTGAGGATTCACAGAATGGTTGAGATTCAAAGGGACCTCTGGAGGTCTTCTGGTCTCAACTTCCTGCTGAAGGAGGACCACCTTGAGCCAGTTGCTCAGAACCATGTCCAGATGGATTTTCATTATATCCAGGGATGGAGACTCCACAACCACTCTGCCCAACTTGTGTCAGTGTTCAGTCACCCACACAGTAAAAAGTGTTTCCCTGTGTTCAGATGGAAACTCCCATGCTTCAGTTTGTGCCCATTATCTCTTGTCACTGGGCACCACTGAAAATGGTTGTATCATTTTTGCACCTACCCTTCAGGTATTTAGATACGTTGATAAGATACACACACAGCTCTCCACTCCCGATCCTTCTCTACTCAAGGCTAAGCAGTCCCAGCTTGCTCAGCCTTTCCACACAGAAGAGGTGCTCCAGTCCCTTATTTATTTTTGTGGCCCTTTGTTAGACTTTCTCCAATAGCTCCACATCTCTCTTGTTCCAGGGAGCCCAGAACTGAACACAGCATGCAAGTTGAGGGCTCATCCATGCTGAGGAGAACGATCACCTCCCTTATCTGCTGGCAAAACTCCTCCTAATGCGACCCAAGAGACCATTAGTCTTCTTCGTAGCAAGGGCGCATTACTGGGTCATGTTCAACCTTGTGTTCACCAGAATGCTCAGGTCCTTTTCTGCCAAACTGCTTTCCAGCTAGCCCCACACCCAGCATATACTGGTGCCTGGTTCCTCCCCAGGTGCAGAATTTTGAGCTTCCCCTATTGAATTAATCTGCATTGAAGCTCAGTATTCAATATCCCCTCTGTCTCCTCAGTGGGAGAGGAGATTTCAAAACGCTGCCATTGATTTAAACTCTCTACTTCATCCTGAACTCTTCTGTTTGGAGGCAGCCACAGTATGGATCCAAAGACAGCAGGGTTTAAAGCAGCATATGTTCCTGCTCACACACTGGAAGGTAACAGGAGAATCACCACTGAAATTGCGTTATTTTTCTCCTCCATACCAAAGTCTGTAACCATCTGCCTTCTGAGTTTCAGTAAATTAATTTCGATAGTATCGTGGGGAGAATTTGTCTTACTTGTCACATTGTCTTACTGTGACCCCCTGCTTGGCTTACTAATTTGAAGAAGCAGAGGAAGTCTGTCTCCTAGGATTCATGGAAAAATCATTAAGTGGCATAATGAGGCACCGACCAAAAGCACTACACTTTTCCTTCCTAAGGAAACAAGGTTTATGTGAACAGAGGAAACTGAGGATGGGCAAAACCCAGTCATGGATTCTACTTGTCAGCAGCCAACATGCAAGCTTGCAGGTGCACAGGTCCCTGCCCTCCCCAGAAACAACCTTTTCTCACACTGATGGGGCTCTGATGTCCCTTCTATTTTAGAACATGCTCTTCACTGAACATGACATCTTCCTTTACACGGGTTCTGCAATACCTGTGAAAGGTATCTTCTTATCCTACCTAGTCAGGGTAACTGATTTCAGTCATATTCCCCATAAAAGGGCCCTTCTAAATGACTGGTATACCACATTCAGGGTATATAGCAAAAATACATTGATCTCTTACTAGAAAGTATTTTTTAACAACTGACTATGTTGTTAACTGACTTCTTTCTACAAATGCGCCTCAAACTGGTGTTTAAAGGAATGATTTTTCTGTACATCTTAACAAAGAAGTAACTTTGCGTTGTGATTGTGAGCTAATATGAACAATCTTTGAAGTTGTATAAAAGAGTTTATCAAACTGAAAATGAATTATCAAAATAAAAATTATTCTTTAATTTGTTGTTATTATTCCATTATCATTTCAGGTTCCTTCAGTAGGATTAGTATTACTTCAAAAAAAAGAAGTTTACAAACTTCCTGCAAGTTTGAGTTAATTAGTAGCTAGAATAAAGTGATTTGTTTTCTCCTTTAAAAGTAGTTTTTAAAATATAGAAGACAAATTTTGTCCTTGAGCTAGAATAAACAGTCATTCTTATAAATTTTTGCTGATAAAAATGTTATGTTAATTTTAATTTTGTACCTCTATAGAGCATTTCTGGGTGCCTTATAGAGCATTTTTAGCTGTTGAGAGAACAAAGTAGTAATCCTAAATATACTGTAGCAATGTTAGAAATGAACCTTTCTACATCTTTAACACTGTATCCAAACATACTAGATGCTATTTTGGAAAAAGTAAAAGATGCTTTTTCCATTAAATTAACTGTTAACTTGTAAGTATTTCTTTAATTTTTGTAATATTCCTGAATATTATCAATGTGCTAATCATTTAAATATATATTTTTATTTTAAAATGTCTATTTAAATTAATTTTGCTCAAAAAGCTTTCACTAGGTAATTTCATACTATTTTCTAGTATGTTTGGATATGTAGTTAAAGATCAAAGAATGTCTATTCTTAAATCCCCTCACTATCTAAGCATGCAGTGGTTGACAAAAAAAATTCAAAATACGACGAGTTTCACTGAATTTCACTGATTTTTTTTTTTAGAGTTGGAAGGGACCATAGAGATCATCTAGTCCAACTCCCCGATTCCCATCAAGTGATAATGGCCAGGAGTAAGAAATGGTAAATGTAAAAACTTATTAACTTATTGGTAGAGTGCAAGAATGTAGACTTAAATCTTTGTCGTGTAGAGTCCTTGTGCCTCAAGCTATGCATTTCAAAGACAGACTACAAGGGTGTCGTGGTTTAGCCTCAGACGGCAACAAAGGACCACGTGGCAGCCACGCGCACCCAGCAGGGCGCCAACCGCCG
>JAOQGH010000001.1:106171353-106199835 GCA_025769975.1 Gallinago jamesoni | reverse complement strand
AGAGGGACTCTTTGTCAGGAAGTGTAGTGAAAGGACAAGGGGCAACAGTTTTAAATTGGAAGAGGGGAGATTTAGATGAGAAACTAGAAAGAAATTCTTTACAGTGAGGGTGGTGATTTACTGGAACAGGTTGCCCAGGGAAGTCATGGATCCAGTCCCATCCCTGGATGGGATCAATAGTACAATAATTTATGCAAGTGTTTTGTGCTGGTAAGTGTTTGGCTTAGTATTTGGTGGCTTTGGTTTTTAAAAAACATTTGTTAAATTCTACCACTGTGTCCATATTTCAGCCCTTCTGAAATTCAAGCTTCAATTAGATGTCTTTGAATCTATAATTAAAGGTATACATTTGACATCCTGTCTGGAGAACTGTAGCCTATCACAAGTGTTTTAAAAATTTATATTTCTAATTTGCTATGTACATTATGTGATTGTTTAATTCAGGCATCTAATACGTCTTTTTTTGAAAGAACTCAGTCTCTGAAAACACCTGACTGGAAAAAAATTTAGAAATACATATTTTTGCTTTCTTTATATTTTTAATGTATTTTGATCCTTTCATTTGATGTCACTGGTCTGTCCAAAATTATTTCCTCCTGATGAGCTGATGTGCTCTCTTCAAAGCTTGCTGTAAAAGGTTCTTTCTCTTTCCCATCTTTGTCTTCTTGCTTCTCTGTATCACATTATTGCCTTTTAGTTACTTTCTGCTATAAGTAATGTTTCCATGTATCTCTATTACTCCAGGAATACATCTAGTTAAGGACAAAGTATATGCTTATCTGAGTGTTTTGCTTCTAAGGTCAGTAAGGGTCATTGGCTATTCCCATTGGCTATTCTCCATACGTAGTGGCCAAAATCAACGAACAAGATTTGCTGGAAGACCAAGCTAAAAAATGAATGAGTGAGAAAATCAGAGGGTTTGTCCACACAAATGACTATTTTTTTCACAAACGGCTTAAGACAAGTTCTAATGTTGGTCTTTGACTTAATATAAATGAAGCTGGAACTGCCAATACGAGGACGTACTTCCCTCCTCACATGTTAGTTGTTTTTGGGGGAAATATGTGAAGGAATAAGGCTTTGAGTTTATTTTTTGTTGTTGTTGTCTTATTATATAATGGATAGCCATTACACACTCAGAAGGAAAACCACATGTATTACAGTCTCGGTGAATGCATGATACTCATTTGTCAAACCCAGGAATGTTACATATGAGCTTAAATTCAGCAGAAGTGTCCTACCTAGATTATATTACTGATAATTCCAGATCACATGCAATATGTTGTTTATTTAAGTGTTAGAATGAAATTTGCAAACTGATGGAGTTCAGTTCTGTGCACCAGGATGCATGGTTTCCTAAATTTGGATGTTCATCAAAATCAGAACCAGCATATGTAACAATTACCTGTGGTTTTGTTTTGTCTTCAGTAATTTTCAGGCACCTAAAACATAGCAATTTTTTTTTTTTTTTAGTAATATGAATGAATTTCAATTTTATTTAGTTCTTGTCAAATCCCTCTTTTCTTGGGCTGACTGACAGTGTTGTAACATAGTAAGCTAACTGAAGTGGTACCTTCACTTCAATTCCTCTAGTGATTTGGAGCCACTTTTTTCCTCGTAAAGGACTATATCACATGCTTATTTTAAAAGTATACAGCAATTCAGTGCTTTTGTTCAGTTAGGAAAGATGTCAGTGTTCTGTTACAAATCATCAAGAGAAAGTTAAGATCTTTTCGCTATTTCTGAATCAGCTTTCTCATTGAAGTCTCTCACAGCATTTCACATGAATGTGGTAGAAACACAGTCAGACTCAAGGCCTGCCTTTTCCCCTTCAGCTCTCTGAGCTGTCGTTTACAGAAGATGTTGTCTGGATGGGTTGGCTACTAAGCACAGTGACAAACACTCTTTCCTAGGATCCCTGGTGTGATTCTGTAGAAAAAACAACAAAAATAACCAGAAATGCAGTATGTGTTGTGGGAGAAGACAAAGCACCTCTTTTTAGTAGGACAGTTAGTGTATTTGTGAGATTTTATTTCTTGGGAATCTTGGTGGTGATGCTTTTGTTCATATAGGACTGAGTTAAGCATTGTGTACTGACCAGGCTAATATTTATACATCTATTAATTTGTCAGTGGAAATACTAAGGAGTAAAGAGTTTCTTTCTTACAAAATACATAAACACTTGTGGAAAATATAAACCTTTCTTTGTTTTTCAAGAAGATGTACTCTGTTCTCCTGGGAGAATGTTTTGAGAAATGTAAGTTAGACTTCTCTTTGAAAAAATTTCTGTCTGCAGAAACTTCTAACTACTGAAATAAATTATATGTCCATTTTACACTAGCTGGCTTTACCCAAGCAACTAGTTTGGATATACTCAACATTCAGTTGGGTATAGCTGAGGATGAATAATTTCATTGCTAATATTGTGACTCAGCAAACAGTAACTTCAAGATTATTTTTTTTTTGCCAGTTATCATATTAATTGTACAGTGCAACAATTCATTCAATGCCTCTCATAAAAATAACCAACATGTAAAAAAAATCATGACTCTTTGTGCACTTAGTCTTGTTGTGACTCTTTTAGTTTTATACAGCATGATATTACTTATTACAATATTGATTTAATTCATTTATTTCTCTTTTGTTCAGAGTTGAACTCTCAAGGTAGCTAGCTTGCTTGAATCTTCTTTGGGTCAGGAAAATCACAGCAAAATGTTCAAACTTAAAATCAAACAACTGCTCATTTAAGAAAAATTCACCCAGCAATCTTGCTGGTTAGCACAAAAGAATGAACGTAAATGAGGGAAGGAGGTTAACTGTTGATACAAAGTATATAGATGAAGAAAATGGAGTTAGATTTTCTGATAAATAACATTGTGTATGAAAAAACAAAATTTCATCATTTACCGTAAGGAACTGTCTGGACTTATGTTGAAAAGATGTCACTTTATAAAGTCTGGATAATGAAATAATTACATAACAAAATTTCCTTTTAAAGTGCCTTTTGGCATTAAAAAGAGAAAGAAGAGGTGGGCAGAAGGAAGAGGCATTTTCTAAGATTTTTATTTTCTCTGAAGAGAGGTACTGATATGTACTCAGGGTTATCACAATACTTGATGTAATAACCAGCTGTGGTTTTCTCTCTAAGTTTTAAGTGCTGTGGTGCCTTTCTTTAGTCCCCTTACATGTTAAACACATGCATGTTTTTCTTGGATAGAGCTTTCTTTGATTTGAGAAAGTTATTTCTTTCCCTTTAAGGCTTGGGTTCTTGATTCAGTGCTTTCAGTTGCAGAAAAACAGACTTCCTGAAAATAGACTCAGAACAACCAGTGATAATATCAAAATCACATAACAACAATTTAATGCAATTTGTCTTTGCCTGACATTTTAAATTTTGTAGAAGTCAAAGATTCACTGAGAATTCAGACCTTTGTTTTTGGAAATTTTGAACCTGAGTCATTCACTGATACTGCTCTTAGTTTACACTGATTCCAGGTTTGACTCCTAATCCTTCTAGGAGAAAATTAGGCCAGAGTTTGTGAAAATTGGGTTGCTATGACAACTAGTCATTTTCAAATAACCTTGAAGAACATGAACAGCAGTAAAATGCATGTAATATAGTTCTTAATTAAAAATATAATTTATGCAACATATTTAAATCTACCATTCTTTTATATTTTAGTAAGTAATATATTATATAGGTGCTATTTTAGGTCACCGTCTTCATTTTTGTTTTACTCCTTAAACATGGAACCTGACATGATTATTTGCAAATGAGAGGAAAAGATGCTAAAGAAGTCATGCAAAGAAATTTTTCTAAGATCTGAACCTTAACTCCAGGATCTTCTCTGTAAAAGCAGTTCTTTCTGTCTTCAAAACATGTAGCAGGCTGTTAAATAACAATGTAGAAATACAAACGTTGTGTGCAATATTTGCCACTACGCATGTTCTGATTTTTCACAGAGTGAGGTAAACCATTTCCAGTGGGGAATAAATGCAGAACTGAGCTCTGAAGTCACTTATATAGGTAATTCTTCTTAAAAGATAATAGAGGTAATTCTTAAAAATAATATTTTCTGAAAGTAAACTTAAAAAATAGTCATATATGCTGAATACTAAAAGGTCATATTGAGAAGGAAGAACAGTTATGTGAAAAATCTGTTATGTGTTTGGCATATCCCATACAGAGGACTGAATTTATTTTAAACACTGGTATTAAAGGTTATCCATCTGATTGCACTGAATTCTTAGGCACCCTGGGGCAATCAAAACAAAACTTAAAAATATTATATTTCTTTCTGAAAGTAGATCCTTTTTATTTTTCTTCAGTTTTCTTTGGAGCCATCAATACAAATTATGTATGAATTATATCCAAAACAATAGCCATTAAAATGAATATTGGAAAGTCCATATTTACATAAATATTTTCTTAAAAATACTTTTCTCTGTGTGCATTTTGATTTAAGTTTTCACAGTTGTGTAGGTATGTGTGTAGAAGAACATAGTTGTGTTCTTCCTGCAAAATTTATTGGAATATCCAGAGCTATTAAAGAAAATACCCCATATTGTTTGTGTTAGTCCTGTACCATTTGGTGCAACTTTTGGAGCCAATAGGCAGCCCCAACATAAGGAGAATGTGGACCTGTTGGACCAAGTCCAGAAAAAGGCCACCAAGATAATCAGTGGGCTGGAGCACCTCTCCTATGAAGATAGGCTGAGAGATTTGGGATTGTTCAGCCTGGAGAAGGGAGCTCTCCAGGGAGACCTTATTGCAGCCTTCCAGTACTAAAGGGGGTCTACAAGAAAGATGAACCACTGCAAGAGGTTGCCCAGAGAGGTGGCAGATTCGCCATCTCTGGAAACATACAAAGTGAGGTTGTACAGGGCTCTGAGCAACCTGATCTAATTTAAGATGTCCCTGCTTGTTGCAGGGAGGTTATACTATGTGACTTTTAAACCCAACTATTGGGTTCCAACTGTGTGACTTCCAACCCAAACTATTCTATGATTCTGTTTTAACTGCAGTAATGGAAGTCATTAATAATTGTCTTCTGCATGAATAAGATAGCAAATTATTATAGTAGCGTAACTTAAACCTCTAGTTGTCAAACTTTTGTAAATAATTTGCAAAGAAATTTCAAAACAATATAAGTTCACCTGATTTATTAATACAAATTAGTATTTCATCTATTTAGAATAATTCTATGCTTAATCAATCTTGGTGACAAAATAATGTAGAAAGAGCTAGTATTTACTTGTAGTATATGGATTTCCCACAGCTTCATATTATTTAGAATCATTTGGGTTTTATTTTTAAGGAATATTTTCACCTTGTTTGTATTAGTGTCCAATATTTAGCAGAAGAAAATTTCTGATATAAAATTACTTTTTCTGGGTTCTGTAAAATAAAAAAAATCAACTAACATTCAAAAATGTTCTCTTTTTTCTCTTCAGGGAAAAAGACACTGAAATTCCCAAATAATTTGTTCATTCTTAGACTCAGTGAGCTCTGCTGAAAAGTAAAATAATTTGGACAGTTTTGCATTTCAGTATATGTTGTACAGCACTGGAAGCGCTGCTCAAAAAAGCTACACAATTTGTTGTAGGAGAACTAAGGAAAACTCAGCTTGGGCTTCTCTTTACAACTTGTACTTTAGCCATGATTTCTTTATATAACTTTTTTTCTGTACTGAGACAAGAAAATCCCCTTTTCCTCTTCGTCATTGACGAAACAGGACAACATCCTTATGAACATCCCTTGTATCTTGAAATGTAGTATCTCTTGATATAACCCATTGCTTACTTTGGCAAAATCTTACACTGCCTCTGGTGCAATTCTTGAAGCTAAACAATGGATATATGTGATCTATTGTTGAAATGGGTCAAATATTTTTGTTGTTTTGTAAAGTGTCATGCTGAATATAAGTTGCATTCTCCTTAACGAAATAATGGAAGAGTTAGTATAGGAAGCCTTCATTCAGAGCTTATGAGTCACAAACTGAAGCACTTGGAACTTAGAAAATGGCAGATGTATGCTGATTTTCTTTAGAGCATAATAGTGAATTATGTGGAAAACTTAGTACCTACAGTGTTTGATTCCTCATTGTACAGTAAGGGATGTAAAAGAGAAGTCAAATTAGGTAAAAAAACATGCATCAGCATTTCTTAATTTTCTCATGCGTGACTTTAAAGACTTAAGGATTTTTTATGTACTGAATCTGTAGATGAATGTCTTTAGATAATGATTAATTCAGACTAATTTTGTGGGTACTTAGGCATTAAGTGTATCCAAAAAGGGCTATCAGTTTAATTTTGTACATTTTCTAGGAACAAGAGAGCAGTGTTCCATCTGTTTCTTTACAAAATTAATTAGAAGAAAAAAAATAGAAGAAAATAGTGGAATTAATTTTAAACAGTAAATAGACAAAATACTTTATAAAATTCTGTTATTTATTCCATTCTTTATGCTAGTATAAAGGATCAAACAATATCTACCACCCTAAAAAAAAAAAAAAAAAAATAGTAGTCAGTGAAATTCTTGCTTTCAGAATAATTAAAAACAGTGAGTTCCAAAGTGTCAGTAGTTTATCTTCAAACGGAAATGTCATGTGGTTTACTATTTATTATTTTGTCTGTCTCTAATTTTAATGTGCTAGATTTTTCAAGAAAAATTCTACGAAAATATTTAATTTTTTTTTTTTGTCACATAAAATCTTTTGGGGCTGTGTTCATATTTCCAAGGTAGCTGGAAGTCATGCCCCTTTTTCTTGAAGTTGAGTTCATCTAAGTGGGTAAGGCCTTCATTTTTTTTTCTATTTATAAGCTCCTTTCCACACTGAAATAGGTGGTGTTTCATTAGTGAACTATAATAGTCATTTTAGTTTTCAATTGTTGCAGTCTTCAACAAAGGGTCCAGGAGCAGCGTCCTCAGATATAAAAAGTGGAAAGTTATATATTTTATTGATAATTAAAAGGTTCTTATACTAAAAGTTTTTCAAGATTTTTGTTAAAAGTCCTCCATTTGATAACTATAATATATTAATAACTAGAACAATAATGAAATCATGTTTAATGTTTTTTGTTGAATTGCAAGAAACTGTGCTATGTGCCTCATAAGAGGATATCTAGATAAGGTCAAACTGTCTAATTGTGAATTACTGCCATTACCTATTGTTAATGGAAACTTTAAATTTATTTTTTTCTGGAGATAATTGTGCTAGAGCTAAATTTTCTATTTATTACGTTAAAATTTTCCAGTGAAGATTGCTGACCACATGTGATGTTAACATTAAAGCCAGTGCAAATTAAAATATCCTTGTCATTCAAACTTAAACTTTGTTTAAAATTTCATGCGATTTCAATTTCAGAAACAAGGACAACAGCAATAATTCTTGGCAGCTAATATTAGGAAATAAGTACCTCTGTGTTCAAAATTCATACTTCAAAGCACATAGTCTTGAAGTGGGGAAAAAATTAGCATTTTTTCCTACAGTCACAATGAAATCTGAGATTATTTTACATATTATATTATTATATATTATTATAACATATATACAAATTTGTTGGCAATAGTTGGAAAATGAAATGCTCTTTAGTCTACTGAAGTTTATCAATTTTGATACATAATTCCCTTCTAATTCTAATTGCTTGCATTGTGGCATTTCTCTCAAAAAACTTGCCCTTTAGGCTAGTCAAAAGAGTGTTACCGAACTGTGTTTAGAAGTTCTTCTTGACATTTACTCTGTATTTGTTATTTTTATGTCTCACACTTGTATTATCTGTTCTGCACCAGATTTCCCTACTGAATTTAAACTTCACTGTTTAAGATTTTTTGTTTAAGATTTTTGTGTATCTTCAGTTCTGTTTTAATCAACTTACAGTTTTAACTGATATGTAGATTAGACTTCTATGCCTATTACTGTTCTGCCAGTTAGATTAAAAGTTACCAGGCATGATCACAATTTTTTATTCTTGCTTTTTAAATAATTATTCTGCCTATCTCCTTTAAAAATGTTTCTGCTTATGAGTAGACTAAGCAGTAGGACGAAACAGTTTGCAGTTAGGATTTTTAGGATTTTTGCTATTGTCTTCCTTGTGATCAGAACATGACTTTGGGAGAGGAAAAGGGAGAAAATAATGGAGAATATTCTGTTCCTTCAGGAACAACAAGCTGCTTGATATTTTCTAGAAATAATAAAATCTTTAATAGTGGCTTAGTAATCATCTTTTGTGACAAAACAGTTTATGGAATCTAGAATCTCTGCTAAAACTGATTCTTTAGAATTTTATGCATCATGATTGCTTTGTTTTGTTTTTATGAAACAACACTTGCTATAGCAAGTTTTAAGACACATTGGCATGGAATCAGGCTTAATAGTATAATCAGAAAACATAGCTCACTGCTAAAATAGAAATGAATGTTGCACATTTCATGAAGCTGACATTTATAAGGTAAATCTTGACTACTTTCCAGTATTTTCAGTTTAGAGCCCTCATGTGAAAGTGTTAAATTCAGTTCCTATTCTTAACTTTATCAAGGACAAAATTGAATTGGAAAATCAGACAATACTTAGATTATTTATATGGAATACCTCAAGAATTCCAAAGGAGAAGAGAAGGTGGCTTAGAACAATGAAAGTAATCTGAAAACTTCTATTTTCTTTAAATTCTTAGCAGAGCATCTAGTTCGATAATTGTAGACTGAGATGCTCATGATGGCTATTTATAGTGACAAAAGGGAGGCTTTCCTATGTGATTTCCTTTTTAGGGGGTATAAATTACACTGGAACTCTGTGGTTTAATAAAATCATACGTGAATTGTGTTAACTTTTGAAATATAAAATATTAAAGAACACCTCTCTAAAAGTGTGCAATAGCTATACAGGCTGTTGAATCACCACATCTAACACTTCTGTTGCCTGGCAATATATTAGATGTCCATATATCTTCAGTCTTCTAGAATTCATAATCTTTTCCTCTATGTTACCTCATTTTATATTCTCATCTTAGTTCTATATTTTGGTATTACCTTGATTGTGTTGAACCCACCCATCCACCTAATCTCATAAAAAAATAAAAAAATTAAAAAGATGAATGTGTATTCCAGGCATCTGTACATTATTCAGCAAAATCCCCCATCCAAACTATATTACATGGCCAACTATTAACTCTTCAACTGTTAACACCTACAATATCTTGTTAGTACCTGAATTATGGTGAAGACATGTTTTTTCTGAAGTCAGGGTGCTCTAGTTCCACTTTTATTTCCCCTCTCTTCTCAATTACTGAAAAAAAAAAGGAGAATCCTCATCTTTTCTTCAGGTCTTGTACTCATACTTTAATTGTATGGACTTTTCCAAGTTTATTTTAGTTCTTTTAAATATCTGGACTGGTTTGAAATTCTGAACAGAAAAACTAATACAAAACTGTTCTCTGTACAACTCCTCAGTAATATGGACATTGTGCCACAAAGATTCTGAATTTGAGAATTGTGCCTAAAGAAGTCTTGGAGATTTGACAGATCCAATATTTTCATTTTATTTGGTATTTCCTAACCAAATTTTAACAGGCAATATATCATCTAAAGGGATTTATGTCAGATTTGTAAGAAACTCACAATGTATACAGTGTTTGAAATGCTTTTACCACTTCTTGGATTTGGTTGCATTTCTTTAGTTTCTTGGTTGGTTGTTTTTTTACTGTATGCAGCTATAATCTTTGTACCCCAGTCTAAAAGTGTCATGGTTTCCTATGATGATTTGAAACCTATTCCATTGCTAATGCATATCCTATCTCTCTGTAACTGCTGTTGATATTTACAGTTCTTAGGAAACCTGAGCATCAGAAGACGGTATAAACTAAGACAGGTCATGGATGAAATAGTTTCTGATAGAATGGAATACATACTATTTAATACAATTATACATACATTCTTAAAAGTTTTTAATGCACTAAACATCAAATGGCTGAAATTCTTACAATCTTTAATCTAAGTAAATAATATTCATATGTTGGCTACCATCACTGTTATCCTTTCCCTGGATTTGTCATGAGAAGTGGGAATGTTTTTGTGTTACAACATATTAACCTTGTGGAAATCAGGCAATGATTCACTATGTGATAAAATCAAATGGCATAAATATTTTTGATAAAAAAAAGGATGTACATTCTATAATCTGATAGTCAATAATTAGTGTCAGTTCCCTACGTGGTTCTGGAGATCCTTCATAAGGAAGAAGGAACATTATGTAGCTTTTGTGAGTGAATTTCATGTTGAGCAATTACTCTGAAAATTATCAGTTCTGTGTCTCCCTAGGAAGTTACACCATGGATAGACATGATTAGTGACTTTCCATGCTACCTGATTAATTTTTCTTTTGGTTCACATAAGGATCACCTTGTAAGGGTAAAGCATTAAGAACAAGTAGATTTAGACATTTTGGTAGCTAATATAGTATCAATCCTTTTATAGTAGATTGGTCATGTTAATCACAGTGACATGGGAATTTTTAAGGAAAAACTGTCTGCTGCAACAAAAAGCCTCCAGCATCAGTATATTTCATTCTTAGCTAATATCTGTCTTGGAACAGCTGTAGAAATGCCTATTGTGATGATGACTTCTGTTATATAGACACTTGTAACACAGCTACTGGCCACTGAGATTTTCAACCAGCTCCATATCACTCATTAAATAGCCTTCAGATTATAATGACTTGCAATTTCTACCTAGCAGTACTGGACTTTAATGGATGGTTCAGATATTGATCCAGCAAGACAATGAGTAGTGTAAACACTGGGGCCTTTCTGCTGAATCCTTTCTACTCTGATTGGGTCATTGATCAGTACTATTCTGAAAACAGGCCACTGGAGTCAGTGTTTCATGTCTTAAATCTTCAATTAATTTCAAAACCTTTATGAGACAATATCCAATTCATGAGTGTATCTAAACTTTGGGTACAATGGGACTGATTTCCATCTTAATTTATCTTAATCTTATGAAGATAAATTTGCCTGAGTGGGACAGTATTAGATAATTAACATTATTTGAACAACATGTGAAAATTATAAGTTTTAAATATTGATTAAAATGAGAAGTTATAGAGAATGAGGTAGATACTTACTCTAAGTAAATGGGAACAACCCTCCTACCCCCCTTATTTCCATTGACTATCTGAAATGCAAATAACACGGTTCTAGAAATGGGAAAAGTGATAAACACTAGATTTCTGATCATGTAATTTTTTTATACACACATCAAATTGAGGTTTAAAGAAGTATATATGTGATTGATGTTCAATATATATTTTATGGTACTGATACCACAAACAATATATAAACTGGAAATAGTGATTTCACCTCAGAAAATAGGAAAACATAATAAAAAGTTTGCAGTAATACATTATTTTCTGTTGCAGTAATGACAGGTGCTGTAAGTAATTCCTCAGCAATCTTCTCCTGTATATATGTTTTTCTATGGAGAACAAAGATAAATATTTGATTCCTCAACGGAATGATTTTTGCAAAACATTGTAATTATTCTTTCCTAATGTCTTCCTACCATATGAAGAGTTGAAAAGATGGCAGAGGTCAATCTCCCGCATCCTTACTTCTATTAAGAGAGTGACAACTGAGGAAAAATAAACTGACAGTGACTGTTGTTGCATCAATAATTGAGTAACTCAATTTGGCAATTATAAGTGAGCTTTGGTATACTGTCATTTTATAGCCATGTCCCTAAATGCTATCATAGATTTGTCTCCTGACAAATGTTATTTTACATGATGTCTTTTCAAGGCAACCAATTCTGTACTTGCTTGATTATTTTTAATTTAGTGACCTAGTTCTCCTGCAATTAATATTACAGAAACACTATTTATGGCTCATAGTTGACTATTATTAGGATTATTGACTATTATCAGGATTACATATGCTTTTTTTTAATTTTCAACCTGTAAAATAGTATATAATCACTTTTGCATGGTTCAAGAGCATCTATTTAGTTTTTAAAAGCAATTTCACTACTGATTTGCATAACTTGAGATTCTTTCTTGAAGCTTCATTTAACTGCTTTATCTACTAGTATTTTCTACAGCTTCTGCTTCAGAGAAATTTCAAGAACCTATCATATTTCTGTGGCAGCGAATACTTCTCATTAAATGTGCCTTCTTCTGAATATAAGTATGTTAAACAGTTAAAGCAAGTCAGCAGCAAAAATTTGTTCTCCATTTGAGTTTAAAGACCTTTGCAAAGAGCAGAGAGAATTTTTACTTGTACATTCAGATAAAACCTGTCCTATGTATGCTTTCATTAAAGATGCATTGTTTATATACCTTTTTTGTAATTTTAGAACCTGTGTCAAATGTTACTGGAATTCTATTTCTGAAAAGCTAGTTATCATTTTTCAGATGTACACAGGGAAATGGTAATTCAGTAACCACCAGGAATATTTTTAAAATAACCTGAAACTCTAAGATCAGATGGGAGAAGATAGGTTGCAGAAATGATTCTCTATGTGTCTGCAGTTGGACTAATAATTTCCCAGACAAAACTAGAGAGAGAGATGCGTTCTTTCATCAGACTCCAACTGGTATGATTGGAAACAGCACAGAACTTCTCAGCCACGTCTGCTTCTTTTTTCAATTACACCAGCTGATCTAACAAAAGCTATGACTTCTGCCAATAAACCTTGTCTTACCTGTGGTGCTAGATCATCATGGCCAAAGCAATGCTACCCTAGTTTACTGCGATATAATCTGTAACACTGCTAATGCCTGTAGACAAGCCTTTCCTATATCTTTTTTCTCTTCTTTTTGTGCTTGCTACAAATCATGCTTCACAGCTGAGCAGTGTTTTTTTCTTGTTTCTGTCACTGGATATTAGATGGAGGAATCTCTTTCATTCACTCCTCTAATCTTTTACTGTTAGTAGGAAAAGGTTAAGGTGGTGGGATCATATTTTCAGTTCTCTGGTGTATGTCGTGACGTTTTTTTTTTTTATGTTTAGGATCTATTGCTTCAGCTGTGTCCAGTTTCATTTTATACATTGTTGTCTCTGCTGTAATAGAAAGGACAAAAGGATTGACTTTCCATTAGCTACCAGTGATCTCACACCTACACTTTAGCCAGATTATTTCCCTGACTTGTGCCTTTTGTTTCAGGATTCTGTAATGTGCACTATATGATACCAAACCGTAATATGATACTATTCAGCAGTTCACTGTCTGAAAATATGGCATTATTAAGAAATACTTTTCTTATCTTCTGCTTTTTCACACTTACGCTCAGTCCTTGGTATGTTAATGTGTACCTGCTACATTTAGCAGCATCAAATAAGTTTCTTGACATAAATACTGAGTATTAAAGAGTAATCAGGTCATTAATCCTTCATTCTATTAGCACTAGAAAGAATTAAAACATAGTCAGAGTATTTTCAGAATTACCAACATTTCGTTCACCTGGAATAAAACCACTGAGAAATAATTAAAAGGAAGAAATAACCATTTATTGCTAATCTCCTTCTTGATTAAAATTTTATCTGTGAACTTTCATTCACTTTCTTATTGAGAGTAAAAAAGCCTCATGCTAAGTATGGTGCTGAAATTATTTAATACTCTGTTACCTGGGAAAAATGTTGACTAGCAAACATTTCCAGGTGGAAGGATTCTTTTCCCAACTAATGCTAGGTGCCATGTCATAGTAGATAACAAACTATTCCTGCTCTTTTAGAAATATTTTTGTTGTTGTTGTTCAGGAGGGCCTCTCAAACTGCTCTTTGTTAGTTACATGAGAGACACCAAAGTTAGGTGCGACTAGCTTTGTCACGTACTTGGATATGCAAGTCAGGGGGCTTTCATTTTCCATGATTAAAACATGGGAAAAAAACAAAAAAACATTTAAAAAAGTCTTGACATATAATCAGTTGTATGTATTTTTTTGAAGATGGAGGCCTTAAAGTATTATGATATTTGTGACCAAACTCTTAGCAGTTAGTTTAACAGAAGTTTCTCACCATTACATTTTCTGTTCTTCCACAAAGATTTACAAATGTAATATGGTTTCTACAAAACATAAAGATTTTTCATTTCCTTACACTTATGGGATTTTAACTGTGCTACAGGTGATGCTTTGATGCATGGCTTGTTAACAATGAACAAATGGAATATGATAGAATAGAATAGAATAGAATAGAATAGAATAGAATAGAATAGAATAGAATAGAATAGAATAGAATAGACTATTTCGATTGGAAGGAACCTACCACGGCCATCTAGTCCAACTGCTTTACCACTTCAGAGATGACCAAAAGTTAAAGTAAATTAGTAAGAGTATTGTCCAAATGCCTCTTAAACACTGACAGGCATCTTGGGGCATCAGCCACTTCACTAGGAAGTCTGTTCTAGGGTTTGAGCACCCTCTCAGTAAATGCTTCCTAATATCCAGGCTACATCTCCTCTAGTGCAGCTTTGAACCATTCCCACATGTCTTATCACTGGATCCCAGGGAAAAGAGCTCAACATCTCTCTCTCTGCCTCCCCTCTTCAGAAACTGTAGAGAGCAATGAGGTCACCCTTTAGCCTCCTGTTCTCCAAACTAAACAAGGCCAAAGTCCTTAGCTGCTGCTTATGAGACATTCCTTCCTTGAACATGTTCTCTCCTCTGAACATGTTCAAGGACCTGCACATCCTTCTAAAATCTTGGGGCCCAAAACTGCACACAGTACTCAAAGTGAGGCCACACCAATATTGAATACAGCGAAACAATCACCTCTTTTGACTCACTGGTTATACTGTGCTTGATGCACCCCAGGATGTGGTTTGCCTTATTGGCTGCCAGGGTGCACTGCTGCCTCCTGTTGAGCCTGTTGTCAACCTGCACCCCCATATCCCTTTCTGCAGGCCTAATCTCCAGCCACTCCCCTCTAAACTTTAACTTCTACCCCATGTTACTTCATCATAAGCACAGAATCTGGTATTTAGACTTGTAAAAATTCATCCCATTGATAATTGCCCAGTGCTCCACTAGAACCCTCTGTAAAGCCTCCTGTCCCTCAAGACAGTCAATAGCACCTCCCAGTGTGGTATCAGCAGCAAACTTGCTAATGGTGCATTCAATTCCTGCATTGAGATAATTAGTAAATATATAGAACTGAACTGGCCCTAGCACTGAGCCCTGAGAAACACCACTGATGACTGATCACCAGTCAGACATAGCCTACTTCACTACAACCCTTTGAGCTCTGACCTTCAGTCAGTTCTTCAACCGGCAAGCATTATGTCACAGTATCAGTTGGTCCTCCAGCCCTGTCATGGTATTCATTTTAGTAAAACATTATGTTTCATTTTTCTTTCTCCTTCCAAAGGAGTAATGCTAGACGCTGTTACCTATTTATATTGGGGAAATGAAGACATTTTATCAGTCCCCCCTTCTTGTACATATGAATGAACTCTCTAAAAAGGCATTTTCTTAAAAGTTTGCAATAGTAGTTAGCTGACCGCATACGTAACATGAATGCAGCATTAGACAGTTAACATTTCTGTACCTAAAGTATGGAATATACTGCAAGACCATCATTAGGACCAAAGACTTTCATTCTTTGTGTTGAGCTTCTTGATTCATGTGGTAGTATTTTGATGCATGTGGCAGTAGGTAACCAAATCGCCAATTCAGTAAGGATCTATATTCTATAGCAGGATTGGTCTGGAAATTTTAGCTATCAGTGGCCTGGTAACTACTGAATTACTTCTCTTAAACACTTTTTCACTATTTCCACAATAACACCTGACAGTATTATTTCTAGCTCCTTGCCCCAGAGTTTGTGTTTCAGTGTGATATTAAGACTTGATTATATTTTCTATTTGTGTATCAGGCTTGGAATCCTGTTTATGTATGGTGGGGGCAGTGGATGGTTGGATTTGTTTTGCTAACGTGGTGGGGTTTTTTTGCATTTTCTGTATCACACTGAAATAGCACTTAGAAGCTTCCAGGGATTTGAGCCTAATGCACAGTTTTTTTATTATTTTCAGACTTTATTTTTGCTTAAGTTGGGGAGGAATGGCAAAATCATAAGTTTTTGACAGCTGAAACCATACAATATTTTGTGCACTTCCAAAGTGAAACATTCCCGCTAGTACTTCGTGGCTTCTTCTGAGACTCATTTTGTTCTGGCCACCCATTACTGCCTAGCGCTGGAAAGACTTGTGAACAGTCATGGTTAACTCATTAGCTGAAGTGAAACAAGGGCAGCTCTGAGGCAGTCCAACTGGACTTTATATATTTAGCTACATAGCAGTCAAGAGCCTGTATATGACTGTTGGTCTAGAGCTGACTTCCGTATGTGATTGGTTTATGGACTTGTGAAGCCCCAGAGTTCCTACTTCAACAGCAGTTGTATAGGTAGAAGAGTCAGGGAAGGGAGCTGGGAGGTAAGCAATAAAGTTTTGGGCAGAAATCTAATAGGCAGTGTTGTCTCAAAATTGTGTTTGTTCCGTTGGAGGATAATTTAAGTGAAAAACTCATTAAGAGAGTAGAAGGACTTTACAGGGAGAAAAATGTTTCATTAGAGAATTCCCAGCCAAGAGTGCTGATTTATTAAGGTCAGGCAAAATTTTTATTTTTCTGTTTTCTGCAGTAAGACATTCCCATTTGAAAAGAATGCTGTGATACTCTGGTGAACTCCATTATTATGCTTCTGCACAACCTCCTGTGAGAGGCATCATAAACCTGCTGGTTGTGATGATCTTAAACACTTTTGTAACGCTTCATTATTTGGCCACCACCCTCGTCTTGTTCTTTATCTCCTTAGACTCTATTAGTAAATTCCTAATATCTCATCACATATGAAAATTCATACCTGTTATTTTTCAATGCCGGGCATCTGGGACTATTTGCGACAGCTGAAGTCTGTTGGCCACAAAAGGTATAAATCTAATTAACATCACATGAGTGTTGATAGCAAGATCTCTGTGTATTTGAGTATGCTTTCCACTAATTGTAAGATGGCTAAAGCCTTATAGACTAATCTTATGGTTACTTCTTGAAGTCCTATTGCAGGGTCACTGTTTACAGTCCTCAGACTCAAGCCAATATGGGGAAGATAGGAATAAAAGATAGGATGCAAATAAAAAAAAAAAATCTCTAACAATTAAATAAACATTTTTTTAGAGAGAAATTATTGCCAACTACTAATTTTATTTTCAGACTACAGTAGGAAATGTATTTGATATAATCTATTAAGTTTACTTATTTAAAGAAAAATAGGCCACATATGTTTGTTTCTGGATCAGTGTTTCTGGAAAATTTCTTTCAGTCAATTTCCATTTACATCTGTTGCAAGTTGGATTTTTTCTTTGCTAGTATAGTGCATCACTTGTAAGTTTCCTTGTTTTTTCAATGGTGACTTTTTTCCTTCTTCCAGTTTTAAACCTTTCATAGCACCATTTGTACTACTGCCTATAGGTCATGCTTTTCAATAGATCTGTAATACTCTCCTTGCTTCTCATATACAGAAAGCTGTGAAGTGTGGTGACAATGTTAAAATAATACTGAAAGACAAGTTTTAATTGTTTGTTTTTCGGTAAGCATACCATTTGAAATCACCGAATACTCTAATTATCTTTAAAAGGATTCAAAATGTTTTCTACGCAACTTGTAGTCCCATGCATAATGGAATATGTTGTTATCTTTTCTGGCTTCTCACCACCATAAAAATACATGAGTCTTATAAAAAGATGTGTAGTGTAACACACACATAGGATCTGTCTCACTAGTGTGTTACTCCACAGCTGCTCCCTGTCAAAATCATCGCTGCACGTAAAATTTAAGTATTAAATGAATTCAGCTTCTTTTGATGCAGTTATAGGCTGAGCACACTATCAAATATGAACTATAGTAATAGTTTCATTGATAATTATCTATCTGCTACGCTTCTATAATGTCTGTGTTTGTGCTTAATTAACCCATTTGCAAAATGTGGAAATTCTAATGACTTCTTTTGTGCTTATAATGATATTTGTATTATTAAAAAATTTTAAATGAACGATACAATAACAAAAAAAGAAGACTCTATTATCAGGAGTGGATTTAAGCATTTCTGTTGGACATCTTTTAGTATAAATACAATAATACAAATATAAATAAGGCATATGCAACAATATTTGCAAAAGTCAGTCTCAATTACTAAAATCCATTTATATCCTCAAGTCCAGTCAGAGGACAGTAGTTTTATATACTATGCTTTATGTCATCTTCTGGCTTTAATCAACTAATTTGCTGGTATAAGACAAGTGCATGAAAAGAAATCCTGAATATTCAGAGAAGGGTCTTCTCTGATTTTCATCATGCTATTTTCTTATTCAGTTCAGAAAGGAGATCAACTTGATAATTAGATGTTTTCTCGTTATTGCAGTGAACACAGTCTTTTTCCAACTTAAAAACTTTCATGATAGTATTTGTCCCTACAAATGTTCCTGGCAGTTTACTGTATTGATTTTGATAACTTTGCCAACATACAAATAGATTATGGCAAGGTTTTGACATATAAAGTGGCTATGCCAGCTTTGTATGTCCCTTTACAAACTTCATATTAAAAAAAACTTGAAGAAAGTTATCTGGAAATGGCCTATTTCCATGTAATTAGATTATCTTTTATTTGCTTAACAGCACTGTGATATTAATGCAAGTTCTGTACTTGTTCAATACATAAATTACTTTTATTATGCTTGCTTTTTTAAAAGTTATTTATAGTCTGATTTACGTTTTCCACATTAGACACTAACTTTGTATTCCATACTGTGGTAGATGACAGAGGTGAAACAAATTATATGTATTTGACTTCTGCTTTGCTTGACAGTAATAAGCAGTGTTCAGTTAGATGCAGCTTAGGGGTATATTACTCTAATAGTATTACTCTGTCAGAAGAGATGAATGATTTGCTTAGAACCAAAAACATATTTAACATTAGTACATCCCCTCAGTCTTAAAATAAGAACTAGGGCCATTTGACAGTTATTATTGAGTATATAATTTGCTAGGCAGTCTTATTTTGCAAAGCATATTCACTGTAAAAAACACATATGATCAAAAATGTACAAGAATTTATTAGACTCTTGCTTTTTTTTTCATAATATACTATTTCTAAGCAGGAAAAAAATAATAATATTTTCTGAATTAATGGCCATTTAAAGAAATAATGACATTGCACTAAGTTGTTCTTTGTGGCTATAGAAACCATAGGTGAATGTCATTCCATGTGACAGTCAGATTGTCTCCAATACCAGTAAAATACCCTTGAATATAAACACAGGAAAGGAGGATAATTTTAATACAGAAGTTATTTACTGAATTTACCTGTAACCATGATCCATTTGACTGTGATCCTGCAATTAATTAAAAACCTTTTATCTAACTAATCATGTTTGTTTGCATCATACTTATATTACCCCAATTGTACACTTCTGAATTTTTTTTATTCCTCTATGATATATAACTTTAAGACGAAGGAGGGTGGTAGAGCACTCATCACCTTCTGAAGTACTGAAAATTTGGAACAGTTCATGATGTAATACTTTTAGGTGCTCAGCTGGTGAACACTGACAATCTCATGGGTCATACTTTCACCACCCCCACCTCCCTGTAGTTTCTTAGTCTTCTCTGTTCATTTAAGTGAACAATCCAGGCCTGTTTCTGATGCATTCAGAATTGTTGGACTATGTCGCTTACACTAGGTCTGCCGGGTATTCATACAGTCTAAAGAAAAATTCTACCACATGTGCTAAACAGGGTTCTTTAGTTGCTTGAGGTATCATGTAGACAAAGAATAGAAATTCCTCAGTACTGAGTTAATAAATAATGACAACTGTTACTTCTGTATCGACTCTGTGTTATGAAAGCATATTGCTTCATTAAAAAATACTTGAGGGAAAAAATAAATAAAATACTGAGACTTGATTCAAAAAGATGTACAGTCAGCTTTTGCATTCTGGAAACATATTTTTTAAAAAGTCTCTGCATGTGTCCTTTTGTTGTAAAGCTGAAATTATGTCATGTAGCAGATCATACACCAGATTCTTCAGCACAAGTGAGTCACTGAGGCCTCCTTACTTCCCTTGGAAGCATGTATCTATATATTAGAAATTTGTAGAAATATATAATAGTTTTATTTTCTTGTCTTGAAGAGCAGTTCAGCTTTGTAAAATAATTATAATTCTTAGAACATTCAGATTAACATTTTAATCATGTCATGATTTCTGTATTCACCACTTTTTCTACATGCAGCTCTATTTGATGATAGATAGCTTCAGTGGAAGCTTGACTTTTTTAACCAGAAAGTTTCAGTAAGTTATGAAGCCAAATAACACCTAAGGTTATTTGGTAAGGGACTGAACTTCTGTCATTTTCACCTCTGAGTTGTTTGTTTAACTAAAGAATTAGCTCTGGGATTCATTATTGTACATACTTTAGCTCTGACTGAAGCTTCAAAAGTTTTACCTAACTGTAAGTAAAGCTTAGAAAATGCATGGTATAAGGTTTGGAAAGTAATTAGGAGATCACTCTCAGTTGTTTTGGTAGGGAAAAAGCCCAATAATTAATTATTTACATTCATTGAGCCATGTTCATTATTATCATTTGAGGATCTGGTCTTTAGATCGAGCTCTGGCTGATCAGGATTAATGAGCTAGAGCTTCCATAGCAGACCTCAAGAAAACAAGCAAATGTGCACAATAGTTTTCATCAAATGGAAAAATAAGAAGTAAAACCTGTGAAGTTTTAAAACACACCTTTTTATTTCAAGAAAATCATCATGATTCCACTGTAGTTATATAGGCCAAGATGCTGTTGGCCTTCTTGGCTTCCTAGGCACACTTCCAGCTCATATTCAGCCAGCTGTTGACCAACATCCCCATGTCCTTTCCCTCTGGGCAGCTTTCTAGCTATTCTCCCCCAAGCCTGCAGCATTGCCTTGGGTTGTTGTGACTCAAGGGCAGGACCAGGCACTTGGCCTTGTTGAATCTCATACAGTTGTCCTCGGACCATGAATCCAACCTGTGCAGATCTCTCTGTAGACCTTTTCTACCTTCAAGCAGGTTGACAATCCTGCCCAACTTGGTGTTGTCTGCAGACTTACCGAAGTTACACTCAATCTCCTCATCCAGATTGTTGATAAAGATATTAAATAAAACTGGCTCCAATACAGAGCCCTGGGAAACACCACTTGTGACTGGCTGCCAACTGGATTTAACTCCATTCACCACAATTCTTTGGGCCCAGCTGTTCAGCCAGTTTTTTACCCAGCGAAGGTATACTTGTACAAGCCATTAGCAGCCAGTTTTTCCACGAGAATATTGTGAGAAACGGTGTCAAAAGCTTTAATAAGATCTAGGTAGACAACGTCCACAGCCTTTCCCCTGTCCACTAAGTGGGTAACTTTGTCATAGAAGGAGAGTAGGTCAGTCAAGCAGGACTTACCTTTCATAAACCCATGCTTACTGGGCCTGGTCATCTAGTTTTCTTGTACATGTCACATGATGGCCCTCAAGATGATCTGTTCCATAACCTTCCCCAGCACTGAAGTCAGACCAGCAGGCCTGTAGTTCCCCAGATCCTCCTTCTGACCCTTCTTGTGTCACCTTTGGTAATTTCCAGTCAACCTCCAGTTAGCCAGGACTACTGATAAATGATGGGAAGTGGCTTGGTGAATGAAATTCAGTACTAGTCAAGTACAAGGTAACCGGCACTGCAAGACAATTTCAACAACTCATATAACATATTAAGTTGTAAACTAACAATAACTGCTCAGGAAAAAGTGCTCAGTGACATAATAGGCTGTTCAATAAAAACAGCCCTTAATTCAGTAGGCTGTTCATGATCAAAGAATGAAGTTGCTAGTTTCTGTTCAGGGAAGAAGGAAATATTGTTATACTGTTACCAAAAAAAACCACCCTCCCCCTTATATCACATAATGTTACCTGAATTCTCAATGACCCTTTTCAAAATACATGGAATTGGAACTAATGCAGACAACTAACATTGGGGAATGGGTGGAAGCATGGAAAATACACTGACAAAGTAATTTAGTCTTTTTTTTTAAAAAAAAATAATGCCATAACTGAATGAGATGGCAAATGGTTGGTGCTCAGAAGAGTAAAGTGAATTTTGTTTGCCTACTCTTAGAGGCTCTTTGTCACATGTAGAAAAAAGAACCAAGGAAATCCTTAGAAAAACTAAAAATCAAGACATTCAAAATTGATAACAGACAATTATTACAGGAAACATGATTAAACTGTTAATTTCTTGACCAGAAATTATTGTTAAAATTATAATTTTATAGTATATAGTATATAATATAAATATATATCATATATATTTTATATGAATACTGAGAAAGTGTTCTATTATTATTCTGGATACGATAAAAGTATTTATCTTCTGTACAGAACATAGGTCAAGTGAAAACATGGAACTGTGTGATGGAACAAATACATATTAATGTCTATTATGATTCGGTTTGCTGTGGAATAAGTAGTTTCCTTTACACTGTGTTATTGCTTCAGAGATGATAAGGTAAATTAGAAGCCTATTTCATTGGTACTAGCTCTTGTGTCTTGCTTGCTTGTTTAATACATTGTTTCTATCCTTTTTCTACTTATTTGATGGGCAAATCATTCAAGTTAAATCACCTACATATTTTTGGTTTTCATTTTTAGTTTCTTTTGGGGGCATAATTCTTTTCATACTACTCTCACCACCTTGAAAAAAACAGCACACTTCTGTTAGATCTACCTTCCCTTTCTTTTTCCCTTCTTCTCCTTTTCCTCTCATCAGGGTCTTTAAAAACTGGTTGTTTTAGGGTCATTTTAGACCTATTCCATTTTTCTTTCTTATTTTCCACTTATTACAAGACTGTTTGTTGCAGGGTTATATGTTTGTATTTTTATCTCTAAGAAAAGCGTATATGCTTTAACATTAGAAGATTTAAAAAATGTTGTAAAAAATTCCAGTAATGTGAAAAATAAAATGCATTTCAAACCTGTTTCTGTACTGTTTTTCTATGAGAAGGCAATATAGTTCTTGTGGCTATCTCTGCTCTTCTTATTTCAGGAAGTTCTCATTTAAATAGAGGTAGAAGAATTTCCTTTACCATTTATCGCCACAAGCTGTGTTGTCAGATTTTATTGTGATATAAAGCACTGATAAAAGAATTGAAAATGTTTGAGCATAATCTAATTTATATATATGCAAGCTTAATTTAGATCTGATTGAATATTTGAAGAAATAGAGGAAAATAAAGTGGACTTTCGTGTGAATGACAATACTCAATACAGAAGTACAAAACTTCAGCATTGATTCTTATAATTTCTGGTATGAATGGACAAATTTTTGCAGAAGAATATGTGTGGGAATTAAACTTGTTACTGTTATGTACATAATATAGAATCAAGATACGCATGGCAATATACTCAAAAGTAGTCACTTGCAAATTTGGGCATTAGTGTTTCGATGACAATATTTTTGCTTTGTTGGCTTTTGTGGGTTTTTTTCTTAATCTTTTCTCAGCCACATTCATTCTCTTTGATATCTTATTTTGACAAAAAAAAAAAAAAGTTAACTTTCATAAAGAGATAACATGAAGCTAAATGAAATGTTGTACTTTTCCAATTTTATTTTCTTTAACCACTATGTAATTTTTAAAATACATTCTGAGACTTTCTTCCAGCAGTGTGGGTAAACCTCCCTCCATTTATCTTAAATAAAACTGATGTTAGTCTAGCCAGAAGCACCACAGACTAGTATGAGAGGGAAAGATTAATAAAACAGTGGTAATTCAGAAAACTAGAATGTTAGAGAGAGAGTGGAATCCAAAGTGAACTTTTGAAATAACAAAGTAATACAAATAATAGGTGTGTTTGTATACACTCATTAAGCACTTTCGTTTGTAGAATTCAATGCGAAAAACATTTTTTTCAAACAAGATGCAGGGAATAAACCAAAATAAGAAATCTCCTTGAAATGTAGCTCTATTCCATTAATTAGCCATGGGCTTTGATCCTGTTGAGACCTGCATGTCTGTAACGTTACATACCAGAAATTCAATATTCAGATTAGAAGAATAGCTCAGAGATATAATTAGTAAACTACAAAAATTAAACAGTATTAGGACTGTATCTGTAAGGAACTATTTTTAAACTTTCCTGCTTTCTTTTAGCACTAAGCCAGCACAGTAAAGTAAGCGCATGGGAAATTCACTGATACATCATATTGTCAGGGCCTTGAGGGCACTAACAGGCCCTGGTCCATACATCATACCATTTATCATGTAATGCTGTAGCATACACTGTCTTTTCCAGAGGTCATATTTTCTTGTTCAGGACGTAGAGTAAGAGCCATTTCTTCAAAAGTCAATTCATACACTTATGTGAAAGGGAAACTTTGTTAATCCTGACAAATAAATTCCTTCTTTAACTATTTGAATACATTTACTTTGATATTCATGTCTCTCTGAATAAAGCATTACTGAATATATCCAGCTATATCAATATATGAATGTGTGATTTTCCATCTCCAGGAAACATATGCAGATAACAAGACGACAGCAAACTGTTTTTTCCCTAGTAATCGTCACATTTAAGTGTAAAAACTGCTTCCCATGCAGTGTAGCTGCAGCCCATACATGTGTATAAGCTTTAAACTAGCTTGTGTGGCTATAAGTATGTAGTCATATAACTCAGGTTTGTGGTAGGCTGCAAAAAACACCAGGGCAAAATGGCTTCCTGGGCTGAGCTCTGAGCTGCCACTGTTATGCCATCATCAGCTCTTCAATCCTTTCTCTTACATCCTGGCTTGCAGTGGTGAAACTGAAGCTACATTATACACCATGTGTATTTCTATATCCTTCTGCCAAAGAATCCTCCTGCCAAAGAAAAGCGTTATGATGAAATTTCCCCCTCCTTAATACAGCTGTGAAACAGAATAACTGAAAGTGACTGCTTTCCTCTGGTTAGACAGCCATTTTGATGAGGTTGACACTTGTAACAAAACAAATCAGTACCTTTCAGCTGCTCTTCTCTCCGTATTTTGGTTGCTTTTTTTCAAATATACTAATAAAAAAATGAGAGTTTCTCATTTTCAGTGATAAATTCTAATCTTGCTGTTACAAATAGTGTAGTGTCCTTAGTAGTCCTACTTATTACGCTCTTTAAGAAATATTTTAGGGTTTGGGCAAATAGAAGTACCCCTGGTTATGAATTTTTCTTTTCAGACGAATAGTATTTCAACACTACATACTGAAATTGGCCTGTTTCTATAAGCTGTTATTTATATCAAACAAGTAAAGTTATTGATAGAATTTGAGTATTACTATTAGACTGCAACACCTTAATAGTGTTTTGTGTTTTTCCTGCACTTTTTTGACACCATGAATATAAATGCCAGATATACTTGTCCCATTGGAAGACCTCCAGTACCCTTAAATTTTTAGAATATTTTAAGTTCTTTTCTCTACATGTTGAATTGGTCAGATATGGGACAGATACAAAAAACTCAGCCATAATATCACACTCATGTGACTGCAGTTTCTAACAGTAGTGACTTGTGAATTTGGAGTAAGGTTAGAATAAGTTAGACTTGGTTATGCCTCTTCATGGAGACATGCTTTAGTTCTAGTATCATTGTTGATTCCTGAATGAACTAAACTATACTATATAAGGAACATATCCTGACTTCATGTCATGCATATTAATGTAGTTTAAATCACCCTCTTTATATGCTGCTTTGTACTATTTTCTCTTGTGTTATTTGTAAAGACAAATCCTTACAAAAAAAAATCCTCATTAGGACAAAAATATTCCCAATTGTAGGTCTATGATTTATGCCATACTCCCAGAAATCTCTTGAAGTTCTGAAGCAGTTATTTCTAAAACCCCTTTCTGAAGGTCTGGGATTAAGTTGAACAGATATCAATTTACTGCCAAGGACGTGCTAGATATCCTGAAATATTTTGTAAGCCCACAAAGCAGAAATCTCAACCAGTGCTTAATTTTATGAGTGTTGTCTTCAAAGGGGATTGGTCACCATAAGTAAAGTGAAACACGTAGCATCCCATACAAGAGTAAGAAAGTGAACAAAAATGTTGAGGACTGATTATGGATGGAAGTGAGCTGAATGGAGCAGAAACAAAACACAGTAAAAACCCTGGGGAAAAACAGGAGTAGAAAGCAGATAATCAAAATGTGGAAAACACACAGAAAAAAGCACAAATGGGAAGTATGTGACTAATTTTCAAGGACTATTTGTTCCCCACTGATTCCAGTCTTTTGAGAGATGATTTCTGAAGTACAGATTTCTAAAGCTGATACAGAATAACTTCCACTGCTTAATTTCTTTCTTTATCACCAAATCCTCCAACATTACCAAGCACAACAAATACTTAAACTACAGTGTTTCACCTTAAAATTCTCGGTACAAATTGTCTTGTTTTGGTGAGTAATTAATGAATTCTCCCAAGAGATGAAGTCTAAGGATTCCATCTGTGACCTATTCCCAAATATAAAGATAAGTAAGAATATGCTTATTTTTATTTATAGAGACTTACCAGATTGTTTTGAGAAATGTGGCCATGTTGCTTAGCACTTTCTTTCACCATCCCCCATTTTAATTGGTTATATTTTGAGTACATATAAAATAAGGTATCCAGAATAACAACTTCAGAAAATAACTGGGAAGTGTATGTACATAGGTATTTGGGTTTTGGTTTGATCTTGATCTTGAGTTGTCACTAAAATTTAAATTTCAATGCTAACAGAAACAAGCCTATCTCAGGACCTCCATTAAGGTGAAACTGTATGGAGCCTAGAGACACTAAGGGAAAGTATGGCATATGCTCAGTCTCTTCTTAGTCTTCCCTTTATAGCTGTTTATGGTTACCTTTAAAGAAACGATATATTGTGAGGTTATGGCCACTCTTATGTTCACCTCTTCAGCTCCCTTTGATCAAACTTAAGTCATTAAGGTTAGTGTATATATAAAGACAAAGCCCTAAAAATGAACAGACATTGTTCTTATATCATCATAGCTACAACAATGAAACCATGAAACCACAATAAAATATAGTCATCTATCTCTCTATTTGCACGTATAAATTCATACCCTTACATTCCATAAAGCCTTTCTTATGGTTTGAGAAACCCACAAATATTTACTGTTGTTAAGACAACTATTTTATCACCCAATGACCCCTCCCTACCCAGGAAGGGGAATTGTGGGAAAAGAAGGGAACACAAGGGTTGAAATGTAAATAGATTTAATGGGATAAAACTAAATAATTAACATTAATAATACTAAAGAACCAATATTGATCCTGATACCAATATAAAATATACAAGTATTATACTCAACAATCCTACCCATGGGAAGGTATGCAGTCCAAGCAGTGGACAACAAATGTTGGACACTGAGAGCAGTATGGCTTCAGGAGAAAGGAAAGGCCTCAGGGGTCCAGCTCTGGGGCAAGAAGCTCTCTGAACCACTGCCAAAAAGGAAGAAAGAGGAGAGAGAACTTCATAGCAAACTTTCTAATTTATATTGAATGTGCTATTCATGGTATGAAATAATCACTCCTCTTCATCCCTGCACCTGACAAAGCTCAAAAACACTTAAAACCCACATAGCTTAACTGGCTATAAAACAAATATTTTCTCAAATTAGACACTAGAGTCTTCTAAAAGTGCAGTTTTTCCAAGCATTAGAAGATAAATTAGTCCTGTGTGTCTCAAATCAGGACAGCCTTGTTTACTTGCATGGAATTGTTGATTTGAGGAAAATGATCGGAAGTTGAAGCAATGTAGTTTTAAACCCTTTTTTACTTCTAAGGTTTACAGTAAAAACTGAGTACTTCATGTGAACCATTTCCCCCCTCAAATCTCAAAACACAGAACACCCAGCCAAGTAAACAAAGCAAAACCAGTAGAAGTCACAAACACTGACACAGAGATAATTAACATACATCTGTACAATTACACAGCTAGGTGGTAGGGAATGATGAAACTTTTAATCCTATTAAGAGTACATAAGACAGTACTTTGCATTTCAATTAAAAAGAAAAGAAAAAGATTTCTAAATGCTACCACACTCCTGAAACAGCAAACTAATGGAGTAAAAACCTGAAATCACAGTAGACATTAGCTTCTTTTGTCCTCCCATGCTGCAAAGCTTAAGTCTTTCCTCTTGGATTTGTAAAAACTACAGAAAGTGTTTGTTTGTTTGCTAGGTATTTTTAGCCTAAAAAAGAAAAATATTTTAATGTTATCTGCTTACTAAATAATTATTGCACTTATTTGGCAAATTAATTTTTTATAGCAAATAAAATTCTTCTAACTGCTTCTTATGTCTTTATGGGATGTCATGGTGGCTTTGGGTTCACTGAATTTCACTGAATTTCACTGAATTTTTTTTTGGAGTTGGAAGGGACCATAGAGATCATCTAGTCCAACTC
>JAOQGH010000001.1:106158946-106171253 GCA_025769975.1 Gallinago jamesoni | reverse complement strand
TTTCGTCGGCCTTTGTAGCTACAGAGCCCTCACCCAGCGCAGTCTTACCTGCTCTGGAGCCGGTCTCTGCCGCAATGCAGACTGAGTTACTTGCATCTTGTACTTTGTCACTACTCCTAATATACCTAAATCAAAATTAGTTACTCTGGTAAAAATCAGCTGTGTCTTCACATCTGTTGATATGAAAACTTCCAAACGTAATTAATAAAAAAGTTATTACAGAAATCCATAGTATTTTTCCAAGTGTCATGAATGGAGTGATGTACTTCATTCTTAGAGAGAAACAGTGATACGTTATTGATATAAAACAGGGATTTAATAAAGTTTTATAGTAAATGTGGCAGCATTTTAAGAAAATTCAATGTCAAGGCAGGCTTGATTATTTACTGGATAGAGAACACGGTCAGACAGAACTGCCAGGGAGACCCTCCCATTCAGCTGAGGTTCAGAAAGGACCCCCTTGCTTTTTAAACGCCTCTCAGAGAGGAGTCTAGGGGTGGCTGGATCTAGTCCTAGCCCCAGACTTGGTAAATGGTTTACGACTAACAGATTATATATGCACAATCAATCCTTTATATCAGTTAGCTAAGATTTCAAAATTTAGAATGCTATTAGTCACTTAGCAAGGATCTCTTGCAGCAAGGAATCTCTGAATCTTGAAGAGTAACCTTGAGCACCATCCCTACTCAAGCATCCTGGCATGCAGCCCACTGCCATGCAGGAGAGCTCAAAGGGCTCTTGGGCTGTTCACTATTTATGGGGTTAAGATGATGGACTTCTAGGCATATCTGCATATTGACCACAGTACCAGTATTGTAGTTAGGTGGGTACACTGCTCAAGTTAGCCCTTGGCTATTGTGGTGCTATCTGTCTCCCTGAAACCATGTCGAGCTGGATGCAGCCATCATGACTAGATGCAGCCATTATGACCACCATTCATGATTAATGATTGGGCTTGGTTACAAGAGATGAAGGTCAGGTTGGGGGTTCATAGTGTTACACCAAGGCCAGTCAGAATTACAACTGATACCTGCTGATTCACACTTTAGGAAAAGTAAGTGTGAAATCCATTTCTGTGTCTGATCTTCTATTACCTTTATATGAGCAATGATATTTAATCCAATTGTAAGAGGAGCATGAAATACCTTTTTTAAGATATAAACTAGATGTATTAATCTTTTTTTCTTAAGAACAAAGTGGTATTTAAGCATATTTAAATTAAAAACAAAATTTTAATATTGTTCAAAATGTTCAAAATTTTCTGTTTGGTGAATATTAATTAGAGAAAGAGAGAGAGAGTTTTTCCTCCTTAGAACTGCTATTCAGGCTACTGATGTGTGACTGGGTCTGATTTCCCAGGTGTCTGGGACAAAAATACTTATTGTAAACAGAATAAATAATTTGTGTTGACATAAACACAAGCCTATTAACTTTCATTTCTGTTTTGATAAATATTCTTTTAGTATTTATCAGCCCATATCCTGTAATTGCTTTAGCGTTAAATATACTTGTCATGGGGAATTCGTAAATATGTCAAAAGAAAAAAATGGCCCAGTTTGTAAGCAGATAAATGCAAGCTCAAAACCTAAGCATCTTTGGAAGTGAGAATTCTGCTGAATTTTAATAACTAATATCTGAAATGAGGAAAAAGCTTGTCTGTTCTTGTTTCCTCTGAGGAAAGACAATATTTTTCTTTTTAGGAACTAAGTGTTCTAGCACTGCCTCCTCTTCTTCTGCTCCTTCTCTCTCATATTGCCTTTTAGATGTTCCTGACTTCAGTTTAACTAAAATGAAATTAAAATTATTATGTTTCTTCAAAGCAAGCAAGCAGATTAAAAAAAAAAAAACAACTTCTCTAAGGAATTCTTATCCTCCCTCATTGCATTGCTTAAAAACCCCCCTTCTTCCTGTTGCTCACACTACACAGCTCATCTCATTTCTTAACAAAAACATTCAGACTATGCAAAGTAATTAGTGTGGTTTCCTTGTATAATTTTCCCAGATTTCACAGACATGAACATCCTTGTTTTATAGTCAAAACAAGCAGAAAGCATAGTTTTGCTATAGCACAAGAAAGGAGAACAAGGGAAAGAGAAAGGTGCACTGTAACTTCAATAAGATGCTATAGTAGACTTTTTTGAAACAAACATTTTTTCGTTAAATATTTCCTATATTGAGACATTTCCCATATTGAATATAAAGAAATTTACTTTCTGCAAGACAAGGTCTCAAAACAACTCCATTGTTACAGAGAAATCACTCTGTATATGAGCCTTGTTATCTGTCACCCTTCTTTAATTACTTTATTGATACAATTTTCCCCTCCCCCTGAATTTTTCTCAAAACATATTGTCATCTTTTTTCCATTCCATTCCATTCCATTCCATTGTTGTGTCAGTTTCACATTAGCTGTTTTCATTTGCATCGTCAACTATACTATCGATGAACTATACAGGTTCTCCTTGCCTCATATATTTATTTGAGTATATCCAATTTTTTGTCTTTAGCTAGAGAGCAGCTCTCACCTGGAGCTCTCTCTTCTGACACAACAGCTTGCTTTTGTTATACGCAGGAGAATTAATGTAAATGATTCACAAGACCTCTCCTTCTACCAGGCAAGTTTTGACCTTTAGTATTGCTTTAGTTCGTAGTGTAAAACTGTCCTTATGCCTCTCAGATATTGGTACGTAAACAACTGCTAAGAACAGTCCTTGGCCACAGGTTAAACTCAGCCAGCTCACCATACCAGAAGAGCCTACAGGCAGTCTCCACTTGTGCATGGAGTCCCAGCATAAATTTCTCACATGAACATTCTTTTTGGACAAAGTTGTGATTTTTTAAGTAATTGCATATAATTTCACTGAATTTCACTGAATTATTAGAGTTGGAAGATCATCTAGTAGAGATCATCTAGTCCAACTCCCCTGCTGAAGCAGGATTGCCTAGAGCTAGAGCATGTTACTCAGGACTGCATCCAGGTGGGTCTTGAAAATCTCCAAAATAGGGGATACCAGGACCTCCCTGGGCAGCCTGTTCCAGGGCTCTGTCACCCTCACTGTGAAGTAGTTTTTTTTCATATTTGAGTGGAACCTCCTATGTTCCAAGTTGTACCTCGTCCTCTCACTGGCAACCTCTGAAAAGAATCTGGCTCCCTCCTCCTTCAACCCACCTTTTAGATACTTAATAATAATAGCTCGAACCAACAAAAAGGAGAAACCTCTGTCCACAGACAGGACCTGTGCCTCACACCCTGGGAAAAATCTGTCTGACCTCCAGCTGGTGCTGCATGAATGTGAGGTCCCCAACATCCTAAGACAACAGATTTACTGTCTGTATTCCTCTTACTCTATCTTATTAACCTGACTCTTTATTAAGCCATTTTTTCCAGGCCTTTCTTGCTAAGATTGAGATTGAGAAAGAAACCTAAATGATCTCTCTCTCATTTTACTCCCAGCACCCCCCAGTGCAGCAGATATGGTGAGGAAAATACTACTATGTAATGTCTAAAGGAGAATCGAAATGTCCTGGAACTACAATTGCACCAGTCAGAAATGCCTTCCTGAACCTAAATCATTTTAGACCTGATAGTGACCTCAAAGTGATTACAAACATAAAGAAAACACCCTTAAACCAATTTTTCTTTTTCTCCCACAAATAAAGAAATTGATGTAGTGGGGCAAAGGTTTAAAAATATTATTTAGGAGTTTTATTTGGATTTAAAACAGAGAACTCCAATGAGAATGTTTTCAGTGGAAACTTCACTTTTTCAGAATAACTTAGGCTGTCAGTTTAAAATATGTCAGAAATGTGAGAAAGCCAAGATATTCTTCACTTTACTTTGCTGTTATTAGTAAATTTACAAGCCATAATTCCTCCTCTTCATGTCATTTTGAGTCTACATAGGAGTGATATCTACTATGTCTTTTTATGCAGACCTATTTTGTGTAGTTTAAAATAAATTTAAACAATACGGAGCCTAGAAGCAAAAATAAAGGAAAAGTTCTACACCATATTATATATCCCACATCCCTACACCCCAGTAATACCATACAGTGTCAAAGAAATGAGACTATCAATTCTGGAAGTGGAATGAGGATGTAGAAGTAAAGTAATCCAGCATGAATATGAAAGAGGACATATATTCCACTGTCATGGTTTTATGGCTATGGCCTTGGAAGAGTGTTTTAATGGAGCTGGTGTCTCATACCAACCTATTTATATAAAGCAGAGATGGAGATGAAAGAGGGAACTTTTTATTTCATATATAAAATATGAAGTGTGTCGTTTTTCAAAATTGCTTAGGATTTATTCCCTTATTTTAAGAGTTCTCCATTACCAAGACTTGAATAGATTCAGTGTTCAAATTTCAAAGGCTAAACCTTACCATTGTTGAATTTACTAGATTTTTGAAGATATGTGGCAAGATCAAGATCTACAAAGTAGAACAGGTTATTTGTCCCTTAGATTCATTTGCAACTGCAATTCCTTAAGTTTTCAAAAACATTTTTTTTGTTTATTTACTTTTTGGGGTGAAGAATAAAAGATCTGTAACTAGTTATGGGGGAATTCTTCTCATGTAATTTTACAAGTCTACATCATACACTCCTAGACCTAAGACAGATTTTGGCCATCCTATCTAGTCAACAGAGAACAGTTGGTACTTCTCACTTTGTTCCATCAGAGATATTTTAGACGTCTACCTTAGGATAAGTGTAATTGTATCATAGGCAGGTTGAAGGAATTCCACTCATCCCTTATTACTAACATCTATTGTTTCAATTGCTTAAATTTTCTATATTTTTTTTTTCTTGTTTTATTTGGGGAGGGTGTGGTTTGTTTTCTTAGTTCATTGACACATTTTCAATTCCTTTTGGGTAATATTATTTCCTGTTTTTCAGAGCATTTAAAAAACCCCTTAGTCATAGGCTATATAGTTTCAAAATATACTAAGTTATGTTTTTACACCTGCTATTTATGCAGCCAAAAAAGTTGAGCGAAACTGTCTTCTGAGATTGCTGATATTACTGGTTAATTATAAAGTAGTGACTCTAATGATCAAGACAACTTATCTCTTTGTTTATGTCATCAAAACTTATCTTGTAAGTGCCTTGAATGACTTCTTTCCATGCAGGCTTCTAAGACTATAATCAATTCTAATTTTCTCTATTTTTGATAAAATCACTGCTATTTCCTCACTCATATCCTGTACTGTCTGGAATTTTATTATTCTGTCTTTCTCTAGTTCTCTTTTTTATCTTTATATCAATTATTTACTGTCTTCTTTCATTCTGCAAGTCCTCCTTGAATGAGCTCTCTTGCTTGTATAGATTTAAACTCCACTTCTAACAAAATTAATCTTAAATTTATCAATCTTTCATATTCTTCATGTCCAATCTCACATTTTATTGGTCTTCAGTCTCTCTCTCACAGCCCAGAAAGACAACACGGTGAAAACAGATCTAATTTTCTTCCTGAACCTTATTGACTACCTTTGTTCTTTGCTGTGATGTTTAATCATTCTTCTTGTCTTTAAAACCCAAAAGAATCAGGATATTGTCTTGTCTTTTCTTTTCCTCCCTGCAGACAGATATTAAGCAAAGCCTATTGCATCCTTCTAAAATTTGCTTCTTTTTTTTTCCCCTGCTAACAAATTGTAGATCTATACACTTTAGTTTTGATCCTTTAGATGCTTATCTCAGTGATATTAATGTCATCCTCATGGAGTCTAAGGAAATAATGTTATTGGCACTCTATTTTTGCCTACCATTTGATTGTATTTTGATGGGGGTTTTTGTTTGGTTTTATATTTTTTTTGGGGGGGGGTGTTGTTTTTTTGGTTTTTGTTTTTTAGTTATGCCACTGATTTTCCTAATTCTTTGTGGCTCATCTTTAATATCCTTGCAAGCACTTGATTGCGAACATAACACAGAGTATGATAGCTTTCTTGGTCACATGCTATTTTCCTTCTGTATTTCTTCCCTTCTCTTCAAGTATAGATAACAGGCAACTGTAAGAGTTGCCAAGGGGAGTAATTTCCTGTGTACTACTAAAAACTATATTGGTCTATGAAGCTCATAAGCTGTTCCCCATGTTCCTGGACCCTGTCTTCTACCTGCCTTTCAGATGTCCCTACCTTCAGTAGCTTTCCTTTAATTTTCAAATTTTTCTGAATAACATATCTCTTGTCTCATTTATGAAACAAAAGTAAATATTAGTACAAGCATGTAAACATGTGCACCACCAAGACTTGTCAGCAAAATTAGATGAGCTGATCTTTACAATGTGGTCTTTTTAATGCATGACTGGTATTATTATTGCCACTTTCTTCTGTAGTTCTCACTTGTGACGTTTCACTGTATTGAAATTAAACTAAGCTAAAATGTTCTCTACAAATAGGCTGTGTTGTTGCAGAATTTATGAGCATGTTGTGGAAATCTAAAATAAACCAATATTTTCTTTGCCTTTTAGAATCATTCCTACTTCTGTAATACAAATTAGTACCCCTGGGAAGGCAAATATTTTTTTTAATGAATATAGTAGATGAAATAGTAGAAATATGCTTTATTACCACCTGGTGTGCTTAAATGGAATGCCAGTGGATAACATTTGCTTGCCAACCTGCTGTGAAAAAAGACATAGTGGCAAAAAGATTAATCCAGAGTATCTGTGAGATGAAGCATAAGAAAAACCTTATCCTCTTAATCTTGTGCATGAAAACACTGTATGCATTGATCGTCCTGGCTGAAGAGAGGGAAATCTTCAACATCCACAATTGTTGTACATACATGATCTTTGACCGTCAATATGCATTATAACCATCTGCTTGCTTACATGGCATTATTCCTGCTCACAAGATGATATGACAGTTAGCTAGGCTACAAATGCAGTTCAGTTACTTGGCAGCCTTCAACTCCACAAGAGACTTTTTTCTGTTGGAAAGAGTATCACATCAACCTCTGTGGGTTAACAGGATGTTGAACAGATTGTGGAAGAGCAAAGACCAGAACAAGGAGTAGAATAAGCAGAAATGCTAACAAAAGACAACCCGTAAACAGCGCCTAATGACCCTACTATTTAGAGAAGAATCCTCAGGCCTGGCAGTTGGGTTTTGCAAGAAGATGTTGATTGGGCAAGAAAATAATGCTGAGGGAGTTAGTGATCTGGAAGACTATATAACTGAGTATTGCTTGTAATAAACGATTCTTGTTGCAGCTCTGACAGGGTCGGTGCCTTCGTATGCTATAAACCTCTAAAATTTTTCACATCAGTGACACCTATTCATACCTGTATGCCAAAAGTTAAACATGAAAGAACCACTATTAAAAACTTCTGTCACCAAAAAGGGGCACATGCAGGATGTCAAAATGTGTATATGTTACATTAAATAAATACTTACAGTACCTTTGCAAAAAAAAACCTTCTTGGCAAAAAAGGATCCCAGAAGATTGTGTCAAACAAAATGGAGACAGGTTCATAAGCAGTTAAATGGATATGATTTATGCTTACCTTCTCAAGCAAGAGCAGAAAATGAAGAATGTTGTCTTCATAGAATTAAAAATCAGTGTGTTAAAAACACATCCTGAACAGATTTTGCTCTTTTACGTCTTTATTCTTTTCAGAGATTATTCCAATATTCTCTCAAAAAGCTTTTGGATTATTTTCTTAAGTATAATATGCAAAACTAGGATTAATGTCTTTAAAAATCTGTCTAGAGTAAAAAGGACTACCTATACCAACACTTTTTGCTTCAGCAGTTAAGCATCCCAAAGTTTTGAAAGAGCTTACCTTCTGATTTAGAGGAGCGAGATCATCCAAAGAAATAACACCTCAACTGAATATTGCATCAAGTAGATATATTTTTCTTTTATTGAAGTCTTAAGATATGATTGGTATGGTTGGAAGTCTAAACAGTATGTTTAATATGAGGCCTATGCAAAACAAAGGGTTGTCTTCAGAAAAAATCCATTTATGACAATGGAAAGTGTAGTTGAAAACTAAATGGGTCAAAGAAATTAAAGAGGTGTTGGATAATTTTTTTAAGAAGTGAAAGACTATGTAGGAAAAAAAAGTAACAGTTATTTTAAATAACTGAGTTTTATTAAGTGAAAATCAATGTCTCTAAAACATAAATAATACTTTTCATTTTTAAATTTTTGTTATTTTTTTACAAGGATCAGGCTCCAAATTTGATCAAATTAATTTTCTTGTAGAAAATTTTAAATTTTATATATTGCTGGAGCTTGGGTATTGCAGCTAATATATAATGGTCTTCTTTCTATTTTAAAAAGATTTTTACAGTACAAAGAGATGATATTGTGGAGCAAATCTACTATTATAAGTTTCTTCAGAAGACACTGTATTTCTCCATTTAACTAGCTTTATTCTTTCATAGGTATCTCTAGATTAATAGAGTAGCATATTGGAGATAACAAAAAATGGGTATCCTGTGTTAATTCAAAATGCACGTTTATGGCCATGAAAATTGCAACCTTTTCATTTTATTAAATGATTTAGATACCCAGATCTCCTGAGCTCATCTCTTTGGATTTCAAAGTTCTTATTCTTATATTAAAGACTTCACTAATAATCTATGATTCTTTGAGACACAAGAAAATATTGTACTGCTTTTCTAAATTAATAGTTTTTTTCTTCTCTGATATTTTGCACATTTGATGTGAAAACGGTTCTTCCTATGCTAGTGCAAGAACCTGTGCTGTTGGCATAGGAGATCTGAAAGTCTGGAAGCAGATGTAATTCGATTGCAGCCTTACAGTAGAGAGTGGATTGTTATAATCTATGAGTGACAATCTGTCTTGAAGAAGCTTAAATTCCCTAACTGCAGGGACATTTGCCTACAACATAGTGGTACTCTCATTTTATGCTGAACTCTGATGACAGTGCTTTTTGTTGGCACAGAACAGTGTAGTATAGCACCCTGTGTTCCTCATGCCATCATTCTTAGCTTCTTAGTGGGATTATGTTATCCATATTTTCCCTTTAAATGGATGTTTGGTGGAAACATTACTTTAGAAGAGGTCAGAAACAATCAAGGAAAATTTGCAACTAAAAAAAGACTGAATTTTTATACTGTCAGTTTCAATGTTGCATGTAATTACTTTAAGTGCTTAGTCTCACCAATCTTTCTTATTCTTTATACATGGTAAGTTAAAAGTTACATTTCTTACACTGTTCTAACTTTGTTTTAAGTTTATTGAGTTAGAAGTATAATGACAATGCTTACCTATCTATGAAAGCTATCTGTTCCTTGCTTAGTAAATCAATACTATGTTAACCTGAACGTTAAGATACTGCCAAGGTCCACCTGCAAAAGTAAAGAGATACAGGTAAGGAGAAAAATAAATGAGTGTTTCACTTTTTACTGCTGTTTGCATTGTTCAGTTGCCTAGAAAAACAGAAAGCTTAGAGTTAGATTAGCTTAACACTTTGATTTTCCTTGCTATTTGCCAAGGTCGTTGATAGGAATTGAATTCAAGCAACATTAACTTTAAGTTAATGACTTTGCTTTTGTGTGTATGGGAATGTGAAAATATTTGCTGATGTTGTTTGCTGCCAGAATGTGCTATGCAGGTTGCAGACCAACAGTTCGGTTTCTAATGTTTAATAATTCCTATGTAGCTTTTTAGTCCTGCTTTTCAAAAAGATGCCTGGAAACTAATTACAGTAGGGCCTGTTGTAGTCTTTATCTCAGAAACAAAAGAACTATTAAGCACTACTGATATACTTTTCACTTGGTTTATTATAAGAAAAGGTAATGCACAAAAAATTAAATGCAAGAGCCCTGCATCAAGCTTATTGGATCTTAACATACAACGTCCCTTTGAGGCAGAATCTCTGCCTTTTTGTTGCTGCTGTTTTTAATCCCATTTAAAATATAAGAATATCCTTATGAGAAACCTACATAAGAATGAAAAAACTCTCACTCTCATAAAAGATTTCGGGGTTTTACAGAACAAAGTGGAAGCAGTTTGTAAGATGTGAAAGTGTTTATTAGGTTTTTATAACACTTCCAATACCTCCAGCAACTGTCAGAAGTTTATATTGCTTTTATTTCCTTCCCTCATCCCTGCCCCATATCTCTGAGTACTGTGAAGCAGAAATTAAAATCAGTTGTGTCACAGCTAACCAGAAGCAAATGAACAGTGCAGTTGATTCTTGTAGCTGCGAATATATTGTCCAAAGGACCTTTAAGGTTATATGGTAAAATTGGTTTCACCAGTACCTGAATGGAGGACAGGCCTCAATTATGCTCATAAACAATGAAAACAACTCAGTGGCCTTTGGAAATGCAGCCAAAAGTTTTGCCTGGAGTTTTTGAAGATAATACCATTTCTGTGAGATTGGAGAGTTGGTATTTCTTTTTCTGTAAGCTGTTTACATTTTTTATAAATTTAAAGTATTGGTTCGTGTGAAGAAGAAAGATTGCAAACTAAGACACTGATCACAGAATTTTTTTTTAACCACTGAACTCAAATAGAATTCTAGAATTTTTTCTCTTTCATGAGAAACAATGACCTACATCTTTTCAAAATAGCTGACCTTAGGGACCTGTCACTGCCAGTGTTATTTTTCAATGTTGAACAGAACCTTTATTATAGAACATATTGGGTTTTCAATAAAGAAAATAAATCCTCTGTCAGAAGAAGAAAAAAGAATTACAAACCAGCTATAAATGGAGAACCTTTATTTAATAAATGTCCTAAATTATCCTAGGTAGCCCAGCATCTCAGAAATTATGCAGATGCTTTCACATCTATTTTGTTACAAACTGCCATAGAATATTTATAAACTGCCTCATGTGGCAAGACAGTTGAGGTCAAAGCAAACTGAAGCATTATATAGGACAAAATATATTTTAAAAAATTCAGAATCATCAGTCAGTGTCCAGAAATGAAACTTAGTTATGCTCTGTTAAAATCCTAAATAAAACATCTGTTGCTGAGTTGTGTCAATATATGCTGAAATATTCATCTTTGTGAGGGTACTGCAGTGGTTTTTGCTTGATTCAAGCTGCAATAACAACATTCATGTAACAGAGGCTTCCTGCTCGTACAATAGATTTAAAATGCATTTCAAGAGTCTATGCATATATTCATTGATGGCCTCACCATGATCCTAGGAAACAGCCACTCTGGCTTCATGAGACCCATCTTCAAGATATATCCTATTCACAGTTGCAGCTGAAGAGAGTTGACATCAAAAGATAAAAGTGAGTCAATTGTCAGTTTGTGATTGCTCTCAAGCAAGATCTTCTATGGAAACTATCTATGATACTGTACGATACTGAAAAAATGTCCAGTATTTCTAAGCATCCAGACCTATTTATAGGGATCTTTTATATAAAGTTACCTATGTGGAGAACAAATCTAGGTACATATGCTTTTTTGCTCAACTATAAATGAAACAAAAAAATGCTATCTGTATTAAAGTAATAATGAAAAAGAAACACACAAAAAGCAAAGACTTATTTTCCAAAATTGTATATTTCTATTTATATATTCAAAAGAGTGTAAGTTAATAACTAGTTACTACTGTACATGTATTTAAATAATGAAATTATTTTTCTGTTGCTTATTTATTAGACAGTTTATTATACACTTAGTTAATTTTTCCCTTGAGTTATAATTGAATTATTTTTGTGGACAAGTGGAAAAATCTCAGTGAAAGAAAATCATAGAGAAGGAAAGTATAAATATAATCCTTATGATAATTTCTAGAAATATTGGCAACGTACGATATTATAGTGGATTAATAAAAGGAGCTAAAGAAGCTGAGACTGTAAGAAATTCCAGTCTTGTGCTACAGTGAGAGTTGGAACATTATTATATAATGGGTGACTGTACAGAATCCCTTGAGTCAAGGTAAAGTTGGCAACTGACTAGAAGAGTCGGTGTGTTAGGATAGTGATGGCAACTCATACAATGAATTTGAGTTGCTCCTGAAGTGCCTCTTTTTGAAGCATTAAAGACAGCTATGTCTGATAATAGAATCATAGAATCATAGAATGTTTTGGGTTGGAAGGGACCTTAAAGATCATCTAGTTCCAAGCCCCCTGCCACGGGCAGAGCCACCTCCCACTAGAGCAGGTTGCTCAAAGCCCCATCCAACCTGGTCTTGAAAACTTCCAGGGATGGGGCATCCACAACTTCCCTGGGAAATCTGTTCCAGTGCTTCACCACTGTCACTGTAAAGAATTTCTTTCTAGTATCTCATCTAAATCTCCCCTCTTCCAATTTAAAACTGTTGCCCCTTGTCCTTTCACTACGCTTCCTGACAAAGAGTCCCTCTC
>JAOQGH010000001.1:106125820-106158846 GCA_025769975.1 Gallinago jamesoni | reverse complement strand
AACAGATCCATGTCCTTCCTGTGTTGAGGACTCCAAAGCTGGACACAGTACTCCAGGTGGGGTCTCACGAGTGCAGACTAGAGGGGCAGAATCACCTCCTGTGTCCTGCTGGCCACACTTTTCTCGATGCAGCCCAGGATGTGGTTGGCTCTCTGGGCTGCCAGTGCACATTGCCAGTTCATGTTAAGCTTCTCATCCACAAGCACTCCCAAGTCCTTCTCCTCAGGGCTGCTTTCTAGTCATTCTCTGCCCAACCTGTATTTGTGCCTGGGATTGCCATGTCCCAAGTGCAGGACCCTGCACTTGGCTTGGTTAAACTTAATGCGATTTGCATGAGCTAAGAAAACTCTTAGACATCATTCACAAATACTACAGGTATACATTAAATATTTGTTTAGAAACTGTTTCACTATAGAGGTCTCCTTGAGTTTGGGTAACTAATAAAATTAACCTTTCTCCATATTCTTTTTACTTCTTCCTGCCAAAAATGTCTCTACTAAAAGAGAAGTATTTAAATGCACAACAATAGAAGGAGGAATACCTAAGTGCTATTTAAGCTTAGATGATTGCTGCAACTCAGGGCAAGAATTAATTATGGTTATACTTGGGGGAAAAGAAAAAAGAAGTACAAATTATGCTTTGTATATGGAGTCCCATTCAGGAAACTTAGAAAGAAATTTAGAAGAAAAAGACACAAATACGTGAGTTCTCAAATAGATACAATTTTGTCCATCAAATATTCTGACTCATAGTTCCCAGCCGTATGTGACCCAAATCTCTTTTTCCATTTGTATTTGTCTTTCAATTCTCTTATTTCCTTTTAACTTCGTCTAAGATGATTAAGACATTTAAGATTCTTCATGTCTTCAGTCTACTTATCAATACTGTTATGCCTGTGTTTCAAGGGCAAGGAATGGAGTGTAATGAGGAATAAAATTTTTAAGCCAGGTGGACACATTTTCTCTCTGCTGTGTCTGCTTTCAGTATTCACCAGTTTTTAAAGCCTGAGAATAGACTTCCACTCAAATCAGGTGGCAATGGTATGAGAAATAGCTTATACCTGAAATTAAATTACTACAGTTTTGAGAGAGCCTGGAACCACCTCCAATTTTAGTCTTAAATAAACAACAGGCACAAATAGCCAGTAGGAAAAAAAAATGTTGCCTGGTTAACTTATAAGTCCTTACTTAGTTTCTTACTTTAAAATAAGGTAACCTAACTTGTTTCAGTTCATATTTTCCTCCAATACAAAAGGGAGAAATGTATTTTTTTTAAGAAATCAACTCTTTCTTGACCTCGAGGCCACTTAGAATAAATTGCAAACTTCAGTCTAGAGATCAGACTTCATTTAAGCATATGCCTCAAGTGACCTCACAGAACATAGTCCTATGTTTAGTAACAGCTCCTTTCTTGAACTCTACCAACACGGAGGCTACTACAGGCTTGAAATAAGCATCCATGCAGTGTGTGGAAACATGCATTTCAGGTCTCCAGTGCAGAATCAATCCTTTGAATAGTAATCAGGATTATTGATGTGATTTAAAATACTTCTTTCAGTGTGATAACAAAATACATGTGTTAAATATGATAATTGCCAAATTATTCTTTGTTACTGTTCTCCTTGGTACATTGGTGTTCCCACAGAGAGAGAACTACATATGGGCATAGGCAGAACCAGTCATCTACATGACCAGTTTTCCTGATTTTCAGTCTCTTTTCATTCACAGAGCTGCTCAGGAACGCTGAAGCAGCTGCAACAATTGAGCCAAAAATTCAACTAGAGACAGCCTTGACTGAAGCTGCTTGAGGTTTATTAATTTTGTTTGCAGTTTTATTTACTTACTAGAGCTATAGTGAAGATGACAAGCTGTTATTGTTAGAGGAATAAACAAACCTTTTTTTAAAATTTTTTCTACTCTTTTCCCATGTTTTCATTTTCAAAAGAAAAGAAAAGAAAAGAAAAGAAAAGAAAAGAAAAGAAAAGAAAAGAAAAGAAAAGAAAAGAACAGAACTAAAACCTAAGTTCTCTTTATCCTTCTTTCTTTCCCAGGAGAAAGATACTTCTACAGGAAATATGTTCAGCAGAAACAAAAGTCCCTTTGAGAAAAGTGAAAATAAAGACATACAAAAAAAAATATAATTCCAGAATTATTTGAAGTAGAAACACAAGAGAAAATACTCCTTATGGCAAGGTTAGCTGGTCTTAGGAGTTGCCCAAAATGTGAAATATCATTAAAGTAGTATGCTTTAAGAGCAATCTGGTAGAGAAGAATGGGCTGGAAAATCTCATACATCTTTTCAACTGCCCATAGAAAATATTAATTTTGTGATTGCATGTGAATGAGGAGAAATACAGAAATTAATATAGAGATATATAGAGTTTAATGCTGTTTTTTTAAAGGAAAGATTCTTTGATACCGAACTGAAATGAGTCAAACCTCTTGCAATAGTGTTTTCTTTGTAGGACTTTGATTTTAGTGTATCTTCCAGACATACAGACCATGTTAATTATAAAAAAAAAAAAACAAGCCAAGAGATATGTAGAAAGTTGACTTTAAACAACATTGTAAATCAGGTATAGATGCCTATCTGACATTTAATATAAGCACAGAGAGACTGATAATGCATAGATCTTTTCAAGTTGTGTCTCCCACCTTCCAGAACCTCATTCCATCACTGTGCATATACCATTGAGACTACCAAGGTCATGATTTAGCTCTTATGTCTAAGCAATTAAAATCCTCTCTCATTCTCGCATTATACCCCACATGTATGTCTTTTTATGTGTGTTTATACATTCTCAATTAGAAAATCTATTTCATTTCAATTCTGGCATGTTGTGCAATTAGGAATCTTCTGTAAAAAAGAATTAATGTATGCTTAGTTAGAAAGCTCTTGTATTGAGAATGAAGAGTGGGTGAGCACTGGATATGTTTTGACTCTAAATGTCTTATCTTCATTTTGTTTTTAAAGTCCAACTGATGTCAGTGGAGAACATACTTTCTGCATCACCACGCTTGGATTTGTATGGGGTGTTTTGTTTATTACAATAGTGTTTTATTTTATAATTACTTATTCTTTTAAAACACTTTTCTTCTTAGATCTGAGTTGCATTTCCTTGACATTTCAGCCTAAAGCATTATTTCTTAAAATTAGGGCAAAGTAAAGGCTTCCACACTGCAGTGCAGTGTCAAATATGATGTTAGGATAAACAAGTACATTTCTGTATGTATAATGAATAATCTAGACTTATGGCTGAGTTGTAAGAAGGTAGTCATTTAATGAATTCAAGGTGATAGTACATTATTTCCTTGACAGTGAAGGACAAATGGTTTTATTTGTTATTAATGGATGCTACACTTTTAATGTTCACTGATAAGACTAAAAGGTTAATGTAGTGGCATGCCAAAGAAAAGCACAGTGTAAACTGAGTATGAAAAATATTTCTGTGATGTGAACTGACTCCTTTCATAAAGCCATACATCAGAAAGTAGATGTTTGTTTGTGCACCAGATTAGCCCAGATCCATATTCTACATAAACTAATTGATATTTTTCAGTTTAATTGGCATCCAGACAACAGAAATAGAAAGTGCCTTTCTGGAAATTGTTGGTAGTCTCATATCCAAATGACCTTCAGTCTCAGAGGGAGGTTCTGCAAATACGATGTGAATTTATTATGGTGTTCAGCATTTATTCAAAGAGACACAGTGAACAACAAAGTCACAAGAAATAAGGTTATCCATCATCTCCACAAAAGCAAAGAAAAAAACAACCAACTTAATTCCATAACTTGTATTTAATTACTGCTTTGGTTTGCAAATCCATTAATATGAAGTATATTTTAAAATAATCACATGATTTTGAAATAATAAACAGGATCCATAGTAATCATATTCCAGTATTAGATTTTAAAATCTTATTTTAATTAGGAAATTGCAATCTGGAAAAAAGAACTTCATTAAAAAAAAAATTCCTCTTCAAAAACCCCATGTGTCCTTCTCACTTATTAAACTAATTCCTATATACATACTTGCATCCTTTTTTTCTTTTTTTTTTTTTAATTTTGCATATGATTTTTTCTCTGGATCCTGCAAATACTTGTGCTTAGCTTCACACAAGCTGGGCCATGGAGTTAAGTTGAAATTCCTGAGTGACTGTATGCCATCCAAGAAACCGGCACGAAAGCTTGGGGAATAAATAGTTTGTTACTTCCTAACCATGAAAATTGATTCCTGTTTACCATTTGCTGTTTTTATTACAAGTTTTCTCATGAAAACAAGTGATGGAATTTGAATATAGGTTTTACTGATGTAGCTTTCAGTATGGAGCCATAAAACTTCACCTTCTTATATTTTCCTTAGAGATTATTTTCTCCTCTTTCCCCAGCTGGGTCTACTTATCTCAAAGCTGCTGAACTTTGTCCAACTATTGTCCATACAGTGGTTTCAGTGATTTCTTCTGACTAACTAAACATCTGCTGGCTCACTTGCTGACTACTACTTAATAAGAAGACCTTATGAAGAGTTTTTTTGAAAAAAAAAGTTCTGAAAGAACTAATTGTGTGACTGTATGTGTTTTTACTTGATGGGGGAAATAGAAAGGAGGATAAGAAAATGTATACATTAACATAATTTCTAATCCAAAATTGGTGACTGCAATTTATCAATGTTTACCAGTCAACCATCTCCACAGAAGTCCAGTTCCAAAACCAATGTGAGGTAACTTGGGAAGTTAATTCTAAAATTGAAAAAACTCATTTTTTTGTGCCTTTTCAGTCATTATTTCTGTTATTTGAAGGATTTTAAGAGCATGGTTAGATCCTTTTACTGTTGAATAGAATAGAATTCTTGCATAGAATGCAAGAATGTAAGGATTATTGTGTAGTAATAGATTATAATGCATTTTAAATAGTTCTCATGTAATCTCTTTAGCAGCCATGGGACTACATGTTTATGTAATTGCCTTTAAGCATTAGGGACCTAAGCATTTGGAGGGTTTGCCTCTAAAAGATTAGATAAAACAAATTCTCAAATTGAAGTAACCATTCAAAATCTAGGGGAACTAAGTTTGTCCTTGTGTATTACAAAGGAGAACTCTAGAAGTTAGATTTATTTTCCACAGGCCATTTTCTACCTATTTTCTGATTTATTGTCCTTTCCTTCCTTAAGTCAATTGTTTTTTACTTTGTTATGCTTCTCTTCCAGTGCTGAAATTTGTGTTTCGTGCTATTTTGTATTTAATCCCACTCAGATTGCATTCCACATTCTCTTTCTTAACAGACTTCAATCTTGAAACACTTCTCTTACAGTATCTTTCTTTACTTTGTTCATTAAAAGTTTTATCAATAAATAAAATAAATGTTGGGCCTGTCTTTTATTCCCCTTCTTCTTGGTATCTGGGCAGTTAATATCTTCCTTTTCTCCCAGATTTTGTGCTTTACATAATTCTTACAATTTTTTCATAATGACCAAAGCTTTTTGATTTGTCTTCTAGCATAGATCACAACACTGAAGCAACCAGGCAGTTTTCAGTCAGTGTCCCTCAATATTTTGAACCCCAAAGTAACTATCCATCTTTGATTTTTAATGAATCTGCTTTGTCCCCTTTCTGTCCTTAATGAAAAAGTTCTACCCTTTAAAATTAATAATCTAGTCATATTGTTATCTGGATAAATCCTCTGGGCACATAGCAGTTTTGCTGACAATTTATTATCTCCTGTTTATTTCCCAATTTGTTTTGTGTTAGTATATGGACCCAATTTGTTTTGCATTAGTATATAAATATATAAAATTAAAGCAAATTAATTCACCATGCTGCTTCATGATATTGCAAATACTCCTACATAAATCAGTTTTGTTTGTGCTTCCCCATGAGTTTTTTCCATGATTACAACAAATTTATGTCTGAGGAAGGTTTTCTACCTTTCAAAAAATTCCTTACTTGCTCTGCCTGTTTCCAGCTGATGGAATTTCCCAGAATGAAAAAATGAAAAAAAAAAGTGAAATCTGAAATCTGGCTGAGAAATTTCAGGCCTAAATTTACAATTTACAAATTTGCAGTAGATTTAAGGGTCCCACTAGAGTTTAAAGCCCAGTAATGTTGGGGGACTGAACTCTACTTTGCATCACCAAAAATCGTAAGAATAGCGTCACCTCTTGGAAAGATTTTAATGTTATCCAGCAGTCAAATATTTTTGTAGTGATTTTACATGAGTGAAAGTGTGTTTTTCCTGCAATTATCAATGGTGCTCTGTCCATCAACCATAGGTGGGGTGCCTCTGGGAAAGTGTATTTAAGAAAGGACAAAAAACCCACCAGACACCGAGGGAAACAGGGGGTGGAGGGCGGGCCAAAAAATAAGTGAAAAATAGAAGAAAATGAGAGACAGAAGAAGGAAGAGGGAGAAGAAGAGGTGCTCCATAGCACTGGAGCAGATATCCTTGCAGCCATGGGAGGACCCCAATCTGAGGCTATTTTTTTTTCCTGAAGGACTGCAGCCCATGGAGAGGACCACACTGGAGCAGGTGAAAAATGATAAGAGGAATGAGCAGCAGAGAGAAACCACTATATAGTGACTATAACCCATAGAACTATAAATGATTTATCAGAATATTTTTTTTTTAAAAAAAAGGAAACGTAAAAAGCAGCAAAATAATAAAAATATGTTTACTGTTATTGTTAAACACAATATGTCAGGATTATCATTTGCTTTTAAAAATCCAGTTTAGCAAAAGGTACAATCAAAAATTGAATGTAACTGAAAATGTGAAACATGGTCAGTGAGACAGGAGTGTAGGACTTTATATCTCATGCACCATCAGCATACAGCAAACTGATGTTTTATAGCATGCACATTTGCATAGGACTATTGAACTTGAACTGCCAGAAGTTTTTCTTACGCTGCGTAGAGTTCTGAATTTCACAGTACAGTACATTAGACTAACACTAGTGGAAAAATGATAGCTGTTACAATGCTTCTGAGCAACTGCTCAGCTTTATGATCTCCGGGCACTTAAAAAAATTGTCCAATCACATTCTCAAAGAAGAAAAAGCATTTATACATATTAAAAGATGCCAACCTGATTTTGTTATCTATGCCTGTGTTTTGTTTTGTTTTTTTTTCTAAAGTAATTTAATTTTAAAGCAGTAATCTTATATATTGTTCCTCTTTGTGTTTATTTAAATAAATTATAAATTACATGAGACCAAAAAATATTTAATTCAATTTTGGCATGTTGAATTATAGTGAGAAAAGGAGGCTTAAGGGAGACCTTATTGCTCTCTACAGTTACTTGAAATGAGGTTGTAGTGAGGTGGGGGTTGGTCTTTTTTCTCAAGTAACAAGCAGTAGAACAAGAGGAAATGGCCTCAAATTGTGTCAAGGGAGGTTCAGTTTGGGTATTAGGAAAAATTGCTTCACTGAAAAGGTTATCAAGCACTGGAACAGGCTGCCCAGGGAAGTGGTGAAATCATCATCCCTGGAGATATTTAAGACAGATACACATGGTGCTTAGAACCATGGTTTAGTGATAGGTTTTGTCAGTGTTAGGCTGATGATTGGACTTGATATCTGAGAGGTCCCTTCCAACCTAGACAATTTCATGATTCTATGGTCTAATTTTATATCAGATTTTGTCTTTACTTTGTAGAATGTAAAAGTAGAGAGAGTTCATATTTAGAATTTGTATTGTTGCAAGTCCTATTTTTTAAATGTTTTCTTTGTGTGCTTTTTATAAAGGTGGTTTGTTGGAGTATAATATCTCAAAATAGGTAAACATAATAAATTAATAAATAACTTCATACTTCAGCAATAAAGAAATTTTTTCAAAGGCAAAGGTAATACCCTGGAAACCTTCGGTATCTTCTACTAAAATGTATTTAACCTGTCATGTTTGTCTTAATCATGTTCATCTCTTCTGTTTATTTTACGTGTTTCTGTTCATTGAAAATACAGAGGTTGGATTAACTAAATTTGTGACTAATTCTCCATTGCTGAAAATTATTCTCTTCTGAGAAGGATTATAATCTCATGACATCATTGCAAATGGTGAAGATGACACCATTTCCATTATGGGTGTATATATATTAGTCTGTATAAAATATATCTTCCCATGTTTTTTTACTCTCCTTATTCCATTCATTTTATTATGTAGTATCTCAGCAGTAAATGCAGTAAGCAGTAAATTGATTATATTATCACAATTGTTTGATATTCTGAGGTATGCTGTGAGAGAATATAACCTTCCAATGATGTTTCAGTTTAAGGCACTTCAGAGATCAGTGCCTGCAGTGCAAGGTGTTTTGGTCAGGACACTTTTGCAAAGGCATTATTTTCTATATTTTTGTGACCTAGTTTGTACTTTTATATCCCTAAGCTGATACAGGACTTTCTGTGTAAAACCAGAACAGACTTAAAATTTCCATATTGAGGTCTTGTTAATAAGTCATGCTTGAAAATAGAGGTTGAGGTAGAAAGTTAGTTTAAGAAAGTTAGTTTCAACAAAAGCTGAATGCTCTTTTCCCTATATTGAGTACTGAGGAAATTTGGCTGATCTTTTTTTGTAGCAAACATTGATAATGTTCTTTAGCATAGAATTATGATGCTGTTTGCCAACCTTACATATGCAGCACAATTCTTATTGTTCAATAGAACTTTGTACTTTCTTCTTTGCTCTTTTTCTTTCACTGCTGCTGTACTTGGAGGAACAAATCACTGAAGGTTTCTGATCCAAGCTTTCTCACTTGTAAGAACTGAAAATCAAAAATTTTATAGGAATGCAGAGAATAGTCTTTAAAAAAGTCTTGAAAAATATGTTTGTGACAGTTTCAGAAATTCAAAATATATTCCCTATTTTATCAAGAAACTTATGCTGTGTTCTAATTTTTGTGCCCTTTTTTTTAAGCAGCCAGCCATGATTAAAAAATTATCCTGTATTTTTAGCAGCAGTTATTCTCATTAAAAGAGCTATAATTGAAACCTGTTTTATCTGTAATTCTAGTACATATAAGTATGACTGTGATGGAGTTCATTTCCTTCATAACAGTCCCTACGGTGCTGTGTTTTCAACTTGTGACTAAAACAGTGTTGATGACATACAGATGTTCTGGTTATTGCCGAACAGTGTTTGTGCAGAATCAAGGCCTTCACTGTTACTCACTCTGCCTCCTTCCCAGGGAGTAGACTAGGGATTGGAAGAGGTTGGGCGGGAACATAACATGGACAGGTGATCCAAAGTGACCAAACAGATATACCATGCCATACAGCATCACACCCAGCAACAAAAATTGGGGGTGGAGAGGCTGGTCTAGGAGGTAGCTATTACTCAGAGATTATTACTCAGAGCTGTGCTTCAATCTGCTTGTGGGAGATGGTGGGAGATTGCCTTTGCATTTTTCCCTTGCTTTTTTCCCCTCTTCTTTTCTTCACTCATGAAATGGTCTTTATCTAAACCAACCAGTCCTCTCACTTGTGCTGTTCCTATTATCTTTCTCCTGTCCCACTTGAGAGGGGAGTGAGTGAGCAGCTCTATGTTGTTTAATAGCTGTGGTACTTAGTTGCTGGCTGGAGTAAACCCATCACACTTAACAGTGATTCACCCTAACTGGATGAGTTTTGGGACAGGGGTTTAATAAGCATGCGGTCTTCATAGAGATCTTCAGGGCAGTGCTGAATTATCCATGTCTTGACTTTTCAAAGGTAAAATAGTCATTTGCCCCTTAATCATTTTGAAATATTCAAATAGTCAAGATCAGTTAGCCTTTACTACTAAGAAAGTATTGCCCTACTGGTACCTCTTGCTTCAGAAGACATTGACAGATGAAGCAACATTTTAGTGTCCTAAAAGACAACAGTGTAAGTAAGAATTGCATAACTAGTGATTTTTTTAAAATCAGATTCATTTTTACTGACAAATAGCCATATAATTTTCATTGTTTCCTTTTATGTCCAGGATAATAACATTTGTGTCACAGTTTCAACACATTTGAATGCATAGTAGCAACATTAAGATGATAGAGGTATATCTATATGTATCATGAAACATTAACTTCTATAAGAAATTAATAAAAACATTTTAATTCCATTAGAACATGCATATACAATAATTAATAAAATGGAAAATATTTACCTCCTAAGCCTATGCTCAAACACTTATAACTAACCTTTTAAAAAGCATTCACATGGACTGTCTTAGCCACAAATATAAAGTAACTGCTGCTCATTTGCCTTTTGTTTGTAAATTATTTCCATCATTTATGCAAAACTGAGGAAAAAGATGTTCAGTTATTTTCTAGTGAGTCTTTGATTATTTTCAGAAGTTTCATCACATTGCTGATAAAACACATCACTGATCATGATAGACCTTAATCATGCTTAGTGATTTCCAAACACAGATTATCATGAGTAAAACATCCACAGAAACATTGCTAGAAAGGAAGAATAGAGATTCAAAAGGTTCTTCACATACAGACCAATTTCAGTATATGGTAGAGTATCAGAGAGAAAGTTAACAGAAGTCTTATACTATGTCTGTAAGCAAGTTGGCAGAAAGGAAAAATATAAAAGTAAAAAGAAAAAGTTGAAACAGAAGATTTTGTATTATCTAGTTTTCTCAGACCAAACGACGATTGAAACGTAGAATGAGAAAATCTAGAGTCTGTTCTAGAAAACTCAGAATTAACCCCAAGAAAAGCATCTGAAATTGGTCAGGCAAAGCAATTCAATCTTGCCCTCCCCTGTTATGTAACTTGCAATGTGGTGTGGTTCTAGGAACAGGAGGAAGAATCCAGCAGCAGGAATACACAGCACAAAAGCATGGATGCTGCACATCAAGAGAGCAAAAATTTATGTGTAGCAAATTTTAACCTGGGGCAACCAATAAAGCAGAAGATCCAGCCAAGACTTACTGTGTGCGAGGCCTGTGTGCTAACCCAGTGTTGTTACTAGGGATGTCTCTGCATGAATACCCACACTGTTCAATACCAGAAACATTTTGTGTTGTATTCTTTCCCAGATGTTATGATGATCATGAACAATAATATTAGCAGAGTTAAAACATGCATAATGATCTTATTAATTGAATTGAATTGAATATTCAGTGATGTTCAAAGTTGCCTTTTGTATTTGCAGTGTTGCTGTGGTTGAATTCATCAGCATCAATAATTCAAAGGCAGTAGGTTCTGCCTGTTTCTTCCGACCACTTGAAACAATACAGTAGTAATCATATAGATTTATGAAACAGATCTTGCATATGAATTTTTTTTTTATCTGTGGTTGTTTCATTTTATTTTTCTTCAGTCAGTGTAAATTAAGCTGTGTAAATTCAAAAGTTTAAAAAACCCACTCTAATTTAAAGAGAATTCTTTTGTTTGATACCTTCAGTGGGAAACATCCTCTGCTGCTCACCTTTGGGAAGCAGTTTTCCTTCCCCGAATCAGTATTTTTTCACATATCCAACAAGCTATAATGATTTCCTTATTGTTGCTATTATTCTGGGACATTTTAAACATTTACGGCTGCTATGTTTGTTTTTAGTTTATTTTAACCAAAATTCTTCTTTATCTTCTTTATCTTTTTAAGACTTACACACTAAGAATCAACTTCCTGTTGACCTAGTTCATTGCCAAAATGTTGCAGAGGTTACTGAGCGGGGGTTTTTTTCACTCAAGAAGGCTTCAGACAGAAAACTGCAACAGACTGAGATACCTGAAGTTTAGGCTGATGCCTAGAGCTCATTAATTCCTTCAGAACAGTGAAGGTTGCTGTCTCTGCTGAAACTTGAAATGTATACAAGTTTCTGCAGTTTTACTGACTGCTACTGATGCAAATTCACGTTCCATAAGGCAGATAAGAAATCTGGCAATGATTTTGGTGCCAGGTTACTGTTTGTCGAAAGAAAATCAAGTACTTGTTCCTTGGTAGAATGTGTATTCCTTAGCCCTTACACATCCTCCTCAGCACCCCTTACAATCTGTATGTCAAAGAATAAAAGAACTCTGGAAATGTATTTCTGAATGTTTAGATCCCCGTTTGATTTTTTTCCCCAGATTGATACTAAATGACATACCCAGACACTGATGTGCTGCTACACCTACTGTAGAACAGCGGTGCCATTCTCTGGGAATTTTCATCTGCAGAAACACTATCAACAGCAAACTTTTTTCTTCTACCACAACATGAGCAGAAATTGTGTGCACACCTATGTTGTGCATCACTATTTCTTCTTAACGTCGAATATTTGTTCTTTTTTTCTTAAATGCCCATCAAAACATTTAACTACTTGATTAAATTTCCTAGGGGTTATTTTTTTTTTCTGTAATTATCCTTGCTTATTGCCTTATTAGCTTAACTTTCTGTGCATATAAACATACAGAAGACAGTTTGTGATTCATATAAGAGTTTTTGCGTATATGTAAACACATGCGTATGTAGATATACATACAAATATACACTGTATAGTATCACCAGGCCAATGACAAAACATGGAAAAGGCATATATAGAGATACATACGTATTTAGATATGTGTACATATAGATATATTTGTGTATAGATATTTATGCATACATAGATATTCTGCCTATGCAAGGGAAAATGGACCTTCCATGATATAACCTGAAGTAAACTGTTAGAGAGTACTCCATAAAATGGAGTCCTGCTTGTGCTACTGATACATTCAAAGTTAACAGGAACATGGAGGCAGGAAATGGACAGTATTATCTGCAATATTCAGACAACAAACACAGCAGTTCTGTGACCACAACAGCATGTAAAAGTAAATGAAATAAGATAGATGAAATGTGAGCATGAATGCAGCCGTTCCAATTTTGTTAATTAGTCTGTATTCATGCTTCAGTGATGCTGCAATTATGCTACCTCATCCTTGCGTAGGCCTATTGTGCAAATGCTGTCATTATGCTCCTAGTAGCATATAAAACAGTGCATGATATGAGCCACCTACAGAGATATCATTACAATTGTGTCAACTCAACAGTATGCTTCTTAAAATTTATAATTATTTGTCTTCACTGAGAAGCGATTTGTGAACCTATTACTAGTCTTTTTGAAGTTAACTTGATAATTTCTTTTATGTTTTATTAAACACCTGCCACTAAAGCTAAGATAATTGTGTATACCAAATTACAATATTTTAAAATGAGAATCAAAGTATACACCTACTTTTTAATAATTGTTTGGATATCAGGACCTTTTTTCCCAGTTTCCAATAAATTATACTAGAATTTTAAAATGCTAGAAGAACAAGGAAATATTACTTAACCTATAGCATTATGCCTGCCAAATGAAGGGATTTGATATTGCAATATGTTCTCTCTGCAGCAAATCTTATGTGTTTCAGCAGCAAAAGATCATATCCTAAAATGCTGAGGGAAATAATACCAAAACCACCTTTATCCAAGAAATTTTGTATATTTAAAGAATGCTTTTCAATTACAGGACTACTTAATTCTGAATGAAACATTCATCTGAGATACTCCCTCATGGGAATGAATCCAGAATATCTGGATGATAAGTTTCTGCAACTTGAATTATGGAGGTAGATCTACCAGTTAATAGGCAATGGTATTTTTAAAAATGCTTCATTCACCTGTATGTGCTGTTCTGTTAGCATGTTGTTTCTACAAAAAATAAATTATCAGAATTATCACCATTATCACAGACTGCATCTCTCAGTCTATCAAGGAATACGTGGTATTTCAAATCACTTGCAAATGTCAGTGCTTTTCTTGATAGGAATAATCAGTATTTCCTCCAGAAAAACAACAACAACAACAACAACAAACAAAAAACAAACAAACAAAAAAAAACAAAAAACAAACAAAAAACCACAAAACTGGAATAACATTGGGTTTTGTGAGAATGGATGTGAGGTATAAATGAATGTGAATTTGTGACGGCCAACATCAAGCAACTGACAAAGAGTTATAGAGTGGCTTGCATTTCAGAAACATATTTCTGCAGGTGTTCACTGTCCAGTTTGCATCTCAATCACAAATGAGGTGTAACAACCTTTGAAATTAACCCTTCCTTCAGTCTTTTCTCTATAATATATAGGTAGAATTTCAGTTTTATAACATGTCTGGATAATTTGTCATTTAGTCAAAGCAATATCTAAAGATTTATTCTGGCATTCATAAGCATTTAACCCACCCCTGGATACAGCAATTTTGGTCTACTTGTATCTAATTTAGGTCCAGTTACTTTCAAGAGCAATTCTGAATTTACTCTTGCTTTCAAATTATTCCATTCAAAACATATTTAGCATGGAATTATTTGTTTTCTTTGAAACAGGTATATAACTGCACATGGGTGGTTTTTAAAATAATTTTAATCTAGTAAATGAAAAAAAAACCAAACAACCAAAACCAGGATGATCCGTTAAAGACTGAGAGAGAGGAGTCAACCCACTGCAAGAATATTGAATCAAATTAGCGCTTCCCAAATTGTAGTCTGTAAACCAGATGTATAAACTCTCAGCATCAACTAGATTCAATATTTTATTTGCATTATTACTACAGTGATTGTATTAAACAGGTTTTTGTCTGGAGTTCAAGATGCACTTAAATGCCAAAATTTGTGTAAACATATCCAGGCACATATATATATATGCATACTTTATTTATTTATTTTTCTGAAAAAAGCTACAGTAAATAATTTAACATATACTGACATGTAAGTTTTTTGTTTGGTTTTTTTTTTTTTTTTTTTAGTTATTGATTATTTATCAAAATACCAAGATTACTAATTATTAAAAGAAAATGAAGTTGCCTTGGGAAAAGAATTTGTAGATATCTTTGCAAGTTTCCAAAACGTGTCAACCCTGATCCATCTTAAAACATTGATGAATCATATTACAATAAAATCCTCCAATCTGTGCAAAACTATATAGTAATGACACAAAGCTAAGATGTGACAATGAAGAAAAGATATGACTAGGAGCATCCAAGAATAAATTAACCCAGAAGGACTATTACAAAGAGAACACTACTGTAATTTTAGTGCTATCTTAAAAAATATCCACCACAAATTTCAGTGCTGGTTCCAGACAAAGAGATTAGAGATCAAACCTGATTCTATAGTGTCTGGAAAAACTTGCATATTTTTACTGCTGAGCCCAAATTTGATTTAGCTGATACACTAAGGTTAGTTAGAGAGTTTCTGGTACTGCGCACTGTTATAGTGGAAAAAAGTACAAGACACATACATTCCCAAACAGGTTTTAGCCAAAACAGTGGGGAAAAAAATATAAGGAAAAAAGACACTTTCTTCAAAGATTGATACATTGTTCTTTACCAATACTGCTCAATCCATTATGGATTAATATTGACCTACATTTAAGTTTTCAGCTCCATCACAGTGTGCAGCAATAGTTTCTTCTGACATTGCTGGTATGAATATAAGTGTCTCTACTACTGGCAAGTACCTTCATTCAAGAAGTTATGAATAGACAGATGATCAGAAATAATGCCAGTCAGCTAACTGGACATAACTGCCGCAGCACAAAACACTAGCTCCTTGCTTTTCAGCCTGTCATCTACAGTACCCTGTCAACACCAGCAGCAGAAATCCATCCAGGGGTTGGACTGGCCTTCCTCATTCTAACCATAAGAAAAATATCAGGCCAGAATACAGCAGTGAGTATGAATATGAAGAGGTGAGCAGTTCCTCAGTTAGACATGGGTGGAGTCAGTTTACGAAGAGGAGGCATCAGGCCCTAGCATTGGAGATCTTTGCAGGAAATAAATGCAGCTGGGGCAAATGAACAGCTACGATGGGGACCTTCATCTGCAGGATAACACCAGGCTGGTGGTGGAGGATCTGTGACATGGCTTTTCATGAACATCTGTGTTCTCTGACACAACTAGGACTGCGGTCATGCTAATACTCTTGTTACTACCAATAACTGAGCCTACTCGTTTAGGAGTTCAAATGAAGTTCCAAAGGTGAAAGTTTGCAATGGATGTGAAGGAATTAGCCAACAAAGAGAAAGCAATTTCAACTTGGTCCTCTTTGTTGAAAGTGAAGACATTAGAAATATCTATCAATAAATTTTAATGATATTGTCAAATAACAAGAATGTTTTATATTTTCAAAGCACAAGGGATTTTTTTTATACTATTAAGGAATTTTACAGACAAAAACCCAATAATCACCATTAATTATTAAATAGTCCGGTATAGTCAAGAATGAAAATGACATTTCTAATAAAATAAGCGATTGGCGGCTGAAATATATTGTGGTGATGCAAGCATTGATTGTTTGTTAAAAGATGTTTCATTAATGTTAATGCTAACCAAACAGTTATGCAAAGCCCTAGAAAGACAGAGTAAATGACAATCAATGTTGATAACACCAAAAAAAAAACCAAACAAAAAACCCACCAATCCCTAAAAAATTTTTTGCTATTACAGGTTTTCTACCTTGAGACAACCTTGAATAAAGAGATATAAAAAAATGTAGCTATTTTATTGAAAATAGATTCTGGACAGGAAAAAAAAAAAAAAGATTTACACTCTACGTGTCTTTGACATAAAGTCACAAAGAAGAAACTGTTGAAGATATTCAGCTTAATTATGGTAGTTACATGCAAGCCATCTTTTCGTCAAGGGACATCTTCTTAAAACGTATATTTCCTAAATAACAGCTATAAAAAAATAACTCCTCATTGTGTTGGGTCAGGGAAAAAGGACCTCAGCATCTGAAGATGTGTTTTAGAAAGATTTGATAAAGCTGTTTTTACAATCTTTTTGAATAAAAGCCTTAGTGAAGCATGTATGAGAGACATCAATTCTTGAGGTAACATCTAGAGTATGTGTGTGTTTATGTACAGTAGACTGTACACAATTTGATTTTGAGGTAACCAAGGATGTGATTTAGATGCAAAAGAAATTATCTATAGACAGCTTCTAGTGTTGAGTTATCCAAATATATATTACATTGTATAGTATACATTATATTGTATATACTATATATTTTTAATATATATTTGAAACCTGTTCTTCAATTCATCCAATCAAAGTTGGAAACTTTATTTGTTTCTTTATTACTCTACCTTCATCTAGAAAAAGGGAATCCTGGTTTTGAATTGGTTTACCAGATATTTGTCCCTTCTTATATTATTTCTATGCAGCTGATGAAGCTCCAGATTTATCTTCTTAAAAAAAATAATACTAAGAATAAAAACTAAACAGTAATGTTATATATAATTCAAATATTTTCCTTACAAACTCCCATTTTAATGTTTATCACCACTTACCAACTCCATCCTGAATTCTCTTTTGTCTGTAAAACCTTAATTGAAATTAATTAATTGAAAAATGGTAGGAAGGAAGAGTTTAATTTGAGTTCCTATAAGTTAATTAGGGGAATTAATTAAATCTCAAGCTAGAGTAAAATTCATATCAATGGGCTTGAATTCTTTCATGTGAAAGTGGATTCCTTGCAAGAAAGACATCTGGAACTGGGCACTGTTAATTAAGGCCTGAGGGTTTCATGTTAATCAACTTTATAAAAGGGTGTATCACTGAAAAAAAAAAAAAAAAGAAAATGTTTTTGATAAATATAATAATATTAAAGTCCTAAGGGAAAAAAAAAAAATATTGCTCATAAATCACATTAGAAGGACTTAGAATTCTGGGGAAGGAAGGAGAACAAGGAGGTTTTTCATACTACCTTAATAGCTCCAGGTGATTCACAACATGTTTTAAATTCTTCCTAAACTCTAACGAAAGAAGCTTTGCATTTAATTCTTCACGTAATCATAATGTTATTTTGTCATGTACTAGTAACACGTACTATCAGTGTCATACTGTGTACATACTATGTAATTGCATAACTTTTACAAATGTGTTTACAATTGAAATCGACATTTTCCAGGGTTAAATTCATTATTCTTCATTTGTTAAATAAAACCTATTCCATCTAAAGTAAACGCATTTGAAAATATTTCTATTCATCCTTTAAAGTTTCTTTTAGTGTTCTTGTAAGATATAGCCCATCACTTCTTTTATAATGCTAAAGTATTTTTCTCTACCTCTCACTCACCTATAAATGTTTTCCTTCTCTTGGGCTTTTTCTCTCACTTTGCAAAAATCTGAAATAATTTGTCTTAGACTGTGACATGGTTTGATAAACACTAACTTGATATATGACAGTAATGCAACTTAACATCATTAGTCTGTATTGCAATTGTTTTTTCTAAACTTCATCATAGTCCACTTCATAAATCAACTACACTGAAAGCAATTTGTTTTCCTGAAAAACAGCCTACAATTGGACTATATTTTCTCACATTAACCGTATATTCATCTAATGCATGTCAAAGCTGATCCCCATGTGTTTTGCAAATGATCTGCAGTAGTTAAAATGTAAAATTGTAACCCTGGATAAGTACTCCTTGAATGATTGCAGAGATATCTCCAAAATGATTTTATATTTAACTACTAGTAATGGAAATACATGCTAATTCTTTAATAAAGAGAGATTGTCATGTGGAGGAACCTTTAACATAACTTGATACAGTAGGTATATTACCTACAGAACACATGTAACACCAAAAATTCTTCCACCATTTAGTGTAAGAAAGCTGCCGCATAATTGTATAATTATGAAATACAGGAGAAAAAAAGTACCTTGAATGTACCTGTAATCCAATGCATTTTCCAAAATGGTATCTCTTTCTTCCTCAGTGGCTACTTCTGTGCTGATTATAATATTTTTCTAAACTGATATATCTACCATAAGGTACAGGCAGAAAAATCCAAACTTTCTTCACATCTTATAAGGGGACATCTACATAAAATTTATATGGAATATGATACAGAACATACAAGAATCATATGTAAGAATAATTTCCAACTACATATATATACACATATGCACATATACATCCTTAAGGAGTACTTCAATTATGTGACACAAATGTATACGTAAAGCAATACCAGAGCCGTGAGTGTACCAGAAGTCCTATATTGCATTAAGTGGCCCATTTGGGACCTCCTTCATGTCCCCTTCTCAGGAACACAGGAACCTTATTTCAGCTTCAGCCTCACAGACAGACCTGGCTCATTCACTGGCTTTTCCAGCTGGATTTATATTCACAGAGAATGTATTTCAGGGTCAATGTAAGTTCTTTATAATTTTTATTTTAAAGACTAGTAGTGAGCTGAATAGGATCAAAAAAAAGAGACTCATGACACTTGTGACTTTCTCCATAGGAGACACACTATGTTGCACGTTAGAATGACCTAAAAAGCATAATTTTTTAAATATGCAATTTTGATGAGGTCATTACAAACATTTCTTTACACATGTATATATTTTAGGCCCACGGTAGAATAATGACTAACTGAAAAATAATCACTGAGAGTTCAACTGACTGGTTTTCTTTATTGTCTGTTTTGACATAGTAGTGAACAAACAATTGCAGTGTTTATTAGCATTCTTTCTTCCTTTTATCAGAAAAAAAAAAAGTTGATGTTTTGAAGGCAATCTACCAATAATATCTTTTGGGTTTTTCTACATAATCTTTCAGCATGCTTTTCTTTAAGAATATGTTTTGCTTAGTACTTTTCAAATAATTGCCATTTGTATCTTTGAGTGTTAAGAAAATAATGTGTTTGTGAGACTATCATTTACTTCTCTTGACAATGAATCTGATTTGCATTATGGTTGTGTGCTTACAGGAAAGACATGCTTATTATGATAATACTTACTTATCTAGTACTTTCCATCTGAAGATCTTAAGTGGTTTATAAAGGAGATGAATATCATTATCACTATTTTACATAGGGACATATTTCTGTAAGAACTATTTAGCTCTAGAAAATTGCATAAAGGATGTTTTTAGATTGCTTATTAGAAGGATGAAAAAGAGGAAGAAGAGCAGAAGAATGAATAACAAATGTATTGCACCACCAGACTAAAATATAATTTGTCTTAATGAGTCTTGTAAAGCCTCTCAGGACTAATGAAAGACCTAGAGAGTTGGAATTTAAAAGGTTTCTAATTTACACTTTGGGACAGAAACTCAGAACACTTCATAAGGAAACAAACAAAACAACTGAGAACAGTCAAATATATGGAAACTTAACTGAACTTCTTAAGCCAAAACAAAACCATTAAAGAAAACTTTTGAAATTTACCTCAATGAATTTATCCCAGAATAAATTTATTGTAAATATGTATGTTCATACCATGCAAAAACCATGGTGAAGAATAATCCATTCTCTCACCTTCTCTCCTCTCCCAGACCAGTGTTTGCATAATGGAATGAAAACCACTGGGCTTATTTCTTTTAGTTTGTGAAATAGAACAATGATTAAAAATAATGGATTTGTCATTTAACTCTCATTAAATGCTAACAAGATTCTAATTGACTTAAAACACAGGTCTATAAGAAAATAAGAGTCTGACAAAGGACTGTATTTTGCTGTTAGTCAGCACTCCTGCAGCCTGCAGTGACCATATCTAATTTACTTATAAGAACTGTAAGAGAAAATGTTTTTCCTGCTACATTTCTTTGGAGACTCCTGCAACAATATGCAGAATTTTCTATGAGGAAAACATAGGCTGGCTTCAGTTTTGAGAGCGAGTTCCTTACATTTTGACTGCTTGGACAGTCTGAGATGGGCTTTATTGCCAAACAAGTGAACTGTATCAATAGAGTAACCCTGCAGTGCATGAGTCCAAAGAGAGTGCAAATGGTAGTGGTGTTAGCTTAAGGTATACAAGTGCTGAAGAAAAAGGTTTTGTTTCTACAAGTAGAATCTCTGCTTAAAGTCAAGAAAAAGTAAGCCAAGGGATAAAGTTGTGTTCCCCTGAAATGAATTTCCTCTTTTCCTCCTCCCAGCACAGTACTTCTCAGAATTAGTTGTTAAAACTATTCTCTCACAGGCTCTTGCAAAAAAAGCAGAGATTCACAGCTGTGAATCCTAATATAGGATTTAACAGTGCATGATTAGCCTCCAAGTTGACAGGATGTGCTATGACTAGTGAGTGGAAATCACACTATATAAGATAATTAGTTGTTACTAATCTGCAGTTACATTTATGCCTTTCTGTAGTGGCTTCTCAACATCTTAGAAACTCAACTCTTTGTTTGACAGGGCTGACATCCCGCATGTTTAGAAACTAAATTGAAATTAAATTTGTGTGCTTCCTGTAAGGAATTTAAGTTTCTAGTTGCACTGTTACAGAGATATTTCTGTTTAAAAATAATTTGAGGGAAATAATACATCTTCTTTATTTGTTCTTGAAAGCTTTTGAGTGTTCAAGAGAGAGGGGAAAATTTATTCTGAACAAAGTAAGAAATGGTCTTGTCTGCTGTATAACTAAGCTTCTTTATTTATAAACGTGAATTTATGTGCTTCTCTGCAATTTGTCTTCAAGACAAAAGTGAAAACTGCTTCCAGCTATGCCAAATACCATTCTAATTGTTTTGACTCTGTTACATTTCTCACCACAAAGAAATTAATAATAAATTCTTTGAGGTTAAAGATATTCTTTCCTTAGAGCAGAAATTTTAGCCTTTAGCCCTAAATATGAGCCCTTAGCCCAAATTTAGAAATTTGTGAAGTTAGGTCTTCACAATTTTGTCTTGAAGCTATGTTTTCACTCCTGCTGTTTATTTACAAATTGCATACAGATTTGGAAAAAAAAAAAAAAGTCACACTGACAAAACCCGTAACTTTCTCATGTTGAATAATTGACAAATATCACAGAAATTCTTTCAAAACAAATGAAGTAAACAACACCATTTTATAACACCATAACATTTCAATGAAAAAAAAGGCGATTAAGAAATTTATTAGGTAAAATCAGTCAAATATTGTACATGACATAATTTTATGCCATTATATGATTTCCCTCAATTCCTCATTTTTAGATTCCTTTTAAATTTCAATGGTTGCTTCTAAGAGCAATTAATTACTAATTAAGTTCTGAAAGTTCACAAACATTTGTTTTATTTTGATATAAAAAATTATGCTCTCATAAACTGTTTCAACTCTTTATAGCAAAAATTTGCTAGTGTGAAAATTCACATTTTATCTTTTTTAGCTACAAATGAATTTGTAGCAAGATGATTGCTGACTTTCATTCCCAATGAAAATGTGTAGGATTCTTATGAACAGAAAAACAAAATTCTGAAAAGGAAAATGAAGTGCAAAAACATAATCACAACAGAAAAATGCAGCAGAAACTGCTTCAGAAAACCATGTCCTACCATAGTAGGAAAATGTCGGACCACCCAAAAGGCAAATATTTACTTTTCTATATGCTATGAACTAGAGAAGAGATTCAGCTTGTCAAAAAACCTGTTGTTCCCTTATACGGCCATGTTGTTATTTCCCTTTAGATGATCATAGAGGTTTCAGACACTTCTCATGCTTTGTCTACTGCTCCAGGGTTACCTCAGCCAAGTCATCCTTGGGGGTGGGGGGAAGAGAATGCACCAGCCCATCCTTACACTCAGAATTATGGGCTCTTAAATGAGACTGGACATGAAAATAATTAATCGCTTTGGAGTGAAAGTGATTTATCTTACTGAGGTTCCTTTCAGATTGCCCTCCAAATTAGCATTCAGTAGATATTTTTCTCTAAATAAATTTCCAAAAAGAACTTGTGAAATTTGGAAGCTATGCTGAACACAAACTATTAATCAGAAAAAAAGGGTAATTGGTTTGTAAAAAATGGGCAAAAAGAGCAGAGAGAGCACAGCATGGCTTTGAGTGTAGGACAGAACTTTATCTTGATAAGCATATGAAACAATCATTGTTATAATCATATGTAGTATGTGCTACCATGTGCACATAGGTAGACCCTACCATAGGGGATAACAGATTTGCTTGATCCTTTGATCCTTTTAGGAGCTGCCTCACAGGAAAACAGTTAGAACTCTTTGGACCTGAATCTCTCTACTCCTTTCTATGAAGCTAAATATTCTCTGCCTTATTGTTTATACCTTTTACCTCTGAGGAATACCTATGCACTGCATTTGCTTGAATCTCCTAACTCCATTTTGATCCATCCACAGTGAAGACCATGACTGACCCCAGACAACTTTGCCTTTGAGGAAAATTCTTTTACTTTCCTTTCCAGGAAATGAGCTGTGCCAAGCTATGACTGTCTTTTTCTTCCGTGTCCTGAATGCCAGCTCCTTCAGCCTTTTTCAATGTCTGAAACTGTCCTAGAAAATTGAACAGGACCAGAACCTGGGTTTGCATCCTGGCACACAGTTAAGCTCACTGTTTAACACTAACAGACTACCAGACTTTGACTTGAAGCCATTCAGTATTCTCCCAGAGACTAAAAAAGCGTATCAGCGCTCTTTTCTGACCACTTTTTTGCATTTGTCTCACTCCTGAGCTTACAAGTGCAGGGTAGCACTGACCATGCTCGGTAGGGCTAATTTTTAATGTTCTGCTGTAGCACCAGTGGGATTTCGATCAGGTTAAGAGCTTTGAATATATGACCTATTGCTATCTTCCTCAGTACAGAGTTTGTAAAATTGAACTGTGAAACAGAAGTCTGATATCTAAATCCTTGCAGATTCCCCACTTTATACATTTGTCTCTCCCAAATAGTCTTTTCTGTGTCTCTAAATCTCTGTGTTGCTAGGGGCAATGGAAAGTAAAATCAAGATGTTGAAACTTTTAGAGTAGAGTTGCTAAAATGTTGTCTGTATTTTAAATAAAACTGCATTTTAAACATTTTTCAATTTGTCATATGCTGGTCCCTGAATTGCTGCAATTGTCTAAAGTAGCTTATGATTTATTGAATCTCATGCTGACAGAAACTACCTTTCCATGTATATGCACACTTATACATACCGTATTACAAATGTGCATTTTGTAAAATAAAATTATAAATTTAGATTATTCAGATTGATGACTATTGTTTCCTAATGAGACTAAATATCATACTAGGAGTTGTATAATGAACCTGTCATATTTTTCTGGGTTCTCATCCTAGATGGAACAAATGGTGCATTTTCAGATGTATTTGAATGGCATATTTCAGAGAGTGAAAAAGAATGACTCAAAAGTAAGTGGGTTACATGAGTGTCAACATAAGAACAAAAAGTGGTCATACAAGATGAAGCAAATATAAACTTTATCCTGGTGAAATCACGCTAAGGAAAACAAAGTTTTTTTCTTGGTTTTAATATCAATCTTAAATAGTGCTGAAATCTTAAAAATTTATATTTTTATTTCAGCTGGAAAGATGAATCCTTTATTCCATTGCTAACTCTAAGGCATGGCACCTGGCACAATACTTCTACTAGAGTTTATGTGGAGATTATGTGGAGAAAAACTGCAGTTTTTCTGTCCACGTACTATTTCTTCTAATCATAACCCAGATGTATTCCCTTTAAGAAGACCGAGAAAACCAACATACAGAAGCAGACTTCGCTGATTGTGAAAAATTCTGAAGTATTTTCATGCCAGGGGAAAACAAGGTAGCCAGTCAAGCCATCTTTCAGTGTATGTGACATTTCCAAGTCATATGTTGATATTCAGTCCCTTTTCAAACACATCTCTCAGTCAGTTTATGCTGAGGAAGAACTCTGATTCATTCATGAGCAAACCCCATTAGTTTTGGATTAAAATCCAAAGAAGTAAGACAGAAATAAAAATTCCAAATTGCTGATTAGTAAAACTAATGTGGAACTTCCTGTGTAAAAGGCTCCCTAAGATGGTGTTTCTGAAAACCAGATGTTTTCTTTCTCCCCAAGATGTGAGTAAGGTATTACCAACTCTTGTACATGCCATCTGGTTGCCTAGTATTCATCTACAGCATCTGCAGATTTATACAATTCATTCTACTGTCACTGCATTTTTAATAAAGTGCTAGACTGGTGAGATGATCAGTTTTACTGTGCACACATACATACATATATACATATTTTCATCTTTGCTATTCCTTGTAGCAGTTCCCAGAGAGAGAAAATATCCTGTATTAGTGCTTCAGAAATCTGCTTGAAATCCTTGGATGCAAGAGTAGGCTTTAGATTAACAGAATTTTTCTAACATGTGAATGAAAATTTAAACTGTGGATGAAAATAACTTTTGTTGGAATATAAGACACCGAATAGTCTCTGCAGCTCTCAGAGGTTGTACCACCATTATGGCCAGGGGTAGGGCACTTCTTTGGTATAAATGTAAACCTTCAAACAATTTCTACTGCATGGAGTTGTGTTTTATATGCATGTCTGAAACATGCCAATTATAAAACTGGATGATAAGAATAAGGAATTTCTATTCTATCCTATTCTTTCTGAATACAGTTTAGAGTAAGTCCTGCTGTTAAGATCAGAGACAATTACATTTTATGCAATTTTCACATCCATATCCCATGACTAATTGGTTAAGAAGTTCTGTGTTCTTAGCTTCTGAAGACTGGTATAAGGAAATAACATTGAGTTTGTCTGTAGACCTATAGCTCATACAGATGTATCTTCCTTTGTTTAGGAGAATATACGTAGCTGTACTCTGTTATGTGTATAATTAAAAACAAATATTTGTTTGTAGTCAATGTTAATATGGTGTATATTGTCTCTAATTGACATTTTAATATTGCTGCAATTGAACAGAATAATGCATGAACATTTTTTCAGGGCTTAAGAGCTCTATGTGGACTGTATTTTTTCAGTCATTCTTTCCCACTGCCTTCCTTTTGAATATATGGGGTAAAAGTCTATACACCTTGATATGTACAATATGTAGCATTTGTAGCCACAACATTGATGCATACTAACATAAAATTTCTAGATTTGGTCAAATAGTTTATCAGCAACCTTGAGCATACAAAAATCGTAAGCTAGACGTGGTTGGTTAATGTTAGCCAGCTGCCAGATGCCCCCACACCACCCCTTACTGAAGTGGAGACAATTAAACTCTAGGTTTTTTTAACCTGAAAAAAAATCTCTGTGGTAGCAGACATTGTTCTAGATGGTAAGACAAGTAAATAATGTAAGTTACTGCTCTACTTCTAAGTGTCACAAGTATTGAAATTATGGAAGCACATTATTACCATTCTGTTTATTGTTAACAAAATGCAAATTGAGCACAGCCATTTTTGTTTTGTTGGACAGAGGTCAAGGAACAGAAACAACTCGGTAGACACCAAGGTCAGTGAAGAAGGAGGGGGAGGAGGCACTCCAGGCACTGGAGCAGAGATTCTGCTGCAGCCTGTGCTGAAGACTGTAGTGGGTAAGATTGTTCCCCTGCAGCCCATGGAGGTTTATAGTGGAGCAGATATCCACCTGTATCCCATGGAAGACCCTACAATGGAGGAGGTGCATGGGCCCAAAAGAGGCTGTAGTCATGTGACAAGTCCATGCAGGAGCAGAGTCCTGGAAAGACTTGTCCCATGGAAAGAAGAGTCCATGCTGGAGCAGGTTTGCTGGCATGACTTGTGACCCTGTGGGGACCCATGATGGAGCAGTCTGTTCCTGAAGGACAGGAAGGACTGCACTCCATGCAAGAGAGCCATGTTGGAGAAGTTAATGAACTGCAGCCTGTGGGGAGTACTCATGTTCAAGAAGTTTGTGGAGAACTGTCTCCTGGGGGAGGGACCCCATCTTGCAGCAGAGGAAGAGTGTGAGGAGTCCTCCCTTTGAGAAGGAAGGAGCAGCAGAGACAACATGTGATGAATTGACTGCAACCCCCATTTGTCATCCCCCTAGAGGTAGAGAAAATTGAGAATGAAGTTGAGCCCAAGAAGAAAGGAGGGGTAAGTGGGAGGTCTTTTAAGATCTGGTTTTCTCATTATCCTCCTCTGACTTTTGATTGATAAATTAAATTAATTTCCCAAACTTGAGTGTTTTTTGCCTGTGGCGGTAATTGCTGAGTGATGTCCCTGTCCTTATCTCAACCTATGAGCCTTTCATCATATTTTTATTCCCCCATCCAGTTGAGGAGAAGGAGTGATAGAGGGTCTAGGCAGACACCTGGCATCCAGCCAAGGTCAACCCTCCACAGTCCTTTTTTGGCACCTGCCATGGGGTATGATGACTTTGAGTAATTGGGAGAGGTAACAGGCAGAACATGGACTGAACACTGCTAGAGAGCAAAGAGCAGAATGATTGTGGGCATTTTTTTGTTGTAATTGTGGTGAATGGACAAGAGGTGGATCGTATGTAAATTGTATGCTTGTCAGTGTTGTGGCAATGTTATTTGATATTGCTGTGGACAACTCTTTTTGTTGATGCGTATGAATTTTGTGAAGATTGTAGAATGTGTGATGAATGTGTATGTATGTTAATGATAATTCTTAAACATGTTATTCTTAGAGGTGAGGGGTGGAACGGGGGAAAAAGTGTTATTTTCAGACCGGTCAGAATATTGCCAACTTCTATTACATAAGATACTGAAAGAAGTAAAAGAATCACCTGAAGACTTAGGTGAATATGTTTTCATAATAATAATAGTAATAATTTTCAATTTAAACACATTTAAATTAAGCAGTTGGACTTGTAAGTATAAATTTTGCAATTAATTTGTTGCTAGCTTCTTGCAGTTTCCCCTGCTTCATTGTCATACAACTAATAGAGTAATTATAAAATTTTTCCTACAGTGAATGCTGTGTTATCCATTGTAAAATACTGTGCTATTGCAGTATGAAGTGTGAATAGAAAATGACCTTTTCTGCAAAATTAAGCTTACATCTTAAATTTTCATCAGGGAGCAACTGTTTTGTAAATAAGATGCAGCTGGTTTTTCATATTTAGTTCTCACTGCAATAATGGCATGAACCTAACTGACAAAACATTGACTCCCTGCTGCCATTATCTATTCTTATTTCAGCTACCATGGCAGAAGCAGCACAGGGGACTGACATTTCATTAGTGATAAAAAGAGTTGAATGTTCATGAACTACTACTGATTTGAAGAGTTTCTAATTTACTACCCTTCCTTCTAGGACTCTATGGAAGATGCAAGAAAAAACATACCTGAAGTTAGACCAACTGAGTTTAATTTCTAGTTATAATATTCTCTCAACATGTACATGTGCACTAGTGGACTATTTGAACTTCTGTATTAAAAAAAAAAAAAAAAAAACACCCACACAACAATTGACTAATTAAGTAAGAAATGAAATAATGGATGAGGCTAGAATTGGGTTTTCCTGCTACTCTGCAACTTAGCGAATACTTTACCAGTATGCCATAATGCAACAAAGTTTCAAATAAAGTCCCTAAAGTTAAAAGAGTCTCAGTACAAAATATGACCTAGTCCTTCAGTCTCTCATAATTCATTCGGACTTGACCTTTCAAAGATCATAAAGTGAACATAACAGTGTAAACTTATGACAGTTTCTATCTAAAGAGAAGGATGCAGACAAACCCTTTAGCATTTCATGAAGAAATAATGCTGTTTGTGTTTGTAGTGACTTGTGTTCCTGTAGTCTATTTGCCTTAAAAGCTGATGAAGGCTGTTGGCACATCAAGATTGGCAAAGTGTGCTTTCCTGGACAGTGAATATGCAGAACTTCACTGAAGACAGTGTTTTACATCTATATTGGTGATCCATTCTGGTCACAGTAGCTTCCATGTTGCACAGTGTCTCTCAAGGGACACTGGCACACACTGGCCCCAGTAAGCAAAAAGATGACAGGAAATCCACTGCTTTTGTGTTTGCCTCAGGATGTACTCCATGCAGCATGAAGGACTGGTAATTTTCTCTTTAATTTCTTCATTTATTATTTCAAAATTAATGATAAGCAGGTTTCTCCACCTGACACTGAGCTGCAAAGACTTTCTTTAGTCAAAAGGACCAAACCTTCCCTTGTTGTACAGTAGTTGTTCATTTTTACTCTGACATTGATGAATGAGTAACAGCTATTATAGGTCTAATTTTTACACTTCACAGAATGATTCTGGCACTAGGCACTTTAAGTTTTTGCTTTTAAATTATGTTCACAGAAATATGTTAAATCTCAAATTAAAACCCAGAAGATGATGGTGACACATTAAGTATGTTGCCATGCTGAAGGCTCTACAGCTCAGAAAAGAACGTGTTTTTTTAGTCTTTGTGTCTCGGGGACCACTTACCCCATGGCTATTTGACTTGTGTTGCAAAACAGGAATTAAACCAGCTGCTTAGGCAAAGCCTTGTTTGAGAGCCAAAGACTAACTGCAATACCAGTGAGTGAAAATTACTTTCATAAGACGTCTATAAGAATTTTTGAAATCATGGATGGGTTGTCTGCTTTATTGCAAACAAATTCTCTAACAAACTTGTGATCTCATACTATTTGCTATTTATGTGATCTGTACCATTGACTTTTTATTTCAATATAAGGAGCACTTGAAAACTGCAATACAATTGGAAATCAGTTTATGAGGTAGAAAATCTCTTTAAATGATAACTAGAAGGCAGAATATAGTTCATCAGAGTTTATAGTAGCTCCTAGAGGCTGGATATTGAGAGACATTAGGTAGATAAAACATATCATTGCAGGCTATATTCTCATTGCATAACAGCAGGGAAAAAGTGTTTTAATGAGTATCTGTTTGCAAAAGAGAAGACAGACAAACCACCCTAGTATCATATTTTAGAGTCAATTTAAATGAACACTGAAATTGGCTTGTGCCCTTTTTCAGAAGTTTGAGAAGAAAATTTGTAAATCCTTTTCTAGTTGTTTTTAGCACGCTGAATTTCCTCCTTATATCTAATGATTTGAATGGATGACAAACGGATCTTTGTTACATTAAACAGAATGCAGCAACTAGAAAAATTAAACTGTACTCTAAAATTTACAGATAACTTTCTCAGAGAATGTACCAAAAAAAAATTTTGCCTTTTTGCTCCATCTGCAGTGGTACAACCAAAACACCACATTGGTTATTCAGACCAATGTACCAGTACTGCTGTTTTCAAGTTTGAAAGAATTTTTCTGAGTTTTCTTATTTATGCTAATAAATACTTTCAGTGAGGTGTTAACAAAAGGTGAAGTTACTGTCTCTAGAAAATAAGAGTTATAGGTAAATATCCCTTTTACAACCCTCAAAATGAAGCTGGTGAGTTGTAAAAAAAAATAAAAAAAATAATATAGAATCATGTTCTTTACTGGTTTTGTACCTACAGCATGAATTATTTCAGGTTTCTGAACCTGCCTTTTGAAGGTACGTTATAGGTTTCCCTTGTAGATCAGGATGCAGAAGAGATGGAAAAATAATTTGTGAAAATTACTTCTCCAGCCAGGACTGTATGTCCTGTGTTTATTGAAAGAGTCATTTGGGGTTTCCAGCAGTGTTTGATTTATCCTATTACGGCAGACCTTTAGGTGCTGGGCTGCTGCATGACATTCAGGACTGATGGACCCATCAGTTTTCATTGTTCCTGTGATCATAGTTCCCCTGACAGGAAAATTAAAGGTGAAGTCCCTGTGGTTCATATCAGTAAATTCTCAGGTTCCTCTGAGAGGAAAGAAGGATTGGTAAAGGATAATGACTTTGTCAGTCTCTTTGTGGTATTTACTTGTCTGACCTCAGTTACTGGAAGACCTTGAGACCTGCTAGTAAGTGGCAAAATTAAATGTTATTGATTAGAATGAGAAGTTAATAAATCTATATTTTAGAAGATATTATTGGACTATATTTTATTTTTTGCATTCAAAAAACTTTGTGACTTTTAATTAGTTGTTATTATTAAAAACAACTCATGTATTTGTTTTTCCCTCTGTAGTTTTCTCATAAAGTCTTTAATTTGTTCTTCACAGTTACAAGTAGCCAGTAGTCTTCTGGAAAATATTTTTCATTCATTTGTAGGAACATGTACGTATTAGCCTCTCTCTCTAAGACAAATGTATGAATTTCTGCCAAAAAAATGTATCTATATGTCTTACCATTAAAGTTTTTAATGAGGCTCCAGAAATACAGTTTCATAATTATATGGTACTGGGAAATATTATACTGAGTCTAGGATCAACAGCCAGAGAAGATTCTTAATGTGCCATTAAGTAGTAAACTCACAGCTGCATGATAGTATCTAAGTAACTGTTGAGCATAATCATTTAAAAGTATGTCCAGAATAAAAGAAAATATGTATAAAAGTAAGGAAAGGTCAGTGGTTTATATTTTCTAATCACATTTTATTCACATTAAAAGTGTTCTTTAGATAAAGTAGTTAGTGTGCGGTCTAGTCAAAGGAAAAAATAATTATGAAGTGTTTAAAGAAGAGGACAATTTTGTGGGTACAACGGTTTCTAATGCTGACTGGAGTGTTATGGTAGTACTAATCAGTAAGTAGCATGAAAAACACATTACAGATCAAAGAGAAAGTCGTAAATAGCAGAGTATTCTGCACACAATGCAATAACACTAATGCCTAATTTCCATTTGTAATCATGTTAGAATTTTCTAGGAAAATAAACCACAATGACATTTTAAGTGATGTTTTTCATTCCTAGCAAAAATGAGGTGGGGGGAGTGTAGAAGTATCAGAGCATAAATCTAAAAATATCTTAACTCAGAATAGCTTACATTTTTTTCCACCATGGAAAATGGGTGGCGTTTCTGGGTTCAGATAACCATTCAAAGAATGTTGGCAGGTCACACACAAAAACAAAATGTTGGTACTATCAAAAAAATATTATGGTCTTCTTGCTGAGGAGACCAGCTCTGGTGTAGGTAAGTCTGCACACGGGGAAGGAAATCATGGCAAAAAGGGTCAGCAAGGACCTCTTTTTGAGGGCTTTTTGCAGCTGGGCAGAGCGGCCACCCTGTGCTGGAAGTTGGTAGCTGGTGGGTGGGCTGCTGAGGTGTCATGGGTGGAGCCAACACCCCCGGCAGCAGATCTAAATGAGGCATAAACTCACCAGGGCCACTCTCCACCCCACCCCCGATAAAAAAGGCCTCTCGGGAGCATACACTGAACAAGCAAGCAGGGAGTGGGTGTCACCTGGGAACCATCACAAGGCACAGGGAATGGGAAAAGGGCGTGCAGGAAGTAACTGAAGTTCTGCCAGCTTGACAGGTGAGTCCTGCTGGGTCCCTGTGTGGGAACCCGGAGAGAGCTCCCATGTAAACATACAGCTGTCCAGGTCACAGGCTGCGTGGAATGCCAGAACCATTACTACACTGGTAATGGATGGCAGCTATGAGAACTGCTGTGTTGTGAACAAGTGGACGATCTACTCAGCCTGGTGGCAGAGCTGAGAGAAGAAGTCAAGAGGTTGAGGAGCATTAGAGAGGCTAAACAAGAAATAGACTGGTGGAGCCAAGCTCATCCCTCCTTGAAATAGCAACAGGAGCACGTATCAGAAAGCAGCAAGGGTCACAGAGCCCCTGTATCTTACCCTGTTCAGGGAGACGGCAGAAACCTAAATAAAAAGAGCTTGCATCTAAAAGAGCTCGGCCAGCAGGTTGAGGGAAATCATCCTCCCTCTCTACTCTGCCCTGGTGAGGCCCCATCTGTGTCTAGTACTGCCCCCCCCCATGTTCAAGAAGAACAGGGAACTACTGAAGAGTTCAGCAAAGAGCTATCAAGATGATCAAGGGAATGGAGCACTTATCTTATGAGAAAAGGCTGAGACACCTGGGCCTGGTTAGCCTGGAGAGAAGACTGAGAGGGGACCTCATCCAATCTTAAAAATATCTAAAATGCGGGTGTCAAGAGGATGGGGCCAGACTCTTCTCAGTGGTGCCTGGTGATAGGACAAGAAGCAATGGACACAAACTGGAACATGGGAAGTTCCATCTTAACATGAGGAAAAATTTATTTTCTTTGAGGGTGTCAGAGCACTGTGCCAGGCTGCCCAGAGGGATTGTGAAGTCTCCCTCTATGGAGATGTTCAAAACCCACCTCAATGCTTTGCTGTCCAGCCTGCTCTAGGTGAACCTGCTTTGGCAGGGGGTTTGGACTAAATGATCTATGAAGGTCCATTCTGACCCCTACAATTCTGTGATTCTGTGATTTTAATGCTTTTCATAACATGTGAAATCCATTCATGTAACGAAAAAATGAAATTAGAAAACTTGCTGAGCTGTGCAATACTGCTATATA
>JAOQGH010000001.1:106108041-106122341 GCA_025769975.1 Gallinago jamesoni | reverse complement strand
AGTTGACATGGTGCTCGGGGATATGGATTAGTGTTGGGTTGGTGTTGTTTTGGGTGTGGTGTGTGGTTTGTGGGGGGTGGGTTTTTTGTTTGTTTGGTTTTGGCTTTTTGTTTGGTTTTGGTTTTTTCTTTTTCCTTTTCTTTTTCGTTGGTTGGACTAGATGATCTTAAAAGGTCCCTTCCAACCTAGGTGATTCTGTGATTCTGTGATCTGTGATTTCTATATTTTTAAGATGCTAACTGTATGTGTTTATTTTCCAAATAAAAATGTCTTTATTTTCCAGGGTGTCAGAAATATTTCTACACTTGCAAATTTTAAATTTTTATATGGTGCCTTTGAGCTTAATGCAAAAATATTAAAAGTATGCTGGGGAAGAAAGAAGTTTTTCAAGCTTAGGAAAAGCCTGATTTAAGACAGCATGTTCAGTGTCAACCTACTTGTGTTTGCATATATTAATACAGTTTTTGAAGCACAGTGAGTATTTGGATGACAAAGGAAAAAAGACTACATCCACAGGTAAGATTTTTCTTCAAAGAACTTTGTAATTTCATCCTTCTTTGAAATAAAAATGTTACTTACCTCACCCTACCTCCCAAAACAGACTAAACATTGGAACAGAAGAAGATGACTGTGAAAAGATTCAGAGAAAATATTGCCTGAAGTTAGGTGGACCATTCTGTTGTTTATGATGAAATTATCAGCCTTAGAAAAAAGGCAATTTTTTCCCCCCATTTTATTTGCCATAGGTTTCTTGTACACATTTTATACATCTTGGAATACCCATCCCCAAAACTGCTGAACAGCCGGTTCTGCTAACCATAATCAGTGTGGAATTACTGAGTGTTTCATTGTTGGAAGGGACCTTTAAAGGTCGTCTAATCCAACCCAACCACCCTGCAATGAGCAGGGACATCTTAAACTAGATCAGGTTGCTTGGAGACCTATCCAACCAGACCTTGAATATTTCCAGGGATGGGGCATCTACCACCTTTTTGGGCAACCTCTTCAGTGTTTCATCACCCTCACCACAAAAAAATTCTTCCTTATATCTAGTCTAAATCTACTCTCTTTTAGTTTAAAACCATTGTCCCTTTTCCTATTGCAACAGGCACAGCTAAAAAGTCTGTCCCCAGCTTTCTTATAAGCCCAATTATGTACTGAAAGGCTGAAAGTAGGTGTCCGCGGAGCCTTCTCTTCTCCAGGCTGAACAACCTCAATTGTCTCAGCCTGTCCTCATAGGAGAGGTGCTCCATCCCTCTCATCATCTTTGTGGCCCCCCGCTGAACTGACTCCAACAGGCCCATGTCTTTCCTGTACTTGTTACAAAATCATTTTTTTTGTAACAAATCATTACAAAAGTTTTTTTGTAACATCAATACTGTAGGAAAAACAATAAACTGAGATTAACATCACGAGAGACAAGAAAATAGGACATGAAAAAAACTGGTCTGAATGAGGTTTTATTATGACTACAGGTGCATTTCTTGAGTTTACCTTATTTTCTGATTACTAATTTGAGAACTGTACTAGGCTGGGTATTCCACTTCAGAGTAGAAAGATAATGCCATTTATTTAATCTCTCTCAAAACAAATTTATTATAAAATGGAGATACAAATTAGTTGAATAGAAAAGCAAACACAAACAAAGAAAAAAACCACCCAAACCACCACCAATAACATGGTACTGGAAGGAAAAAATAACAATGTTTTTCATCACAGAAAATTCTAGAATTTATAGTTGGACATCTGGAGTGCCAGAGTCTCTGAACAGATCCTTTCTAAGTAACACTGACTGCAGCCTTGAAAGCTGTAGGGTAGCCTGCAAGCAAGTGAACAGATGACAATGACTTATTTCAGGGAAGGAATAGGAAGAAATCAAAGATTAGTGGAGTTGTGTCTTCAGAATGAGATGAGGGCATGAATTATCTCACATTATCATATATCAAAGTCAACTTTGTCAACATGACAACATATGTCAACTACTGATGACAAGGGAAGAAAGGAAAAGAAAACAAAAGACATCAAAGTGGAAAGGCATTTTCTTATAGCTGTGTGTATGGGTTGGTTGTGATTTTTGTTTAAACGTCACTTAGATGGCCTCAGACAGTGAGAGAAGAGCAAGTGGCAAAATGAAGACATTATTGGTCTGAGTCAATATTTTTGCTAGAGGGATTTCAATCAGGTGTGATTGTACAAGTAAAAGTAAATAAAAAAGATAGGGTTGAAATTGTGTAATCTATTGCATTATGTGTAATGCAATAGAGATCACAGCCCAATTGTGCCAGATCCCAAATGTGAACAAACGTGTTATCTGTCATGAAGAGATTATAGCATATGCAGAAAAGACAGACCTAACATGGAAGAAAAGTAAAAAGATAGAGATATACAAGTGACAAAGTTTCCTGAACAAGGCTGTAGAAGTCCTGTGTAATTTAATGCTAAAATTTTGAATCCCAAACTAGCCTGTTACTCTGAAGACTTAAGTACTTCTTTACTTAACTCTTAAGAACAAGAGTTAAATGGAAATTGTATAGCAGGGATGCACGCTTTTACATATTTATCTCCTGTCATGGAGAACACAAGAGGTGCCTGAGGATGGGAAGAAAGGTAATGTCACACCAGTCTTCAGAAAAGAGCAAGTGTGAAGACCTGGGAAACTACAGGCTTGTCAGCCCCACCTCCACCCCTGGAAAGGTGATGGAACAGCTCATTTTGGATGTTGTCTCTAAGTATATGGAGGAAAAGAAGGTTAGCAAGAGTGGTCAACAAGGATTCACCAAGGGGGAAATCATACTTGACCAATTTGATAGCCTTCTATGATGGCCTGACTGGCTGGGTGGATAAGAGAAGAGTAGGTGTTGTCTACCTCTACTTCAGCAAGGCTTTTGACAGTCTCACATAATATCCTCATAGGTAAGCTTAGGAAGTGTGGGCTAGATGAATGGTCAGTGAAATGGATTGAGAACTTGCTGAATGGCACAACACAGAGGACTGTGATCAGTGGTACAGTTTAATTGGAGGCCTGTAATCACAAGTGTCCCCCAGGGGTCAGTATTGGGCCTCATCTTGTTCAACATACCCATAAATGACCTGCATAAGGGAACAGAGTGTACAAGTTCACTGATGACACAAAACTGGGAGGAATGGCTGATACACCAGAAGGCTGTGCTGCCATACAGCAGAACTGGACAGACTGGGGAGCATGGAAGAAAAGAACATAATGAAGTTAAACAAGGGCAAGTGCAGGGTCCTGCATCTAGGGAGGAATAATCCCAGACACCAGTACAGGTTAGGGAACTACTCTATAGAATCTAGCAGAGAGCTATAAAGATGATAAAGGACATGGAGCACTTCTCTTATGAGAAAAGGCTGAGAGACCTGGATCTGTTTAGCCTTAAGGAGAGAAGACTGAGCGGGCATCTAATCAAACCTTATAAATATCTATAGGGCAGGTGTCAAAAGGGTGGGGCCAGACTCTTCCCAGTGGTGCCTGGTGACAGGACAAGAGACAATGGGCACAAACTGGAACATGGGAAGTTCCATCTGAACATAAGGAAAAACTTACTTTGAGGGTCCCAGACGACTAGACCAGGCTGCCCAGAGAGGTCACGAGTCTCCTTCTCTGAAGATATTCAAAATCCACCTTGATGCATTGCTGTCTGTCCTGCTCTAGGTGAACCTGCTTTGGCATGGAAGTTGAACTAGATGATCCGAAGGTCACACAGAATCATAGAATGATAGGGGTTTGAAGGGACTGTCAGGTTAGTCAGAGATGATTTTCCCTTGGTGAGTCCATGTTGACTACTTCTGATAGCTTTCTTTTCCTCCACATGCTTTGAGATAACATCTAGAATGAGCTGTTCCATCATCTTTCCAGGGATGGAGGTGAGGTCCCTTCCAACCCTTACCATTTTGTGAGTCTGTAATTCTGGAACCAGTTGTATTCAATAAAACATTTTTAGTCTTTTGGTATGCTGGGTTTTATGTGCTGTGACTGCATGAGATATTTGCATGCTCTTAGTTTATTCAAAGGTGTTTCTGTGACTTATATTTCTTCCTTCCATACCGTACTGATAAAATATTTTGATTCTCTATTATAAGTCAGGGTATGTTAGAAGCACTGACATGGCTAAATACTTTCAGACGGAGATTTATCTTTTTGACTGAAAGTGTGGTTAACTTAGCCAAAATTAAAAACACTCTGCTTTTGCAGCTGCCTGTTAGCTACAACCATATTCCTTTCTATTTGACAAGTACTTGTTTTAAACAGTGGAAGTTAGAGACTATGTTAATAATATCTTTCCGGACACACACACCAGATTCCCTTATTCCATTTCTTCAAATTCTTTTTAAAAAATGTGTTCCAGTCATTGCTCCTTCAGTCTTTCTACCTCAGCTGCCATTTTCCCTCCAATTCACCACCCTTGTCTTCCTTTGTAAACAGATGTCTGCTGATTTCCATTCATCCTGCTGCTGTCCTTAGTTGACCATAAACAGCACTGTCAGTGTTGAACAATGTTTAACTGTCTGTTTCCTCAGTGTAATTTATTTGCCGGGATTAAGAACTAACCTGTGTAGTTTCCAGATCAGAAATAACTTGCATTTGGCAAAGTTAACTAATAGCTATAGAAAAAAAGTCTATTCCGACTGTCTATGAAGACACCTTCGTTGTTTGATGTGTTTCAGGTGTAACTGAAGCTTTTCAAGGTGAAATAAGAAAATTTTACTTGGCTAGTTTTCTGTGCCACACCAGTTCACTGAATTCCTCATTTAAATTTTCCCCTTTGAAGCATTAATTTTAAAAAAGTTTATTGTCATTAATACATCTGTATTAATAATCAGAGAATATTCACCAAATCCTGATTGTCCATATTTTTGGTAGAGATAATCATCTTGGAGATACTGAAGAACTGGGACAGGAAGTAGGTTTTGAAAACTTAGCATTAATAAAAATTATGGTTCATTGAAATTTGCCAGTTTTCAGAGGTGAGACACAGTCTTGATAAATTCACTTGTTCTTAAATGAGACTTGTAGATTGAAGAACCCATTCTGTAGATTAAAGGGTCCCTTTTGTTGTTTTCTGCTCTTCAAAACATATAAAGGCATAACAAAGTGGTGGCGGGGGGTGGGGAGATAGTATTCAGAAATGAGCAGTCATTTGAGAATATGCACCATTCCAGTTACAGGAACAGGCTGGAGTGAAACTTGGGCTTGATCCAGTACCATAAATATTGGGCAAGGTAATTGGGCTTTCCTTGCATTTTTGTGGGAGGATGTTAGGGGCAATCAAATGAGATCTAAAACTTGCAGCTTGTTAATAAGGAGTCGGGAGCCACCTCTTCAGGAGAGTGCAGGTGCTAGCTGGATGAACACACTGGATGCTCAGGGCTTGGGGTGATAATTCCGCGTATTGGATTTACAAGGTAGAGATGGCAGGGGTCTGTCCTGCTAATAAATATCTACAGGCATGCCTCTGAGGAAGATGCATGAGTGATTTCACTGGGAAAGAGAGGGAGGAATGAAAATCCCTTATATATGTCATGGAGAGGGTGTAATTGTCTGGCCTTTTATACAAAAGTAAGGAAGAAAGAGATTCTTTTTTAGTTGCTTCACATTGAGATGTCCCAAAGAAATACTGAAGTAATAGACTGAAGACACATCTATATACTGCTCTCAAGAGGATGCAACTGAGACACAGAGTGCAGTTTTCACTGAGCCAGGAGGAGTCATCCAGATTCATATGATTTTTGAATCCTGATATGATTTTGTCATATGGGAGAGATGAGATTTGGCTCACAGTCTTAATCTATCAGGTAAGTGCATTGCATTTGGCATTGTTTCATTAGAGCAGAGATGTCTGAATGAAACATTTCTGTCTCAAAAAGATAATTATTGTTTTCCCTCTCAGTAGGACAATCAGCTTTGATTTTGTTTCTGTGGGCTGGTTACAGCCTGGAATACCAACAAAACTGAAACCTTTAGAGACCTGCCTTCTGGATCCCAATTAGGGATTGCAATAGACATGTTGAGATGCTCAGTTCTTTTAAGCTTCTGACACTGTGTTTGTTCAGAGAGAGGCACCTGAGGAGTAATGTTTCATTTTTACAGTTTTATGCAAGTACTGTAATCATTTAGTTCCTCAATGTTGTGTGACTATAGAAGTTCAGGAATAAATATTGAATCTGGTCTAAGCCACAGCTACTTTATTTTTTTAAAAAAGCATTTGGTTACTGTCAGATTCTCTCAATTTTCTCAGAAACAAAAGAGTAGTTAAGTGATATACCTAAACAAGTAAATGGAAACTGATGTGTTTGTTGACTATCTTGTGCTAATTATTGTTCATTTTCACTAATTTTGTGAACTTTCAGATTCTGGTTCCTCTAAATCAACCAATCCTCTTTCCTTTATAAATAAATTAAATACTGATTAAAAACTCTGTGTTTAAATTGGTTCAAATTCTCACTGAAATGTCAGTAACCTATGTAATCTACATAATAATAACTGTCAGCCAAATGGAACAGAAATTTTGAAGTATAATTTTATCTAAAATATAAGGAATCTGAAATACTCAAATAAACTTCTGTTGTAAGATTAAAAGAAAATTCATTCTAATTTTAAAAATGTTTCATGTCACACTCAATAGGTAGGACTTTTTATCAGTGCCCTGAAAGCAAGGATGTCATTGTAAAACAAGCTGGCAGAACAGGCTGGATTTCATCGAAGACAGTGGACTTAATAAGTGCTGTCACCCATTCCATTAGCATTAGCCCAATGCATTTTGAAGGACTGAAGTCCATGAAAACATGACCTTTCCAAAGCTATGCAGTTGACTGATGTGGCTGAAGCTTTTTTTCACAATTCTGGGTGCAAATAGTAGATGAATTTTCTACTGGGGAAAGAAAAAAGAAAAAAAGAAAGTTACCCAAACTATTTTAAAATAATTCAACAAATTCCACACTTTAGCATGTCAGTCACACAGGCAGACACATTTAGTGTATAAAATTTCCATATATTGAACAGATATATCCCACAGAATTAGTACTGCAGAATCTTTGAGATATTGACTGTCTAGTTTTGCATATATGCCCTGTTAATATATGAAACTCATATACTGGGCCATTTGGGGTGCTTCTAAGCATCAATGATAGTTTGAAAAATATAGCATTATTTTTAGTATCTTCTGAAATATTTTATGTTTTAAGCATTCATATTTATGTGGCTTTTTACATTTTAAAATTATTAATAACATAAAGTGGTAAAACATTTTAGTAATACTCTTTTATTTAAAAAAAAAAATGTTTTTAGGAAAGGTTTAGTCCCATTATATGCATAAGATCCTGAAACAAGGGATCTAGGAAGACCTGTTTGATGCAAAACTAGGGCCTGAATTTGTCCCTGAGTAGGGAACATGTAAGTTAAGTGATTTCATTCCACTTCTTAAAGACAACTGACTGCTGGTAACATCTATTGTAACTTGTAGATGGTAGATCTAGAAGTTTTCCTGCCAGTGTCTAAAAGGATATCAGTGGATTGATGTGAATATTAAAGTTGACTTCTTAACTTCAGGTGTTCTCTCTGGCTACATGCTATGTCTTATGTAGCAAGCAGCGCCCTATAATAATCTTCCATTGCCCTTGGTTTTTCCTTACTTTTCCAGACTTTAATCTCAAATTGGCACTTCATTACAGGTAGATTCTCTCCTCTTTTGGGCTTCTTTCCAAAATAAGAAAATTAAGTGGTGTTAGACCAAAACTGGGCAAATACTTAGATGCATATTTTTTGCTTACTGTTTATTTAAGTTTTTTGGTCTTGGTCCAAGTTGCATACAAACAGAAAGTTTTACAACCAAAAATCAAATGCATACATTTGAGTACTTTGTTTTGTTTAATATATGTGGTTTATTCCTTAATTTTAATGAAACTTTTCCTGCCTTCCTGATGTTTGAAGTTCATATCAAAAGATTGAATTTTTTTATTGAAAAGGAATGTGTTACTTGGAGGGTTTCTGGGATTTGGGTTTGGAGGGTTTTTTTCTCTCCCCAAAAATCTGTAATAAATTCGCCCATATTCTGTTCCTTTGAGGATTTTTAAAAATATGTATATATCTATTCTGTCTACTTTTTCACTGGAAACTGTTCCTTGGAGTTTAAATGGCAATTGGAAATATAATCAGTTCTGATTTTCCAGACAGCATAAAGCTGACCATCAGTTTGGTTGCATTGTTTCTTAGCTTGCAAATAAATATGAGTATATTCAGCATGCTATTATCTCTCTGGGTGTATTTTTTGTCCTCTTTTAGTAATGCTGTGGATTCAAATCAAAACATGTCTGAAGTCCTGATATTCAGGTTTTTGTACTCAGAATGTAGTTGTTTTCCCTGGAAAGTCATCAAGAAATGCAAACTTTATTTGAGGGTTGTATTGCAAGTCATGTTTGAACTTGTACAGAACACCAGAAGAAAGAGTAGCATTTTATCTTCTCCTCTTTGTGATTTTATTTTTCAATTTTTCTTACAATTTGGATTCCTCAGTTGGGAAGTTTTAATTACTCTCCTTTTTTTGTGTAGATGTCTACATCTGACTGTTGCATTCTCCAGCAATCTCTGCAAACACAGAAAAAGAAGGGAAAAATCATCAATATGTATCTAGACAATGGAAGACCAAAAAGATGTTTAAATTTGAAATCTGATCGAAAGTATATGCAGCAAAGACAAGCCAGAGGACTGCATGTTGCGCCAAGGACAAGGGACAGAGTACTGCTGCTGCTGCAGGAAGCTATGAACAAGCACAGGTGTGAGAGCAGCATCCATGGGATGTTGGCATGGTACCTGGTGGGTACAGAGACAGAAAAAACTGCCATGACCAGTTGCCAATTTCCATTCATTACAGTCCAGTCACTTGGTAGGGATAAATGGCAATAGTGATATGGATTAGTTTTGGTGGGAAAAATCTATAAGATAGATAGAACCAGAGAAGGTATATAAATCCTATTCTCTCCAATGAGACAGAGAGGGTAGTGAAAGAGTGTGAAAGAAGAAACTTACTGATCAAGATTACTTGTCACAGACCTTTTAAAGAATTTGGCAGCAAGCCTTTTTTATTTCTTGACTACTGTAGGTTATGCAGATTACAGTGAAAATATCCTAAGCAGCAAGTAGCTGAAAGGTGAATAACTCATACTGGAAAGAAAAAATTGAGGAAAGGTCCTATCTAACATTGTCACATCTAAAATTTGTTCTTTTAAAACTGTTTTTCTCTCTACTGCTTTCCTTCTTTTAACATCCATTTGTTAGATATTTTTCCAATATTTATGACAAGTTTTTAACTGACTTGGATTTCCTGTAGGAATCTCCTCTGTAATAATCTTCTCTCTTGTTGTTCTGCTGTCAGTAGCATGTCTCTAAGAAGAGTATATGGAAGGTCTTTCCCAAAACCTCAGTGAGGAGCTGAGTTTCCCAGAACTGTGAAACTTCAATGGCATGTGGCAGAGAGATGCTGGTTCCTCTGACTTGTAGAAGGTGAGAGGCTGGAGTCCTGCCTGTGTTATTTGTTTGTCTTAGACAGGTCCATTAGTTCCTGAAAACTTCTGCCAAGTTAATAAACTGAAAGAAAAATTTGATATTAGCCAGGCAAGACAATTTATAGCATACCAATTTCACAAGGAACTAAAAAAAACAGATGCATCAAGCAATCCATATTCTGTCACAACTCCTTTGTCAAATTAGCTGTAATCAAAGTTCTCTTATGTTCAGTAGCTGTATTTGTGAGACAGTTTTCTTAACTTTTGCATTACTGTTAGGCACAGATATTTATTGAAATCTGCTTCTGTTAAAGGTTACTGCAAAACTCCTACTAATTCACAAAAATTTTGGATGGTGTCCTTAATTATTGTGTAATTGCCAGTGCCTAACATTTACTAAATTCAGAAGAGAGGCAAAGTAATCAAATGGCAGTGGACCCTTAGGTGTCTTTTGCAAATCTATCATATACTAGCTATGTCTCAAAAATTTTCTGTCTTTGAAGTTGTACAGGGCTGATGACACTGACTTGGATGTGGGAGTTGTTTCCTTACTCCTTACACTTCCTTAGTGTTTCAGTAAGTAAAAGGAAGGTAAGGATTTGCACTTATATATATATTTTTTTTTCTGTTAGTTTATACATTATTGTTGGAAGAAACAAGAAATAGTTTAACTACAGTCATGCTCACCTGCTTGAAAACAGAATTAAGTGTAGGACCCGAGGCGGGGATATATTATGCAATTATCTACAACAAAAGGAGGAGTAGAAGGTAGAAGAAGATGACGACTGATGACACACAGGATCTGGGCAGATTTTTGGCTGATCACATTGAGTGACTGGTGCTGTACATGGCTACCCACTGCATGTTGTGCCTTGAGAAGCCTGAAGTGGGTACCTGATGAGTTCAAGGCAATCCAAGCCCTCGGAGCCTGTCTATGTTGCTCTGGGCAATCCCAAGGAAGTTGATATCACACTCTGGAAGTGGGGTGTCCTATGCACAGTGGAGCTTTGGCTGCCCAGGCTGCACCAGCAGCGTGAGGCTTGGGCATGAGCCAACACAGGACAGCAGCTTTAAGAGCTGGAGGCACAACAAAGGCAGGTTCAAGAGGAGTGAGCATCCCGTGGAGCTGGGCACCTCTTCTCCCTTCATCACCATTTAGAAAAGTCATTTCAAACCACTGCAGTCTCACATCAGCACAGCTGGAATAGAGAACCTGCCATGGAGAGGTTCCATAGCATCAGTGGGATACGCCATCACACACCCAGCGATGTCATCATGATCCAAGAGCTGGAAAAAATTTATTACAAGCACACTCACTGCTTTATCCACTCAATCCTTGTCTACTTTTTTTTTTTTTCATTTATACTTTGACTTCTTTAGACGATAAAACACTGGAGTATATTAATCTTATATTTGTCCTGTGCCTACCACATCGTGAACATGGCCAGAATTTAAGATGAAGATTTTTTCCAATACTTTCAATATAATCTTCTTTGAAAACAGGGTCTGTGTTTAAACTGAGAGAAATATAGTTTGTTCAGTATTATAAGCCCACAGTAGTGCCTCAGAGTTCATACTGCAGTTACCTGTGAATATCAGTCCAATAAACAGAATGACAGCATTATTTTAACTTTAATTGGTTTGCTACCATAATTCAGACATGTTAAGTTACAAATAATTTATAAAATTGATGCCATTAAAATTTTAAATATAAACTAACTTCAGGAGAAGCAGTCTTCAGTAAAGTTAGTATCTACAGACCCACAGTCTCTTTTTTTTTCCTTAACCACGTTTTCTCTATGCTTTTGAAGATCAACACAAATATTATCTAACTTATTTTCTTAAACTTTCCAAGGCAATGGTGCATAGTTTGAACTAGTGTGCTGCTAATATTTCCATTGGTGGTTGAACAGAAAAAAACTGTTGATAACAGATAACTCTAATAACAGTTAAATAATGTTTTTTTAAGTGAAGCTTTGCAGACTCTGACAAATGAAGCTCTCTACAATTAATTCTATAAAATGTAAAATAATCCTACTTAGTTATTGGAATGGCTGAACAGAATAATTATTTTGGCAGATAGAAATTAAAGAATAACACAATACTTAAGCACTATTTGGCAAATATTAGTTAATCCCTTTGACATGCCCTAAAATATTTTTTTTTCTCCTGATGAAATTGCTGAGCAATGTTTCAGAAACATTTATTTGCTAGCACTGATCTTAAACTGAGTTATTTACCACAGCAAACATCTGATACCATCACAAGTTTGAGCTGCAGTACTAATAATTGGTACAATAATAATGCTATTGGTTGCTACAGATCCAAATTCTGATTTCTGATGTGATAATCCCATAAAGAGATTATAACATGTTTCAGAATCTGACTCTTGGTTAATTAGTGGTCTACATGTATAGATTTTTGTCTTATAGAGAAAATGGTAATACTGTAGGTTTCCCAATCAATTTCTCAAGGAAATATGTGTGAAGTCAGTGATAGGCTCAGAGTTATGATTTTCACAGTTAAAGGTGAGGAGCTACTGAACAAGACATGCTTATTGTCTCTTCTTGGGAAATTGGTTTGGCCTCTTACCTGGACAAGAGTTAGGAGATCCAGAACTGAGAGATCAGAAAGTAAAAGATTGTGAGCTCTTAAAGGACACAGAGAAGTGATCATGAGCAAAACTAAGTGAAGGGGTCAAGTGTGATAAAATTTGCAAGTTTGTCCAAAATTATGTGATTTAGTACTACTAAACCACTTCTTATTATTTCAATAAATTAAGTGTAAAAGTAGGTGACTTGTATATTCCTTGCATTTTGGGAAGGTTCCAACTATACTTGTATCATTACACTATTTATTATACAAGGTTTAAGAGCTATTTGTTTTTCCAAAACAGAGCTACAACTCGACATCTGTGTGCTCTTATTGTAGCCTCATCTAAAGCTCCAGGCAGACTGATGATGACTACTTCTGATCTGAAGTGGCAAAGTTGTTAAAACCAAGGATGTTTTGGTTGATTGCCTCTGCTCTGGAAGTCACCTGTGTTTCTGTGTGTGTATCTAAGTATTTATATGAGATTCACATGTATAATTTCCCATACACACATCCCAGTCTTGATAGTTTAAGGTAGCTGAGGAGCTAGATAACTGCATTGGGAAAAGTCAGTGTTTAAGACAGATTGAGTAGTTTCCCAAAAGCCTTGCCCCTTGGGCCAGTTTTTATGTCTCTCTCCACTGTAAAATATGAGAAATTTTGAGGCTAATTTAATAGAAAATTCTCTTGATATATCACAATTATAGAAACACGTGTGCAAAAACACTGGGAATATTCATAGTATTAAGCAGGCCCAAAATTCCCATTTCTCTCTTTATTAATTTAAAATATATAAGAAGCAATACATTAAAAAATACAAATGAAACCCCGAATCCCATCAATTTTTGCAGCTACAACAAGAAAGATCAAGAAATTTAAATCTTCTGAGTGAATAGTATACATTAAACTAAAACAAATGTTGCGTTGGTTAAAAAACATATTACATATGGAATATGTAATGTATGTATGTAATATTACATAGGAACATATTACAACAGCTGTTGTACAGAAATTTGTTTAATATGTTTTCTTTCTACAGTTGAATCTGTTTCAAAGTTAGGTTTTGAGCAATGAAAAGATAATGAATATATGTGACAGTATAAGAGTTTTAAAACCATCACCCACTGAAAAGATAAGCATTCCTAAAAATTATTCAATTTTTTAAAGCTTTTGTTTCAGAACTGAGCATTCTTTCAATGTGGTTTGTTTTGAAATAATTTTATTAATATCACTAACTATGCCATTAGTCACTGAAATGATTTTCTAGGGAGCATTTCTAAGACCAGTGCCCAGGATTATGAGGTCCACACAGCTCACCTGTTTGTCCCCAGGATCTCACCTGCCTTCTTAGTAGGCAGTGGATCGGAACTTTCTCTCTACAGTATCTTATTAGTGTAAGCGTACTTGTACTCGATGAAGGTGGTTACCAACTCCCATGGATGCAGGGGGTTCCTGCCTGAAGCAGGCTCCCACATCCCAAGTGAAGTTTTCTGTTCCAGAAGAGACCTGGACAGCTGTCCTTAAAGTCTCTGGAGAGTGAGTGATACAGTAAATTTTGTCTAAAACCCTGCTTCCAAGACCCCCCTGAACAGGAGATGTAAACAATGTTAATAAGTACCTCCATGAAGGAAGAAGAAACAAATTAACAGAGCTCTGGGCTGGGTTAGCTATCACAAAGTGGAACAGGCTCAGATTCCAACAATTTATTTCAGATCTCTGGCACTCAGGAAGGCTGTATAACAGGGAAGACTTAACAACAACATTACTGAGAGTTATGTTTAGAAATGTAATGGCAAGATTACCAGCATCATCTGGAAATGAGAAAATGTTTTCAGGACTATTGGATTTGCTGTCTTCTTTGTGCCAATGTGGAAACTTATTTTATGAGTAAAATAAACCTATCAGTCTATGAAACTGATGAAGATAAACCTGACCTGTGCTGTCACAGTTAGTGCCTATAAATCCATGAGGATTTTCTCAAAGCTAAAAAAGTATTCTAAGTGTTCCAAAATACAACATAATAAATCCTTGGTATGTATATGACATAGTTACACCAGGAGAAAAGGAATGAAGTCTTAGTGCCAGACATAAACCTGCATTTGTCCTAAAGGTAAAAAACAATGGATAATTTGTTCTAGATGTTTATTTTCTGGGGGGGGGGGGGGGGGGGGCCAAAACAAAACCCATAA
>JAOQGH010000001.1:106076638-106107941 GCA_025769975.1 Gallinago jamesoni | reverse complement strand
CCCCCCCCCCCCCCCCCCCCCCCCCCCCCCCCCCGAAACCTAACCCATATCTTAGGTCCCTGAAAGTCATTTGACATAGTTTAATTTCAAATTATGTTCTTTTGCTGACGTGTTTTACACAGTATAAAAGCCTGAAATATTGTCTAGGTTTTTGTCTTCTATGAGACATTATTCAAAATATCAGAATTTTCTAAAGATAGAAAGTCTTATTTTCAGTGTCTCTGCTTGCAGTGGAATGTTAGATGAAAGAGATAGTCAAGTTTTTATTTTTATGATAACTGAAAAAAATATTTGCTGCAGGGGTCTTTCAAACTTGAGCTTGATTGGAGAGCAGTCATATAGTTTATTATCATCATATTATCATAAACCAATCTTTTGAAGAACCTTGATGTTCCTGATATAAGTGTTTTGTTGAAGGTACAGCAAACAGAGCATTACAAGGTGGAGAGATCTGTTTCTATCACCAAATCTGTCTTTCAGAACATCAAGGATTGGGTGTGATAAAAAGAAGAAAGCTACATTAAATATAAAGATGGGCAAAAAAAGCCATCACTGAGAAAAATATAAGCAAGTATGTAAGTAGTATTCTGTTTCCTAAATGCATATGCTTCTGTGTATTAGCAGGATGGACATGGCTTTTCGGGATGCAGTGCACAGACAGTTTTTGACAGGAGCAAAATCAGCAGAGTCTGGTATTGGACACCTGTGTTATTCTTGGATTTGTCTTGCTGTGAGCATTTGCTCTCTTTCTGTTCCATTTTTGTCTCTCTGTTCACTTTTTCTCTCCTTTACAGTCTGTAAGGTCCTCGGTGCAGAAGCTCTGTATTTCTTTGTGTATGTTCAGTACCTATAATTAGATCTTTGTATGGACCCTTATATGCACTTGTAACATAATTGAAATACAATTGTCTAATAACCTAAGTGAACCACAGTGAATTCTGTGTAATACATGAAAGTAAAAATTTTAATGCAAAGGACAATTACTGCAGTTAATAGAATAGATATTCTCTTCACTGCAGCATATTTTGCTTTCACTGACATTAACTTTAATGATAATATTCACAATTTAGGAAAAATACTTCTGAATTGTAGTATTTAGGTAGTACCAGTACATATTCTGTAGTGATGTCAATGGGACAGCATGGATATATACAGATTGTAGTTTAAATGTCTGGGGGAAAAAAAAAAAAAAAAAAAGAAGCAGCTACTACTGAAGAGGTTTTTGTAGGCAATTGCACTAAATCAAATGAAATGTTTCAAATTCTAGACTTTCTATTTTGGCCAGTGCAATAATATGAATGTATTTAATGAAGAAGTTGCATAAAGTATAAAACCGCACAAACATATGTGCCTGAAGCAACCCAGTTGGGCAATTGCAATTCTTTCATTTCAGATTGTCTTTCTGGCTTTTAATATTGTAACTGTAATTCATCTTGCTGCTAAGACATTTTAGCTTTCCTCTTTCAATGAAGTAATACTTGAGTTCTCTAGTTGAAATCAGAATTTGTTTCATTTCTGCAGAGAAATAGGGGCAAAAAACATGCCTGATACTGAAGAAAAACCTGTCTGAATCTAATGTATTGTCAAAATTGGTTAAGGACACTTCATCCCCATGAAAATAATTTTCCTCTATTACTCCTAATGTTGCCAAGGTAAGTGCTGTCTTGGGTCACTGCCATCTAATCACCAATCAATTGTTCCAGTCAGTTGTTCCAGTCTGAGTTAAAACTGTGCAAATGTATCAAAGAAGAAAAAAATTAAAGAGAAAGCATAACAATTTTAGATTATTTTTTTTTCCCTCTTACCTTCTAGGCAAGTTAAATGCTTTATATTGAAATCAAAATATGTAAATGTGGATTTTGAAACACCTTAAGTTCAGTCAAGGATGGAGAAAAATATTACTTATGTGTGATATGGCTGGAGGGTATTTTGTGTGGAACTTTGATAGCATTTTTCACTGTAGGTTTTCTGGACACATGACTTTTAATAGGGCATGAAGCAAATAACTTGTTATTGTTTGGGAGGTAAAATTTAAATTTTTCTTTTTTTGACTGAAATATTTTTTTTTAATTCTGTGTGGAAACTGAAATATAGCAATGTTTCAGAAGTTAGAGTTAAAATAGCATTCAGTTTGAAAATAGACATAAATATATATATTATGCATTGTGGTGTTCATAAAGACATTTAGAATAGACAATTACTCAGCTCACGGCTGAAATTCAGGCTTCTTTAGAATTGTTTTCCCATTAACTTCAAACATCTCAAACTATATTTTTCATGATTTCTCACAGTGAAAAATCAGATGTTCAGTTCTTGACAGACTAGTTTTTTCTGGTAAGACTCCAGGTGATATCAATATATGTACAGATAATAATTTAGAAATTTAAATACAAAAATTTGAACAAAAGTTCTAAATTAATGTGTGAACTAGAAAGGTTATACTACATAAAAACATCAGTGAATTATCATTCCTTTGATCCTTGCCAGATAGCTTAAGGAGGAGGTTTTTTGCTAGATTTTCAATGAAAATTACTAAATTAAAACTAACTTTGTTTTATCTTTTTTGAAGTACCATAGTATCTTATGACCTTGTTGAAAAGATCCTGGTGGTCCTGGTGGAAAACAAGCTAAACGTGAGTCAGCATTGCATTGTTACAGTGATTAAGGCAAATTTGATACTAGTGTCTATCTGCAGGGCTGTTACTAACAGAGATAGAGATGTGATCATCCCACTCTACTCTGCACTTGTCAGGCTACATCTGTTCAGTTTTAGTTCCTACAATTGAAAAAATACATGAACAGACTAGAGAGAGTCCAAAGGAGAGCCATGAAGATGATCAAAGTGTTGGATAACCTTCCCTATAAGGAAAGACTGAAGGTTTTAGGTCTTTTCATCCTGAAGTAGAGAGGTCTTGAAGGAACCTCATCACATTTTTCCAGTATTTAAAGAGATGCTACACAGAGGATGGAGGCTTTCTTCACAAGGAGCCACATGGAGAGGACAAGAAGCAATGAGTATAAGTTGCACCAGGAGAAGTTTCATCTTGATATAAGAAAGTTTTCACAATGAGAACAGTCATTCACTGGAACATTGTCCCCAAGGATATGATAGAGTCCCCATCACTGGAGGTTTCCAAGATGGGACCAGGCAGGGTGCTAAATAAACTCATCTAGGCTTCCTTTCCCACAAACATTGGACTATATGATCTTTCAAGGTCTGTTTCAGTCTGGACTATTCTATGATTCTGTGATTTTATGACTTGGGAAATTAATAAGAAACAATACCCTTATTTATAACTGGTTTTATTTTTGTGGGATCATTCGGAAAGAATACGAAAACATAGGGAAGAAGGAAGGGGGAGGCTGCTGAAGGGGAAAGAAGTCAATTGGCTGGAGCATAGTTGAGAAGAAAAATGTGTAAAGTCAGCACAAACATAACATTGTATTTTTATATTAGAAGAAACAGAAGAAAATAAACCTGACTCCCTCTTTTTTCCTTTCCTTCCTCAAGCCCATACCAACTTTCCAGTCTCTGGGAGTTCCCCAAAGCACTAGAACAGGGAAGAGAAGCTGCTTGCCTGAATTGTGCAATAGAAGAAGATAGAAACAGTTACAACCTTTCTTATGGTTAAAGAATAAAGACAGAGTTACTGAGTGGTGATTCCTGACCGCAGAGCAGTGGGCTAAGCCATGGATGTAGAACTGAGATGCTGAAGTTGAGAATCTAAGAGGAGTAGATGTTCTGGAGCAATGGTCAAAAACTTTGATGAGACCTGCAGAGGAATTTAAATTCAAGGCAGACAAGCCTGGACTTGTTTTCCCATTGGCTTAACCGTTTGGCATGGGATAGGGCAATGAAGCTGCTGGACTAAAAAGCATTGCAGGGACAACAGGTGATGTAACTGCATCTTGCAGTTGCAGCTGCAGAGCAGAAGAGATGGCTTCCAGAGGTAAATAGTACTGCCCACAAACTCCTCTGAACAGCTGCCACCTCTGGAGCCTTTCCTTTAAGTATTTATAATCCTGCCAAGGTTACTATGTGGTTTCTGTACTAAAAGCTATTTAGAAACAGAGGGTCTGACTGCTTCACCTCACTACAATGATAGGAATACGAGCGTTTTTCCATGTTCACTGTTTTGGTCAGCACAAAGATGGGCTGTATTCCCTGATCCACAAGCCTCCCCGTGGAATTTAGCCTTTGCTATGTTGCCTCTTATTCAGCCAGAATAAAACAGATGTTTAGAGTTCATGAGAGAAAATAGAAGTTTCTCGTCTATACAAAAATGAGAGAAGTCCTTGATGCTCCTCTTGTACTTTTTTTTTTTTTTTTCTTTTTGATATACATATTCTAGTGCTTGTGGATAATAGGAGGTCAGAGACATAGAACTAAGTGTGCCACCTTCATGTCAGTGATTTTGTTTTGTATTTCATGTCCTTCCCCAGTTCATATATATCACTTTTTCTCAGAATATTATGAGTCTGAAAGCTATTTATATAAAGTAAGGTTAAACCACAAGAGATATATTTACTGGAGATTTAATTTTACCAAACCAAAAGCTAGGCTCGGTGTTTAATTTTAGAGTAATCACTACTTTCTAGGGGGGATTAAAATTAATGACTTCATAATAGCTAGATTTTTTAATTCACAGATGTAGCTCCCATGCTATTAAGGAAGACTTACAATAAAAAATCAAGATGATATTAATGATCAAGTAGAAAGAACTTTAGACTAATCTTTCAGGTCCTTCATGAAAACAGTTTTCACTGTCAAATCCTTTCAACTTTAGATTCAACAGCAAAACTCTCACAACTTCATTAGGGTAGATGTTCATTGCAATGGGAATTTTTCATGCAGACAGCTGATAGAGCTATTTGGTCCATCAGTCCTAAACTCCAAACTTCAAAGCAGTCATTTTCCAAACTTGAAACAGAAAAATGTACTAAAGAAGCTGCAACAAGTGAGAAATTTATAATGGGATGTGCTGGTATATTTTTTCTTACAGAATATGAAACCTGTATAAGGAAGACAATTATTAAGTCATTTCAATTAAATGACAGGTAAAGTATGAATTGGGAAAACACAGTGAAAAGTGACAGGCTAACATTTTTCACAAAAGGGCATGATTGCATATTTAAAAGTAAAGTTCTACCCGTAGTGAGGGTGCAGGATGCTCAGGGCAATGAGATGGAGGCAACACTATCTTCTCCATTGTCACTTTAGTGGGTAAAGAACTTTGTCATGGTTGAAGAAATCCAGGGGTTTATACAATGTGTCAGTGCTATGGCTCTGGAGCTCTAAAATAGCTCAAATGACTGAATTCAGCTTCAGGTAGTATACTACAGATGGTAGGTAAGGTATACTTTGAATAAATGAAAAGTGTTCTGAAGCTCCTTTTACTGCTTAATGTTATAAAGCATCAAAAAGTATTATGGATAAAATAAAAAAGTTACTTTCTATGTGAGTTCTTATACCTCCTTTAACATTACAATGTCAAAGAATCTTCCAGACATACATTTACCAATGTGCGTAGTCACATGTGGTTTGCATTCTCCTTCTTGAGTGAATAAACTGTATGTGCATGACATTTTGGGGGATAGGAATGTTTGTTTGCTTTTTTTTTTTTTTTTCTTTTGTACTAGAGAACTCAAGTTAAAGAAGTCTGTCTTGCATCCGAAACAGAAAACTTTAAAAAACCTTTAAATCCTGTGCAAATTCCTTCCATGGTCAGCAATGCTGAAAAAGGGCTCTCTTCTGCAGTGACTACTTTTAACTCAACTTAAAACCAGTGCATTCATATTTTAACTAGTCATCTTCTTTTCTTCCTATTTATGTAATATAGTTGTACCCTCTTAGTATCTGTGTACCTTTCACATTTAAAAAATGTCAGGTAACATTCTCCTTTTCTTTCATGCCCAGGACAAAACACACTTAGTTAGCATTATATATGTATCTCATTAAACCAGTTAAATCTGGTGCCCAAAATAAAATCTCTCCCAAAGTAAAATCACCAAAAATGGGTAAGTTTGACTTTAATGTCACAAAGTCATATTGATAAGATAGACTTATCTTCTATGTGTGTGAAGATAAGTTGTTGTATTTAAAGTCTCCATGTAACCTGTAATATACACTCTATTTTACCTATGAAATTCATATATGTATTTAATAGTGAATAGAAAATAAGACATGACATCTGAATATAGGCCACATTTAAGGAAAACTTGCTTAGCTTTCTCTAAAAATAAATATGCATTATTTTTTTGCAATATAACTTCATAGTGAGATGAAAGGGCACAAAAAGCTATTTGTTTCTAGATATGAGGGATTAATTAAAATGGAATGCACACTAAATAATTCTATTAAAATATATTTATACATGTGTATGTATATTTCTACACTGTATTAGTCAAAGTGCTTAGAACTAATTTTCTCATTCTTTATGATAGTGTTAATATTAAGGCCTGCCAGGAATATCCTGGCATGAGCTCCATTGGTGGTCATTTCCTCAGCATGAAGCAGTGATTGCCCATTCATATTTTATTGCAAAATTACTCATAATGTAGATGGAAATCTGTTATATAAAAAAACAAGTTGCTGAAACCCTTATCTACGTTTTTTTCCTCTGGATACTGCAGGAACTATTTACAAATAAGAACTTATCCATCAAATTTAATGTTTGAGTTCTCTGATAACATGAGTTTTTAAAACCATCTTACATTATAAGTATTAATAAAGGGCATGTGTAAATATGAGACAGAGGTGAGAGCTGCCTGAATTCTTCTTGTTACATATGCAGTGTACTAAGTGGGCAAAAATGGGTAATGTTCACACTAAAAGAATTCCAAATCGTTCTGAGAGCAGTTATTTTAGACTAGTTCCATTTGGAATTTGTTTAAAGCAAGTAGAGGTGAATGAAGTAGACAGCACTGGGGAGAAAAAAAGACCAAACTCTAACCGTGTTTAGTCTCTGAAAGAAATTCTACAAACAATTTAAAAGGGATCAGGAAAGAAGTTATATATAGCAGAATACAAATTATAAAGCTAAGATAAATTAACCACTACAGTAGAAAATGTTTTGCCCTTTAATCTCTCAACTACTTCAGGGAAATCCATCTAAGACTAACTGTTAAGCACTGTAAAAAAATTTGTACTTTGTAAAGTGGAATCCAGCTGGTTGTAAGGAATTCATGTAAGCTTTAATTTTGGGCCAGCTACTTTGGATAAAAGAACAAGAAGAAAAAAAGTTCACCAAAACAAAAAAAACGTTAATTCTTTCTTTAAAATTAATATTGCCTTCAAAGAAATTAGGATGTACATCCAAATTAGAAAGAAGGGCAAAGACAAGTCAATTTGAATGGACTTAGATTGACTTTGCTTTTCCACAACATATGATGGCATGAAACAAATAGTTCATTGAAAGACAAGTCATGAAGCTTAAAATGGAAAGCAAATGGTACAACATTTCATTACTTTCCCTTGAGAAGCTCTAAAAATAATATTGTTAAGGGAAATCTGTGTGCCTACTCTTTAAAAAAATGTTCCTACAGTAGACATGTACATAAATTCATCTTTTGCTTAAATGTTAAGATCAATTATAAATTTGCCATGGTGAAGTTATCCATCGAAAAAAATACAGCAATTATTTAGATTTTTGTTCTACATTTGTATTTTTGGCAGCACTCAGAGGAGATAATTGTTTATGAGGGCAGAAATATGCTGAACTAGATATTTCAGTGTACTGTAATTAATTTTGAAAAAAATGACAGTTTGCCTTCATACAAGTACATTTACTTTTAGGTGATCTGGTCTTTCTTACTTTGTTGTAAGGTTACACCACTGGCTTTGACATTTCCTAGAACATGCATGTGAAAGGTTAACTTCCGGAGGAAAAAAAGGTGAAGACTTAGAGTACTCTTGAAAGACTGACAAGATCAGTCCCTAGCTCCATAGTGTATTCTTATTATGACTAGCTACTTAAGTACATCTACAATACAATTCCCCTTATGACTATGAGATTGTAATTGGAGCTTATCTCGACCATCATGTTTTGCAGCTCAGTTGTCTATAACAGTCTGTACACTGTGGTATATTCACACCCTGTGTATTTATGTTATGTCCATCTTGCAATGACTCAAAGAAATTTCTGTGAAATAGAACATAAAACTATAATCTCATTATCTTTATCTCACTCACTGTATCATGTTTCTTTGGTTTCTTTTCTTTATTTTTTTTCAATATTAGCAATATAGCAAGAATCTATGCCTTCCACCAGAAAAAAAACAGCACAGAAATAAGCATTAATATTCCATAATGCAGGGAAAGAATCTGAATTTAAAAGGAGATAGGATCTGCCTTGATTGGAGAGTCAAACTGTTGCCCACTACTTACACATCACATTATAAGCAGTGACAAATTAAAACTTTCCTTCAGGAGTGGCATGTTTTCTCTATTGCAAATTGCAAAGAGAATTCAATGGCAGCTACACTCACTGGGAAGATGCCAGCTTTTCTCTGTACCCTAGAGAGTTGAAAGAACAAGAAAATCAAGTTGTTCCAGGCTTTATTTGATGATGAGCTAGTTATTTTAAAGAAAAATATATGGAAACCCAATTTACAAGGAACTATCATTCTGTGAATGAAACCAGAATTTAGTGGTAGGACTACTTTGAAATTCCTAAAACTAGTTATGCTAATTTTTTAATTGGAACCCAGTAAAACACAGTGAAAACTCATAACCTCTTACCCCATGCTTGAGAAAAGTAAAAGATGAAAAAAGAGAAGGAAGGGAGAATCTGAAAGTGTGGCATATGAAAAATAGAGAAACAATTAAGTACAAAACTTAATAACTCCTTTGGCTGGAAATACTGCTCTCAGTGGAAATACAGCCTTGTGTTGCCCTTTCTTCTCTACCTCCCTGTTCAAGAGAATGTATTTTTATTTCCCTGTCCTGACAGCCACAGCTTTCGGGTCAAAGCTAACAGACAAAACCAGAAGATAATGAAGAATGGGAGGCAGAGGGGAAAAAAAGGAAACAAAGGTATAAGCACTGTGAGATTGCCTAGTACTCAGAAAGGGAAAATAGGGAGTTTGAAAATTATTAGTTTGGAAGGCAGCTATTTGTAGCAGCAAGGTATTTAGCCTAAATACATGTTCATTAGAATTACAGCAGTGGATGAGACCAGAAGAAACTGAAGTTTATGCCGGTGTCCAGATTTCCAATGACAAACTAAGCAAGACACTGGTAAAGTGGTCACAAAATGTTAAATGGACGTGTGGGAACATGGAAATAGCTCTTTTTTGTCAATCTTTCTGTCAGTTTGGATTGACTGGAGAACATGGAAACTACTCTAAAAAGAAAGAAGCCAATAAAGTTACTCCATTTTAGAGATACTGAATCGGGTACTTTGTAAAACACTTACGGGTTAGGGCAAAGGATTTTCTGAAAGAGATTGGGCGCAAGAATTATTTGCAGGCCAGAAGAGGTACAAGATCAGGCAGATGTTAGGTAGAGGTCTAAGAGTAAGGGAGTAAGGGAAGCTAGAGAGTAAAAGACACAACAGAAACATACAAGCTTCATTCATGTTTGCAATTTTTGTTACCTATGCAGTGATTCATATCTTTTGTATATCAACCCAGAATTTCATAGAATAAAGAGCTTATGAACAAAAGACCAGATTATTATGCATAGAAACAAAATAAAACATTTGAAAAAGAAAACAAACTGTATCAGACTGCTGCCACCCTGCATTGAATATTGTGTATAAATGTGACATTAAGATAAAACAGTTTTAAAAAAATTAAACAGCCTTTTATTTTGTGCACTTCCATGCACTAACAGACAGTAAGACAGACTGAAGGAGATGGGAGAAAGTTCAGAGTAGAACTCATGTGAGATGATGTACCTGACAAACACATGTAAGTTAAATATTTCTTGAAGATCCATTGGGAGTTGGGAAAATCAATGATCAGAGTTATTTGATGTATGAGAGTCCTGGCGTGATCAACCTGCCAGCAACCTCTGGTAGGTACATAGACACTGAACATCTGTGCACGCTGATTAAGCTGAAGGGGATCATGGTCACAGGGCAGCAGGATGCCTGTAAGGATGCCAATCCCAGACAGAGCAAAATGCCAAGATGTGTACTCACAGTGTGGCTGCTAATCCTGTCATTCAGAATGAAAGAGTTGAAACAACAAAGTGGTGGTCAAGTCCTCTTATGGGGCTACTTACAGGAGGATCATGGGGTGATATGTGCACAATACTTCTGGCTTAGTAAAGAAGCAAACAAAAAGAGGGTGGCCTGCCAGACAGGCACTATTTGGGCAACCAGAATTTAAATCAGAATTTAAAATTTGGAACAGACATGAACAGATGCATTTTCACCCCCTTTTTTCAGATTTCAATGGTTTTATGGGAAGGAGGCAAAATAAGAGGAAACAAAACTTGGTTAAAACCTGTGTTATACCAAATGATAACTTCCATCATAGCAATCGTTTATGTATTAAAAATGTTTATTCCAGCTAAAAAGAGGAAGAAGCGTAGGCACAGCCTTTTGGAACATCTGCTGCAGAAATCTGAGCAACCCAACACTTCAGAGAGGAAATGACTGAAGGAAAGCTCCAGAAGTGGTGGTTTCCATGTTTGTCAGGGTGATGTCACTCTGATTCTCTAAACCTGTGCTTTTAAAAAGCACTGAGGCTGTTAGAATGAGGCACTCTCTTAGGCAGAGCCCAATCTAACATGAGGCTGCTGTTTTATCAGCTTTATAGCTGAAAGTCAGTCCATAGTGTCTGCATTTCCAAGGATACAGGCTATGATTGGGGCGGGTGTAGAAACGTTAAATTCAGAGAGATAATGGTTTCATTATGAGGCCAGTAATATAAAGAATTATATTTGTTGGTGGTGACTCCTAAAAACAGTGACAATGAAAGCAAAAAATATTGAATAATTTCAATGAATATACAAAGTTGGTAATAACAGTGTTCAGATTTTCTAGGTTTTTATTTCTTGAATTTGTGTTGTACTTGGTTTTGTTATAACTGAAATAGGGATGGCTAAATTAGAGTTTTAGTGTAGCTAAGGATACAAAAAGCAAGGTAGGATGAATTGTCTTAGATATCAAGGCTCTCTTTCATGTGACTGAAGGTTGTTGTCTCCATGTAAGCTTTACCACAGAAATCTATTTGTGGACTATCCTTTCATTTTTGCTTTTCTTGATAGTAAATAGAATGTGATAGATCTCTGTTGAAGGACAAATTATATAGTTCAGCAGCTTTGTTCTGTATTAAGTATGGATTTCTCTATTTTCATAAATGTGGCTCAGATACATGTAGGTCTATAACATGCTGCTGCTGGCAGTGGAAATCAAGCCACGGTATTCCTCTTTTCCTTATTTAATCATGTAATTTCCTTGCTATATTTCAAAGACAGCAAGGCATCCAGGAGCAAGAATCAGACAGAAATGGGAAATTGATCAAGCAATTTAATGAAATACTTAGTGGAGTTGAAAAAGTAAAATCCGTAGATGTTCAGGAAATTGACCTTAATAGCAGCCACCAAGCAGACATATGCCATCTTTATATGCACATTGTCAAGGCACTGTAAGCCCATCGGGGCACAGACCACATACAACTCCAGCAGTCTGCCAAAGCATCTGTTCTTTGAACACTGTGTTGTGTATTTTTTTTGTACTGCCAAGGCTGACTGATGTGTTCTAATGAATATAGCATGCAATAAATGGGCCACAGAGCTACTTTAGGAAACAAAACTGGGCTCAGCTCTGGAAGGGGTGTGCACCCAGGAAGCCTGTCCCAGGAGCCAGATTCTCTGTATGGCAGACATTGCACAAAACAGCACCATGGAGAGGTCCCTGCAGTGTCTTCTAGTCAGCCGGCTGTACAGTCCAGAAATTATATAGTTTCTTTATATGTCCACTGAGTTGGTGTTCCCCTCATGCAGCTGTAGCGTAGTTTCTGAGCTGTGCCACTGCCCTGTGGTTCATTCACTCTTCCAGACCCATACATAAAAGTGTATGTTGGTCTTCCTACTTTTTACCAGGTCCCTAAGCAGACAGAAGCAGCTCACACCCCAACCTTCTTTATATTTAGACCTAAATATTCTTCTCAGATGTTAAAAATCATAAACTTGCAAATATAAGGAATAACTATTCCTTTGTCTCTCTGTAGACCTGCAAGATTTGTTCCGCTAATCACAGTACACATATGAGCATCTGTGCAAATGCAGATATATGCAAACACACACACACATACACCCCAACTCCACCCTCCATCCTGGCTTATCTCCATGAAAAACACAATTGCACCTCCAGTTGCCAGTTAGGAGACATTCAAATTTGTAAAGGACTATGGAGTTATTTTTTTGTTTTACTTGCTGAGAAGCCTTTTGGTAGTGTGCTTTCTGTATCTTTCCCCTTTGCCTTATCTGACTCTGGTATTACTTGCAATGACTTATGAGGATTTTATATAGTGAAGGTTACACAACATCATAATTGTATACAGAAGTCTCAACATTAATGCATCCTTCCATAACAGGTTTTGAAATGAATCAGTGAGCCATCAGCAGGATTCTTCAACAGAATGGCTATAAACTGTGCTAAACCAAATTTATATCACATGAAATGAATCACTTGTGGGTGGGTGAAAACATAGCATAAATTGTGAACAACTAAACAAACATTTTCCATTGTGAATGGATTAAAGTGTTTTTACAATCTGGAAGTTTTTAGTAAGTACATGAGTTGCTCCCCATCAGTGTGCTGTGACTAACCATGCAAAATAAAGTACATAAGCCATAAAATTTTATTTACTTAAAACCAACAATCTTTACATCTTTTAGTCTCAGTTATAATTAGACTGGGAAAATATTTTTCTAGCAGTTTCAGATGAAGTTTAGTAAAGCGGCATTTCACAACACAGGAAACATGGAAGCTCAGGAATTTGGAACAGGTAGGTGAAACCAATTCTTTATTTATATATTCTGTATAATGCAAAACTCCACCAGAAAACTTCTTTGCAAATATTCAAAGCTAGATGTTTTTCTGCAGCTTTGGGGTAATTTCAGTTACCAACTATACAGGCTTTTGGATCAAGACCTTCATTTTCATTATGCAGATTCAGATGCAGGCTGCATGACCTGAAACTTTATCATAATACTTTCATGTGCATTTTGAAGTATTTAATTAAGTTTTCAATTAATCGTTATTTGAAGATTGGCCCTCCTGCTACTGAAATATATTTGATTAAGAATTAGGCCATGTGTAAACCTACATTAGTAAATGTACATTAAGCTTTTAATAAAAGCAAACTCCACAATCATTGCATTTAGGCCCTGCACATGAGATGAAAAGGAATCTTCAGATTATGTATCTCTATTTAGGACAACTCCATTTCATTGTGTTGAATCTAGGTGCATAATAATACATGCAAAATTAGATGAATTCAAGGAAGATTCTTTCTTCTTTGCATTGTGTATTCCTTCATATACTGACTAAATTATATAAAATGAATTCTAATGAAGTCTTGTTTCTAACAAAGAGTAATCTGTATGATTTCAGCTGAAGTTGTGAACTTTGTAGATACAATACCTCTTCTCTGATTATTGATAAGCTTTGCAATCAAATATCACATGTGCATGGGGATGTTTTAAAATTTGAGGACTTGATTATTTTAATGTGTGCCAATTTCCCTCTTCGTGAACATTCTTAAAGAAGAGATACATGAAAGAATAAAACCAATATTTGTTTTCAGATAGCCCTTAGAATAATCTAAGAATAATTGTCTGAACATGTTTTACCAAAAACAATCAGTTTTGCTAGTTGAGTAAGAAGGAAAAAGGATGAAATTAAAAAATGTGCTTCTGCAGGGAAATTTCCAGTGATGATCTAGAAGACTATTACTACCTGAAGATTTTTCTGAGTTTCATAGAGTTGTTTTTGTTTTCCTACTCATTTTTCCCCTATTACTGTCCTTTTTACAACATTCCATGTAATTAAAAATTAAATAACAAAAACTGATACAAATGCTGCGAACCATCTAGCCGATGGGAATTCTGAAAAAGGTAGTGTGAGCCTAGAAGAGCACAATGACATACATACCCACATGGATACTCACCAGGCCTATAGAGAGGGATGTGTCCCAATTTACTATCCATTGCAGCTGTTGCAAAGGAGAGGTTGAGTGGTATTTTGGAGAGGAGTGAGTAGAACCAGTTCCACTATGCTGTTTTCAATCAGTTAAGCACAAAATAAGTTTGAAGTGTTTCTCATATGAGAGTAAGACCCATTCTACTACAACAGGCTGTTAGACTACCTGGGTAATGGTGCTGTAAAATGATGTCATGGTTTAGCTCCAGCCAGCAACTAGGACCATGCAGCTGCTCACTTACTTATCCCATTTGGGATAGGGGAGAGAACAGCAAAAGTAAAAGTGAGAAAAAACTCATGGATTGAGATAAAGACAGTTTAATAAGCAGGGCAAAAGCTGTGCACACAATCAAAGCAAAACAAGAAACTAATTCACTGCTTTCCGTTGGCAGGCTGGTCTTCAGCCATCTCCAGGAAAGCAGGGCTCCATCACACATAACAGCTACTTGACAAGAGAAATGCCATCATTCCAAATTTCCCCTTCTTCCTTCTTCTTCGCCCAGATTTGTATGCTGAGTATAACATCACATGATACAGAATATCCCTTCAGTGAGTGAGGTGATCTGTCCTGACTCTGTCTCCTCCCAGTTTCTTGTGCACTCCCAGCCTATTTGCTGGTGGGGAGGTGTGAGGAACAGGAAAGGTCTTTACTGCTTAACAACGGCTAGAAATACCAGTGCACTATCAATACTGTTTCCCATCCTAAATTCAAAACATAGCACTATATCAGCTGTCAGTAAGAAAGTGAACATCATCCCAGCTGAAACCACAACAAAAGACAAAGTAATGACACCTTCGGGGTGTTCTTGCATAAACACACAGAAACGTTCACATACACGCACTCCTATATTTGATTAAAGCTTGGATTAGGACTTTAATACACTGAAATGAATTAATGCAAAAGTTGAGCTTGTATAATATGACATAAAGTATTTCTAAGTAGTAGGTTTTCCCTCAGGAAAAGGTTGAAAGAACTGGATTATTTAAAAGAGCTAAAAACATCCTGAGAGTCATGAAAGAGAATATGGAGAGAGACTTTCCTTAACACATTCATAGACTCATAGAATGGTTTGGATTGGAAGGGACCTTAACGATCATCTAGTTCCAAGCCCCCTGCCATGGGCAGGAACACCTCCCACTAGACCAGGTTGCTCAAAGCCCCATCCACCCTGGCCTTGAACACTTCCAGGGATGGGGCATCCACAATTTCCCTGGGCAATTTGTTCCAGTGCCTCACCACTCTCACAGTAAAGAATTTCTTTCTAATATCTCATCTACATCTCACTTCTTCCAATTTAAAACCATTGCCCCTTGTTCTTTCACTACACTCCCTGACAAAGAGTCCCTCTCTGGCTTTCCTATAGGCTCCCTTCAGATATTGAAAGGCTGTCTCCCTGGAGCCTTCTCTTCTCCAGACTGAACAACCCCAGCTCTCTCAGCCTGTCCTCATAGGAGGGGTGGTCCGTCCCTCTGATGGAGCACCTGATAAGGATACGGATAAGCATCTGGTAAGGATGGAAGTAATAGAGCAATTGCAAATACAGGCATCTGCTTTCTTCACCCAAGTAACAGCTTATATTCCACTGTTTTCAAAATTGCTGATCAAACTGTGGAGTACTGAGTTTGGTCTGTCTGTAGTATCCTGAATCTGCTGCATTGGTTGTGCTATATAGCAGGGTACACATTGCTAATGCATGGGTGCCAATCCTATAGGTTGGATAGACAGTGATCTAAGTATTAGATGTGCTTTAGTAGACAAAAGATTCCTTTTCAGCCCAGAAGCTGACTGGATTATTACTGGCTTCAGCAGCAGAGAACATGCTTTCTTCCTGAGTATATACCAACTGGTCATCTGTGCTAGGGGTAGGTCTATCAAACTCTTGCTATGAGAAGTTGTATTTTCATGTGTGTTATCTAGGTTATGATAAGTTTCAGAGTCAGATCATCCACATCAGCAGCACCTGGGAGCTTAAATCTGAATAAAAGTGTGGTAAACAACAGTGTTTAGATGTTATTTTTTATTTCCCTTGTCTAAAAGAGGCGTTTTATTTTTTCTCAGTCTGTTGCTTTGAGTTGCAAATAGATATGGGACAGTTGGCCAGACTGTATATATATACATTTGCTGCAGGCCTTCTATAATATTGGTTTAATGTAGTGAACAGCTTGAGGCATTTGATTAAATATCTGATACTTGTTTTTAGATTCACATGCCAGATAGCTGAAATCTTTATGTGCGTATTCTAAAGGTACTAGTATTAGTTGCTGGGGTACTATCGACTTGTAATTGGAGGTAGACATCTACTACACTTTAAGTTCTCTATGTTTTCAGAGCATTAACCATTTAGTCTTAACAAGAAAATACTCAACTGATCAATTAACTGATTGTGGTAGAAAATATTCCTTTGAAAGTGTGGAAGACATGACATATTTATGAAACAGAGAGCTCTACAAGTAAATAGAGGAATGAACCACTTTTATTTGTCAGAGATAAATGCTTCTCTTTCAAAGCTGGAGAACCATACTGTGATTGCAGGACCCTGAATGGGATACAGTATTTTAGACAACAGGCTCAATATATGGCTGAGGGTTTTTCCAGTTGGAAGCACTGTGATAAAGAGGAGTAGGGCAAAGTAAGCTGTATATTCAGTTGTGCAGATGTACTGTAGAAGTCAGAAGATGGCAGTCTTCACTTACTGTTTAAATGGCTGCGTAGCTAACCCTAATGATGTGAACACTTGAGAAATGAAGAAGAAAATTAATAAGCACCTTCCTCTGTATTTTTAGTTGTTAAATTTTAATTTCAAGTGCATCTTGATAATGCAAAATTGACAGCTTTTTTTTTTTCTTCTCAGAAATCATTCATTATAAGGGCAACTAAAACATTATTTAATATAATCTGATTCAAACAAGAACAAAAACATTTTTAGTGTAAAGAAAGCTCTAAAAGCTGTCTAAAGCATCTAAAAAAAGGCATAGGTGAGCATAGACAAATGTGTCCAAAAGGGGGATCGAGAGAGGCTGCTCAGCAATTGTGTGTGCCTGGAGGCACCTAAACCTCAGAACCTGATTGCATTCTCCATCTGTTCATGTCAAAAATCTCCTCATGTAGGCAACAAAGAATTTAATACCTTTTCAAGCCACACCGAGATCCAGGAATTACAAAGAAATGGGTCACTGTTCCCTGAAGGTTTGATCCAACAGGTGAATGTTAAACATGCCTGGTATGCACGGCAGAGTCTTGAACATCAGGTGCCTGTTATATCCTACTGATCAGTGCATATCTGTAGGCAAATTTAGCCTTGAGACCCTGACAATAAGGGGAACTGACCTTTTTATTTTACCTATCCCAGGATGCAAAGCAAGAAGGTGCAAGCAGCTCTACCCCTCTGGGTTAAAGCACCTCATCATTCATAGGAATTCTTCATCTGGGCTCCTCTCCTAAGAAGCCAAACTGTCTTCTTTAGAAGGTTCTAATTGTGATGACACAAAATGCATAAATTTCTTGCAACAAAATTTGGAAGGTAAGAAACCAGCCTACCACCTGAGGGCCTTATCCAGTATGACATAGAGGCACATTCAGTTTCTTATTTTTCTTCTGGCACAGAAATTTTGAATGTTTTCTTTGCAGGCAGCAAGTAAACTGTCTCCTGTTCTCAAGTAGTTGATAATCTCTCCTGTAATGCAAAAGATGTGGGTGGGAAGGGAACAAAATTTGAATGCCTTGTATTTTGGGTGAGTTCCCTGACAATTGTCAGCCCCCTATTTTGTCTTACCATCACACTGAGCCTTTGTCAGCTACATATGAAAGGGCTGAGAGTTTGAACGGTCAAAGACAATGTGGATCCCTTGCAACAGACACATCGTGTGCCTGCACTAGTGATTTAGTGCTGAATGGTTCCCTTTTGACAAAAATTCTTTTTGTGTATGTACTGGGAATCTCATAGTATCCCTTTGAGGACACCATAGGTGAACTTTAAACAGGTTCCTTCCTAGGGGAAGCAAGGCTGAAGGGATGCTTGACTTCATCAAGTACAGAGGGGACATGCCAGAGACTGTCACAGCAGGAAAGCAAATGGCTGCCACAGCCCCCCAGGCATGCACCATGCGTGCCTAGGGACTTCAGTGCAAGCTTCACTGCTCGATTAGACATGAGAGGATGTGCAGCCCTGGGATCACAATAAGCCACATCACATTTGACTTTGATCCTTCCCTTTTGTGTCTCATCTGTCAGTAACACATAAAGACCTGTCCTCCTAATGGTTGGTTTTCAGTTCTTTCTTTTAAGTATTTTTGTCTCTGATAGTATGCTTCCTATCAACATACAGTACTTTTTTTTTTTTTAATTTATTTTATTACTGACATACATAGGTGCAAACAGATAGCGTACAGCCAAGCTCTTGGTTTTGTATTACTAACTGGCAGCCAAATCAGTTAAAAACTTAGGCTTAAAAGGGTTAACATTTGAAAATGTTGTTGATTCTGGTCCTAGTTTATATGATAAAATAGCAATAACTCTATTTTTAATTTGTAACTCCAGTTCTATGAAGACTTGATTAGGAGCTTAGCTTTAATACAGGAAGGCTTCTTATCTGTTAAATGAGCTATCTGAAGGTGTTTAGGTAAACTTTTATGCCTTCCTCAAGCTTACAGCCTCCAATTTGCACATTTAGAAATAATACATTGGATGAATAGCAATTGAAATTCAGCTCCATTGACTTAAACAGATACACCCTAATTTTACTCAACCAAAAATCCCAGATGTCAGATGATACAAGTTTTCTGGGGTTTTAAATCAGTTTAATATTAAATATTAAGAAGTTTTCTATGACTAATGTTGAGAAAATGAACAAGCGTACCTTACTTATGGTAATATCTTGATTATTAAAAGTATTTGTGGTCACTAATAATCACACTATTGTTCTTACACGGACAGCTTTGCTTGCAAATGAAACTGGAAAGATAATAACTTTAGGTTTGAGCAAATTCTTGGCAATTCTGTTAAGGCTTAATATGAACATCAAATACATTGCACCTAATGCTTGGTACAATGAGAGTTACAGTGTCTCACTTGTAAAAATTTAATTGCAGCATTATTTAATATTTTTTTTTTAAATCCATGTTGTACACAAAAAATATATTAAAAATCAGAAAAATAATTATCTTATTTGTTATGCAAATATTATTTGATAAAAAAACTGTTTGAAGTCATGCAGCAGTGAAACCGAATTGTAGTTGATAATATTTTAAACCAGAAAAGTAGTAGCATAAAGGCAAAAAAAAAAAAATCCAGTAGAAAATGTATGTTTATGGATATTTTATAATTTTATTTATATGTTTTATTGTAAACAGAATGTTTTGTATTAAAAAAAAAGATTGATTTTAACTACTCCTCAGACTAAATATTTATCCCTTCACATGAGTCAGCTAATGTTTCTGGACAAGTATCTATCAGCCAGAGAAACTCTTTTGCTCCATAAAAATGTTTCACATCAGTATTTTAAACCAGGATTTCTAATTTTTTATTTTGTATTGATTTCTCATAAAGTAAACATTGTCAAAACAAAATTAACTTTGAACATAAGAACTAAAATTTTCATTTAGACAATTTAGAACTTGAAAAGCCTTCCTCTCTACTTAATAAGCAATAGAAACCTTCTCACATAAATTTTTCCTTTGACAAAACTTAATTCTAAAAAATGTTGAACAAAGTGCACACAGTGAAAATTTTCTTTCTTATGCAGCTGCAGATGGATATCATATGTGTAAGTAACTAATTTTGATGGTGATGTCATGACTTTATATTATAGACCTATGATGAGCTTTTTGAATATCAAATTGGTTGTTTCCATGTTTTTTTGTAATTTGTCTTTTATGGTTCAAGATTCACACACCTATCTCACCATGTAACTAGGTCAGATATTTAAATCTTATTCTCTCAGGATGACAACTTTTGAGTGCAAGTATGTCTTGAAATACTAGGAATTGACACCCTCAGGCAAAATTTTTTTTCTGACCTCTGCCTGTGACTACTTCATAACAGATGAACAGGTAGCCTTATTGGCCTGCAGAGCTGAGTTAGCTGCTTTGCTAAGATAAAATATTTTCCAACTTCTTCTTTAGCTCACGTCTAACACTGAAGTACCCTTTTGAAGTTGGGTAATCATGGTAATGTGATCACCCACTACTTTTAAAACAATGCAAGGCATGGGACAGCTATTAAAGAATAGACACTTATTCAAATATAGGTTGTCTTTTACTTAACCTCCTATTATCCAATTTTTCTGCAATGTTGTGCAAAAGAAAAACAGAAAACATTTTACTAGCTTTAAGTGTTATGACTACAAATGTAGGAAATGACCAGAGATTATTGGCTACATGATTTTTTTGGTAATTACTATTCATGCACTATTGAATATATTTTTGTCTTTTTCCCTTTCTACTGACTCTGGTTTGTTGTTTGAAATAGAAAATCCATCTATGCGATCAGCATTTTTTCTGGCACATTTTGCCTTAGATTAAGGCATGTCAATTTAATCCTCTTATCAAGATAGATACAACAATACGCATTCACAATGTTTAATACACTTCCAAAATATCTATCTGCTCACTGAAAAGCTTCTGTAGATATTGTGTTTATTCAAAGTGGTGTGAAAAGATATGGTCACCTTCCAAAGTCTCTAATAAAATAAGATACATTTAACTCTTAACAGTCTTTGAAATTCTTTTTGTGTCTTGAGATAACATATACAAATATTTTCTTCAATAATACAGAAAGACTCATCTTGTTAAAGTAAAATTTTACAGTTTATTCATTCCCAGTCTGTCCTGCCTTTATTTCAAAACTATCTTTCATACATCAGCTATTTGCAGCATTTTACAAGCTTAGGTGCTACTTCTTAAACCATAAAAGCAGAAGAAAGAACATCCAGATATATAAGCCGATTGAGTTTCACATATTTCTTTAGGTTGCATTTTCAGTGCAGCTCTCTTTTGCTACTTAAATGATCAGCAGCACTCCTGATGATGTGCAAAAATAAAGCTAGCATTGTTATGCAGACTCACCAAATTTTTGGAACTTTCTAAATACTAGAAGGACAAGCTAGGATGATTTTGTTCAGTGGAGCAGAAAAACAAGTGTAAAGAAGATACAGTAGACAGATGCGCCAATAAGCCAAATACAATCGTTATTCACTAGAAACATATGTTGTCTTGCCAAAGTCTGATTTACAAAAGAAAACACTTAGATAAATGAAATACACTGACAACATTAAGTACTGACATTTTAAAATATTATTTGAAATTATCTGCGAACCTTATATGAAAAGATCTAACCCTGAATGCTGTATTATAGCACTAAATGATATCAATTACATACTTCCTGAAAAAAATCAAGAAACATTCACACTTCCAAGGGCAGCTAAACTGCTGTTTAATTGCATACATCTTTCAGTCTTTGCATTAATCAGTAACATTTGATAAATTTGCAAAAATGCAAATTTGATAAAGATATTTTATGCCTCTTGTTGCTGAAAAAAATATGTTTGATTCTCTTGAAAAATATACTTTAATTTTCAATGTTATACATCTCATCTGTCTATTGTTTGGTAAATATGTGTTGCAAGAGTTAAGCTGTTTTGGTTAGGAATGTTTGGAGCCATGACTGCAAGTAATGAGGTCAGCTAACTTCAAGAATAGTCTCAAGTTTACATCTAAACTGTGCAATTCAGTTGCAAAATAACATTTTACCTGTAATGATCACTGTAGAATATATTTTATTAGAACATTCTTCATAAAAGGAGATGTAGTCAGGGACACCATTTTACTGGTGAAACTAAGATCTTACCTCCTTCAGCTTTAAGGGACAAGGAGGTTTATCTTGTCTCATCAATATTCTTGTTCTCTCTGAAATTGTTAAGATAATGAAGCTGAACTAATAAAGGTCCTATTTAACATCATGATAATACTGTCTGTATTGCAAGTGAGTCAATGGTTGCTATTTATAAACATGTTTTCAGTGCCACCATGCTATTAAAAAAACCCACCTATAATACCAACATCTGAACAGCCTTTAATTTGTACTTATTTGCATGTGTAATAAGAGCAATAATACTATATGCCAGAATTATGTAAAAAACGGGTTTTGAAAATGAAATTTTTGACAGCCCACTTTGAGTAATTTCATGCTGAACCTTCTATCTTGAAAGTTAATAGGAGTTTAAACATTAATGACATAATAGTGAGTTTGTGTTGAAAGTTTATTTAGTTCCATTTGTTATTCTACACACTAGGTGAGGAAATAGTGGGTGAACGTGGAAGAAAAGTCTGCTGCACAAAGAAGAGACAGGTGAAAATAAAGCAAAATTATATGAATAACACTCTATATATGTCAAGAAAGGTTAAGGAATAGCTGTTTTCTCACTCTCAATTACTTGCAGAATGAGGTTCCCCTTTGTAAATTTGAGGTTCACAATTCTAGATAGGGTAGTGGGTCTTCCCACTCAAATGCAGGCATAAAAAATAAAATTTGAAAAATTAATAATCTAATGCTTCCTCTACCCACCTGAGGAGTTTCAGTCTTTGAAGTGAATCATATTTGGGTTTTTTCCTTTTGACCTACTTCAAATAATAGTAAAAAATTGTCATAGAAATAGTCCCATAAATTAATATGACAAATCAATACTATTTCTCATGGTAATGTCAATCCACAATCAACATACTGAAAATCTGTTCTCTGTAATGCTTTTAAGTGCATTTTAATTTCAACAGTCAATAGCAGAAGCGGCAGCTGTAAATGATACCACTGCTGAGAACAGAGACTGAAACTTTAAAGCTAATGACACTATTGAGGAGACACAGGTCAAAAATAGTACAGAAATGTTTTAAAATGGTTCACAATATGTTGTCTGTGATAGCATTTAGTTATCTCCTTTGGTGTCAGCTCTCAGTCAAGATCCAGCAGCAGCAGCACTGGGATTTGTAGCTCCTTTGTTTTCTCTCTTCTGTTAAAGTGATTCTCATTTGTGCATCTCTCTGTGGTCAGGGCTCTCTCTCTTGCTTTCTATTTATTTATGTTTAATATGTACACAGTAAACCTAACATACTAGAATTGAATTCAGAGAAAAAATAATCACAGAAAAACCCACAAAATCCCCAGGAACAGAACTTGTAAACATTTAAATTGTAGCTTTTCTGAAGCTAAAGAAATTAAGACTATTGTAGGATTCGGTCTCTCCTTCCATCAAGCAATCTCTCCATCCATCACCCTTATGTCATCTATCCCAAAGTTTCTAAAACTTTTCCTAGTAAAATCAAAAGCAAATTTCCCAGTGGACTTTCTGGGGCATCTGACTTTTTTGGGAGTCCTTTTCACTTTTGGGAGGATAAAGCCGTGAGAAAAAACATTCAAATTCATGGCAAGCAACAGATTAAATATATCTATAAAGTGAGAAAAATCTCCTGTTTTCTGTATAAATACTGCTCAATTTCTTAGGGAAAAAAAAAAAAAAAATTCAAGATCTACCTCCAGAACAGGACATTTATTTCCAGAAATAGCACTGAGGACGAAAAAAGATCTTATTGTCTCCACACAAAGTGGCCAAGGAGAGGTGCTCTGGAGCTCGCCCAACCCACAGGGGAGCAGCAGAGCTTGGTGCACAGTGCATTTTTCCTAAGGTAAGGACATGCCAGGGCAGCAGGGGGACCTGCCAGCAGCTGACAGCTCTCACAGGACGTGTTGACAAGGCCTGGGCCTTTCCAGAGCAACCATGGCCATCCAGAGGGACCTGGATAGGCTTGAGAGGTGGGCCTGTGTGAACCTCATGAAGTTCAACCAGGCCAAGTGCAAGGTCCTGCACCTGGTTTGCAGCGATCCCAGGCACAGGGTGGGTAGAGAATGGATTGAGAGCAGCCCAGAGGAGATGGACTTGGGTGTATTGGTGGATGAGAAGCTCAACATGAGCCAGCAATGTCTGCTTGCAATCCAGAAAGCCAACCACATCCTGGATTGCACCACAATAAGTGTGTCCAACAGGTAGAGGGAGGTGATTCTGTCCCTCTGCTCTGCTCTGGTGAGACCCCATCTGGAGTACTGCATCTAGCTCTGAGGCCCCCAGCATAGGAAGGACATGTTGGAGTGAGTCCAGAGCGGGGCCATGAAGATGATCAGAGGGCTGGAGCACCTCTCCTGTGAAGACAAACTGAGAGAGTTGGGGTTAAGCCTGGAGAAGAAATGGCTCCAGGGAGACCTTACAGCAGCCTTTTAGTACCTAAAGGGGGCCTACAAGAAAGATAGGGTCCCTCTTTGTCAGGAAGTGTAGCTATAGGATGAGGGATAAAGATTTTAAACTGAAAAAGGGCAGATTTAGATTAGATGTTAAGAGGAAATTCTTTACTGTACGCATGGTGAGACACTGGAATAGGTTGCTGTCCCGGTTGGGGGTGGAACTGAGCCAGTTTTGTGTTCTGTAATTTTACATTTTAGCTAAGCCTCCTCTAATTCTCTGAAATTAACTCTCCTCTAACAACTCTGAAATGTTGTGGAGAAAACTGCTCATTCTCAGAATGATAAGGCCAATGTTTGGGCTAAGTGCCAAGGAATGGTATGCAGAGAGGCCCTTGCTTATACTGTTATAACAACCAAGGTCATCCAATTTTCGTATTTGCCCCTTAGAGGGTCGGAAATGGAAAAAGCGTAGAGGGGTCACACCTGTGAGGAGGAACAGACAGGACAGGTGACCCAAACCTGACCAACTGGGGTATTCCATCCCATCTGCCCCATGCTCAGTATAAAAGCTGAGGGATCAAAGGGTCAACTCTCTTCCTGAGGTGGCCAACGTCTGAAAAGGACTCTGTCTGTTCCTCTGCCTTTGATCCCGATTGGTGTGTTCCTGACTCCAGAGATGGAATCCAGTTCCCATCCATTGCTGAGTCTAGCCTGGGACTTGCCCAGTGCCTGCTGGTGACGGGACTGTCATCCAGGGAGCTTGATATAGTTTTGTATGTATATTGTATCTATTTTATTATTTTTTTCATTAAAGTAATTTAGTTCATTCTAAACTCTGAATGTCCTTATCTCTTCCTCTCCTCTTTTCAGGGAGGAGAAGGGTCATCTGTCAGTCTGGTTGTGCTGACTGGCTGAACCACAACAGTTGCCCAGAGAAGTGGATGCCCCATCCTTGGAGGGGGCTTTGAGCAATGTTGTCTAGTCGAAGATGCCCCTCCCCATAGTAGGGGAGTTGAAAGTAGATGATCTTCAAGGTCCCTTCCAAATCTAAGGATCATTTTATGACCTTATGATAAAGTCTGCTGTGAATGTCTCTATCAGTTCTATTATTTCTCACCTCTTACCACTCAAAATGCAGATGTCTGAATTTCTTTCAGCTACATTTGTACAGAATGAAGTCTCACCCTGACCTTCATGGGTTGGTGTTTTTTTTCCATGCACACTAAGTCCACCAAGATTCAACAGATATTTTATAAGTCCTGCTTCAGAAGGGAAGGATTTGTTTAGGTACATATTGTAGTGTAGCTAAACACTACACTACACAGATTAACACTGGTAAACTGATAACAGAGACGTATCAACCTTGTTCCTTCTGTATGATGGGACTAAAACAGGGGCAATGCAGTGATAACTGTCAGCGGTGGTTTCATGAATTGCTTGAAGTTAGAAAGAACAACCACAGAAACCATACATAAATGTTTAAAAATGGCAAGTGGATAACCAGTATAAGACATCACAAACATTGCCCAGGGACTTCAAAATCCACTGTAAAAAATTTAGATGTCTTTATTGCAAAATATATGTTGTTAATACACCCTTTTCAGGTTACCTGGAACAGACAGAAGAAGTTGGATGAGGCACTGTGTGAAACTTCAGGAAGAGAAGGGCTAGAGAATTCTGAAAACGTAAGACAACTTCTGTTGCAAATGTAGTTTGTGAAACATCGTTGCAAGGCCAGTTATAAAAGAAAGACTAAAGAAAATGTGAGCTCTCTCTGGAAGGAACCGGGAGACCTAGTTACCCAGGATATGGTCGAGGCTGAGGTACTCAATGACTTTTCTGCCTTGGTCATCACAGCAAAATATAAACTGTTGTAGTAAAGACTCTGAATCTACTATATTTAGTGACTTCAGTGATAAATTGTTCACTATTTCTATAAAAGAATATTTAAAACAGGTTTTACAGAAGTATTTCCATTGCAGAAATTTGATCATAATAATTACTATAGTTTTGCCGACTTGCTTAAAAGTGAACACATTACAAGGAGTATTGCTAGAATGGAATAATAATTGCAAGCAATAGCAAAAGTCACAAATATGGCTTGCCAATTGTCTCCTAAAACAAGTCAGCGCGGAATTCTGTGACTTTATTCAAATTTAAATAATGGCTATTCTCAAAGCCTTCATTTATTTTGTTTTATGTTAATTACCTGAAGATGCATTAACTTCTTTCCTCTCATAATGGCCTTTTTTTTTATCTTAAACTTGCTCTTACCTTCTTTTTTGCCATTTTTTAAAAATAAAGCATATATTTCTATGATTTTCAGTCTATGTGGAGTAGCTAATTTTCTAAAAAATTTTTGGTGTTTTTGTTTGTTCTGATGTTTTCTACTGTTTTCCCCTCGCACTTTTTGTATCACAGTTCTAATCCCATGTTTGTTTCCCAGTTGGTTAGTTGGATTCCCAGTTATACCTGCAATAAATTCACAGGCTTCTGCTGAGGAATTTATAGCACATGATTTGAAGTAATAATATATATCACAGTGAGATGTCCAGAAAAAGTCAGTTAATCTGAAAGACATTTATATCTTGGTCTCCTTTATCATAACATTAATCTTTTTAGTCATTACTGATTTTTCACTATTAACCAAAGACCCTCAACAGAGATCAAGAAAACCAAGGTATTAATGTTGAATGCAATACAAGTGAAGTGTTCAGATATGTACTAATTTCTGGGGTTTTTTTTCATAATAATACTCATGCCTGTTTCTATGATGTACATTTAATTTTAAATTTCAAAGAAAAAAAATAATAGAATAACAAGGGGGAAAATCCATTTCTAAATGATCTTCAGTCCAAGAGACTCAGGTATAAAATTATTTTTTTTTTTAGGATGAATGGATATCTAAAGGGTGTAGATTCTTCACTCTTGTATAAAAAACCCCAAGATTTAGGATATCGCACAGTAATGTCACTAAGGCATTTGGAAAACCCTATTCTGATTCTTCCATTGGTCCTATTGCTGTAAAAACTTACAAAAAAAATCATGTATTTCTGAATATTTCATGCAGCAACAAAGGGCATGGCTCTGCCAAGTGATGAAACGAAGGCCTTTTGTGTTCCGTTTTTGCAGCATATATAGTCTCTCTCTTTTGATCACACCCTGTGTTTTCTACACAGATAAGTTGTGGGTGAATGTCCACGCACAGTTGGGAGCAATACAATTGGCTACATATATGTGTCCTCACATCTAGGCTAACCAATCATTACTATCTGCTTTTCTACCTTGCTATCTGTTTTCTACCTTGCTATCTGTTTTCGCACTGCCTCACTAGATTGCACACCACACAAATAATACCATATAAAGACATTGTATTACTGTTCTCACGGCTTCCTTACCATCAGTGCAAGAACATCTGCTGAACTCTCACAGAGTAATGCATTTCCAGTTTCCTCGTTCCCACAATTTCAAGGTTATTGTAATAGTCATAAGGCCAGTTTCTCCTCTGCTAAACCATTGGCTTCCTCATCTTCATCTATCATTAATTAGATGCCCTAATTTATTAGTCGTTGTGCTATCTAGACATAGAAAATAGCTATTCTCTTCAGGAATATTTTCCCTATATAACTTTTCTGGCTGGAAAGGAAGCATTACTTTTTTACAGTGAGGTCCCCAAAGCAAAAAACTATGCATACTCATCAGCCCCCTCTGCTGATGGCACAGAGTGTGAAGATGCTTTCAGCTTTCCAGCCTGGACAGTACAGGTAGAACTGACAAGGCAGCACGGCCTTCAGAACCACTCTAGCAGCTAGCTCCAGCTTGTCTGCATAGACTTTGACCATGCTTCAGACCATAGCATGACCATATGCTAAGCTGCTGGCCAATTATTATCACACTAGGACAGTGACTCAGCCTTCTGCAGTGCCACCTACCAGCCTCACGGTGGTAGGTGTAACATATTCATTGTCCTACTGCAGATGTTTGAGCAATCCACATAGCAAACACCACCGTGAGTGGCACTCTCACTCTGCTGGGACAGTGAAGCACCAAAGGTTAGTTTGCACTTGCACAGTGATACTGCTCCTGCTCTGCCGACTGGGAGTAGGAAGACAACCTCAGTCTCATTTCTTCATTACTTTTCATGTTTTACAGTCTGTATGGTACAGGCTTAGATATGTGATAATGTATTCATGGTTGAACATCTTCCCCGTCTGCAAATTGTTCTTGAGCAGGGACACTTATTTCTGTGTTGTATAGTGAGATGTAGAGGTTTCCACTGCAGAAAAGCACATCTTGGTCTCCAGAACTGCCTCAGTTCTACACTATTTTACCATTTCCTTTTCTAACATTACTCACCATTTTTCTCACCTATCTCCTGAAATTTTATGTTTACTTATGCCATTTCTTAGCTTTTATTTTGACATTCAGGTCTTGCATGCTAAGTAAATCTATTTTTAGCATAGGGAGATGCAGTACGTGTCTGCATTCAGGTGAGACTCCAGTTACCTTCAAAATCCTGTATGGCTCCTTTCTAGGTGTTGTTTCAATTTAATGTCCTTCAGAGTCAAATTATTGTTACCTATTCATATACAGGATATATTTGTATTTTTAAGGGGTTTTAAGAAAAAGAGAACATTGCAGGAGAAAATAAAATTGAGAATTGAAAATTTGAAAAAAAATAACAAAATCCATTAAATCAATAAAAATCCAGATACCGTTTTCAAGTAAATGAAGAAGAAAGTTCTTCATAATTAAGCATTATTAAGAGAATTTATTGGGAATTAAGAAAATAAATAAAATGTAATATGTAACTATATGCAACTGTGCAGCCACAATTTACAGTTTCAATTTACTGAAGATTGAAACAAGCTTATCAGCTGAAGATCAATACTGAAATGAATTGAGGCTTTTGTAACTTGGGATCTCTAATGTATATTGAAGAATTGCCATAAAAATGCGAATGTTTGCCTAAATAATTTATCAGATAGTTGTTTCTTTATGTTCTTTTAAGTGTGTATGTCTAAATAGGACCAAAACTTTCCTTTTTTTGATACATTTTTAACAAGACATTTAAAATACATTTTGTACACAGCCCTAGATAAGAGAAAGAATATATAACCTTAACTTTACAGAGTAGTTCAAAGCTTCTTGTACGCAAGCATCTTTTTAGAACCAGGTCCAAAGTTTGGAAATAGCAAGTTCAGATTACAAAACAGCTGAATTTGAGACACATTTACAGCAAATTATTTGCCTTTACTATGTTGAACTTCATGCTGAATGCCAATAGTACTGTATCCATGGTCAAATGCACCTATATAATAACTTAACAACGTGAAAGAACTATACATTGTGACAATACTCCATGAAGGACATAGTGCAAGTGTGTCAGCACCCCTGATCCTACCTGCCAAAACATACATGTAGCAGAGTAATATGTCACACACCGTGGAGAGAAGATATAAGGAAGGCAGATGACCCAGAGTGATAATACAGAAAGCTCAGAGGTTCCACTTCTCCCACTCAGGGTAGGTCTAGGTTAGTCATACAACTGATTGTAAGCACAGCCTGCTATAGGGAGCTTTCACAGCACCATTTCTTTCCACAGATTGTAATTTGGGTGTGCAATCACAGCTTTGTTGCTGATCCCATTGCATATCTTGGCCATAGAAGCCATGTCGCATCTATTCCCTAGATGTGTAAAACACAAAAGCCATTCCAGTTAATATTTTATTATGTTAGTAACTGTTGCAGTCACAGTAGTTATAAATAAAATTTTAACTCAGTTCCAGTATTGAGTTAATTGTGGACTTCACTCCTAGGGAGTCAGGAAATTGTTCCAAAGGGCAAGGTGTTTTGGAAAGGTCCTTAGTTATGTTCTGTTGTCCTCTTATGCTATACACCTTGCAGAAGCACAAAACTGTTTTTTCAGTTTAGTGTTACTATTTCAAATTTATTGTCAGAAGACTGACTGACTGAAGACTGCTCTTTGAAAGTTTTCTTTAATACTTATTAATTGTTCAAGAGTGCATTTTTTAGTCTGTCTAGAATGATTGTATGGCAATGGTTTATATGAGTGATGAGAGTAACGCAAGAAATCTCATGAATACTTTATGCTGTTGAGCACAGACAGGAATTTCTTATCTGCCTTTGAAAATCCTAGCTTTTTGATCAAATAACTTGAATCATCTCTGTAACAGCACATACTTGCTAACAATTTAAATTATAAGCTCTCCAGTGAAGAGGCAATCTTTTCATCCCACACCTGTGCAGGACCTAGTACAATGAGGCCCTAGACTTTAATTTCTGCTAAGTTCTATTAAGAGTAAATAATTTTTAAAATTGCATGTAGTGCACTTTTGTGAATTTGGATAGGAGAGAATAGTAAATGTCTAACAAAAAAAAAAAAGCAACCCTAAAAAAATTTTGTGTGTATTACTAAAGAAAAAGAATCTGATTTTTTTACAAGTACTATATGCCCTACAGAGGTGTTACTGATTTAATTTTGCTGTGGATATGCTGTACTGGCTTTAAAGTGATGCCAGAGAGGGCAAGAAATCACTTTTTAGCTACGTACAGCCCTCATGGGTAACAGCCACTATAGCCAACTCCCACCCAAATGAGAATAGCAAGTATATGAGAATTACAATGAGAGGTGCATGCAAGCTCTGTGGTAGTCATCATAGAATCATAGAATCATCTGGGACAGAAGGGACCTCCAAAGGTCATCTAGTCTGAACCCCTCCATAGTCTGCAGGGACACCCCCAACGAGACCAGGTTGCCCAGGTCTTTGTTGAGCCTCACCTTGAATGTGTCCAGGGAAGGGGCCTCAACAACCTCCATTGGTAACCTGTTCCAGTGCTCCACCACCCTCATTGTAAAGAACTTATTCCTAATATCCAATATAAATCTGCTCCCCTTCAG
>JAOQGH010000001.1:106059380-106072566 GCA_025769975.1 Gallinago jamesoni | reverse complement strand
CTGAAGGGGAGCAGATTTATATTGGATATTAGGAATAAGTTCTTTACAATGAGGGTGGTGGAGCACTGGAACAGGTTGCCAATGGAGGTTGTTGAGGCCCCTTCCCTGGACACATTCAAGGTGAGGCTCAACGAAGACCTGGGTAAAGTGGTCTAGTTGGTCTAGTTGACTGCAGCAGACTAGATGACCTCTGGAGGTCCCTTCCGGCCCGGACCATTCTATGATTCTATGATTTAGTTATGCTTTATGCATCAGCTAATAATTTTCATATATTTGTCTTCATGAAAGTTTTTTTAGAAGACTACTCTTTGTTTAGTATCTACCAATCTATCTCAAAAAAATCTCTTTTCTGTGGTTAATTGTGAAAAAAGTTTTTGAAGGCTTAATGTTTGCCTGGCTTAATATAAGAAATTTTCAGAATATTTTCTCTTCAGCCTTCATAAATCTTCTGTCTCTGTTCGATTTCTCTTTTACTTTCTGTCTTCCCACAGCTTATTTTAATGATGTCATTACGCATTTTATTTTTCTGAAAGAGATGTTTTTATTAAGAAGGTGGTTTCAATCTGTATGGTTATGCACTTATCTAAATATGTACAGGCTAGGCCCTAATCAGAAAACTAAATTTCATTGTTCCATTAAATCATATTCCATTAAAATGAGACCAGAATATTCATAGCAGCTTAATCTAGTAATATTGAAAGCAGCTAGCTGAATGTTACATGGGTTATCAAGAGTTTTTAAAGTGTTTTCAAGTATTCTTTTTTGGAGATACATGCTTCCTTCAGAATGGTGTGGATTGATTCACAGAAACTCTGTTATATTTTCAGTAGGAAAATGGAAACTTATTTGGAGCTTTTGCCAACTTTTAGTTCATTGGATCTTTCATTTTGAGATGGTTAAACAACTTTAAGAGATACTATTTGCAGGCTACATTGTGATGGAAGATATTATGCTAGACAATGAAATAAAAAAAATGAGTGTTTACAGTATAAAAATCCCCTTGTTTTAGTTTTGCAGTTTTTTATTTCTGTTGGGCTTGGGAGAGTTTTTTATATTTTACATTTCTGTGAACAATACCAGAATGTGTCAACAGTTTAATCACAAATGCCCCAATCCCTGTTTCTTGGTGTAAGTATTGCCAGAGGCAGATTGTATGGCAGAAGAGCATAGCGTGTTTTCACTTCACTGCCAAGGAGAGTCCAAGAAGACAGGGAAGGACAAGAGATAGTGAACAGGTATCACTTTTAGTTGTAATTGCCTGGGAAAACATTGTTTTCCCACAAAGTGGTTTCATAAAGACATTTCCTGTGATTTTTAGTGTCTGTCAATAACCAAACTGTTTTAACATTGTGAGTGGGGGTTTTTTTGTTTACTTGGGTTTTGGGGGGAAGGAGTTGTGTGGTGCTTTTTTTCTTTCTTTTTTTCTTTTTTTTTTTCTTTTTTTCTTTTTTTTTTTTTCTTTCAGTAAAACCAACCAGCAATGAGTAACAAAGTTTCAGTTTTGGTTTTGTGAAATATTTCTGTCTTGTAGATTTTCAGCAAAAGTCTTATGTTTTAAAGAAAAAAAAAAGAGAGAGAGGAAAAAAAAAAAAAAGAGCAGCTTCTTTACAACCTTAGAATTCCTATTTACATAACATGCTGTATCCTGTCTCTGCAGCACATGATCCAGTTTCAGGACAGGGGCAGGAACCCTACAGAATCCAATTTCAAGGAAATTTTCAGCAAAGTTCACAGTCCCAAAGTGTATAGGTGGAATGCTTTGGAATTTTTTTTCAAAGAAATTGCAGAGAAATTCAGCAGGATAGAAGGGACTTATACTATTAATTTTTTAAATGACCATGGCACTTCATCTTGTGAGCAAGAAATGGGGTATTTTTTTTGAAAAAATCCCTGTTAATTAGTTTGGGATGAAATTTTGTGTGTATTGTTTGCATGCACCCTAATATAATAAATTGAAAACAATTCCTTGCAGTTATCGTAACATAATATCTTTTGTATTGCGAACATTAATTTTCCCTTTTAATTTAGATTTTTGTTTTAAATGCATTATCTTTATTAGTTTCAAATTCAGGAATACATAGTAATGTTCAGGTTAGATTCAGCATCCAGATTAGTTTCTGTTGTCATTGTTATTTTGATGTACTTATTAATCATGGACACACAGATAACATGTGCACTAAGTTATATCAGTCTATTTACTTATAGATAACTATTGTCTTTCACTTTTATTTTGAATGAAGGATCAGAAAGGGAAAATGTTTTGACAAAAAATTATAAATTGAATATTTCTGTAGACCTTGCTGTATCTGCAAACTGTGAAGTATGTTATCGTAGTCTTGAGTAAAAATCTTAGCCTTGTGATTTTTAAATTAAACATACAAAACTCTCTACAGTTTAGTGGTCAATTGCAAGCCATGCAGTCTGAAATTTTGGCTCCCCAACACCCTCTGTATGAGCATTTCTGTGTTCTTCAGCACAAATGAGATCCCCAAGACACTGATTGGACAAGGAACCTCATGAAATTGGCAAAAAGTTGCATAGGGAAATCCCAGCAATGTATGGCTGAAAAACATCTGAAGTTTCTTTACTTTTTTTCTTGATACTGGAAATTAAAGTAATATTAACAAGCAAGTGATGTGTAGGGGCTTACATTACATAAAAATACATCAGTTGCAGTTGATAAGTAGAAAGATGGAATTCTGAATCTATGCATTTAATTATTGATGGAATCAAAACAACCTAGATTGATTTTTCAATAATGCATTAACTTACCTGCATGCCAAGAAGAGGAAATGGACCATTCTGCTGTAAAGAAAACTTATATTCAGTAAGTCTTAAATGTAACCTTTTATGTTACAGAATGCATTTTAATTAGTGCCTTCCAAACATATTGTGTATCTGTATTCCATATTAAAAATGTGGAAATTAGAGGTACTTTGTTATGTTGAGGTTTGTTTCTTTGTTGGTTTTTTTTTTTCTCCAGTAACTGACAGCTCTAAAATTCCTGAGATTGGAAACTTTACCTTATAGAATGTAGTTGTCAGATCACATTAACCAAGTCCACTAATGTAAAATTGTACATTCATAATGCCACATTTGAGCTTTACTTTTAGATCACCATATGGTAATATAAAAAAGAAAATAATATCTTCATTTATCAGTAGATTTACTTCAGGATTACTTAAATCTCTTTAAAAGATGAGTTGCAGAAAAAATCTCTAGATCCCAGTATTCTAAGTATCCAGCCAATTCTTGCATCATCAAATCAAAAACATCTTAACCCAGTGAATATATAGAAAGTTGGCATACACCTTTAATTTTCATTCTTTATTCTTGAACTTTATTTGAGTTTACACAACATGAAAATCTAATATGATGTGAGAGCCGCCTTCTTTTATGGGCTCTAGGAGACTACGGATGCGTTAAGGCAGTGTTTGTCATAGATAAGACTGTTTGTTATGGTTTGAGAGGACTTTATTTCAGGGAATATACGTCTAGATTAGGCAGGTAGATTAGGTAAGGGATAGATAGCTTCAAATGAAATCAGGTGCTCTGATCAAGTTACTTCTGTGGTTATTACACAAGAACACAAGGTCATCTCATCTAAAAATAAGCGCTCATGATAGCTGGGATAATTTTTAATTGAACATGCCTTTTGCAGTACTAACTATAGTAAGCAAACTTTCAGATTAGTAAAATTAAGCAAGAGATCTAATTTCCTGAGATAAGAGGAAACATGGTTCTTCAGGGTCTAGTTATTTTATTTGCTTTATTATTCATTAAAATGTCATAAAATAAGTAGCCTATCTTGAATAAATCTATTCTGGTTCTAGATCTAAGATTCCCCACTATCGTTCTTTTTATTTAAATTATTTTTATTTACTGTACTGCAATTGAACTTGTTAAAAACAAATGTCTGTGCTGCTGGCCTGGCATTAAGACCTGACAAATTTACAGGTGTCCCAACATTCAAGTGTAAATCCCAGGGATCTTGAGGTATTCAGGAGAATTCATGATTTAAAAAAAAAAAAAAAAAAAAAAAGATGAGTTATTCTGCTTTTTGTCTTTCTTCAGAATACTCATTCTGGTGCTTTAGAGTCTTCCCAAATGTTGCAAACTCAAGCCTTTCCTTTTGAATAAGAAATGGGCCACATTAAGTTTCCTTGGAAGAGATTTCTGAAGAGATCACCTTTGTCCTATGGTGGAATTTCACCCTCTCTTAGTGATGCATCAAAAGGGACATCTGTTGCTCTTCACTTATTCTCTGTGTTACAAATGCCTGATCCTATCTGAAAAACCCAAAATACACAGTTTTAGTACACCATATATGAGTATGGTAATTCTGGAAGCCATCCTCCACATTTTCATGCAAGGCAACAAGACAGAAACCTGAAGCTCTTGATGCATTTTGTCATATGTTGTGATTTTAATCACTGTAATTATATAATAGAAACTAAAGGGTGGTGAGATATGGGAAAAGGTTGCCCAGAGAAGCTGGAGATGTCCCATCCCTAGAAGTGTTCAAGGCGAGGGTGGATGGGGTTTTGAATAACCTGGTCTAGTGGGAGGTGTCCGTGCCTGTGGAGGGGGGTTGGAACTCGATGATCTTTAAAGTCCCTTCCAACCTGAACCATTCTACAATTCTATGATTCTATGACTATTTTCTATATTACTTAAAAAACAAACAAGAAAAAAAATCGATGTTCTTCTCGAGGCAGAAAGTTACATGTCATTAAAATTTAGAAGACCTCTGCACAAGAAAAGAATTACCAACTCCTGATTAAAAAAAGGAAGCTAGTACAAATATTAGCATTTAATTTATCTGTTTCTAAAAATGGTGATAGTAATATCTTTGTACCTATAATCTAGCTAGCTATATAGTTTAGCTTATAGTTTAAGTCCCTTGCTGGTTTTGTTTGTTCAGAAAATATTGTAAAACCTTATTATAAGATGTATGATGCCTTTTCATAAATAAATGAATATCTGAAATGTTGCTAGACAGTTTATAATATTTAATCTCTTAGATGAGTTGTCAGTGACCTTCACACATGGTCTGTTTTTCTGCACTTCAGCTTAAAATCAAAATGTCAAATTCCAGAGTAGCTTCTGAGTTATTTCAGTCACAGAATGTTAAGAAGCTGGATTTATTTATTTATAAACTACAGAAATATTTTTCATCAGAATGAGGAGTTATTTTGTTAACCATATGTAGATTTATATTTTTCTAAGTTATTTTTAGCCTCTAATAATTTTCTAAATGAATTTACTCTTAACAGAAAGACAAGGTTGCATTTCAAATGTGCTAAAAAACAGAAAACAGTACAGTATATGCAGGTTCTTGAGCTCTGTACTAGTACTACAGTTAATACTGCATTCAGTCTGTAATGTACTACTTACTAGTACTAAGGAAAACGTTGCCTTTAAAAATTTGTTCACCACATATGGCTAGATTGTCAATTTGAGGCCATGGCTCTCTAGTGATTTAGATCAACTACAACTCTATCCATATTTTGGCTATTTGGATTTATAGAATCACAGACTTTGGGTTGGAAGGGACCTTAAAGATCATCGAGTTCCAACCCCCCTGCCATGGGAAACATAGAGAAACATAGAAAATTTCCGAGGCCTAGTGCAACTCAAGTGATCATTAAATCCATACTTTAAAAACACTTGCAAGCTCTCCGTCTGCTTTTAAAAAAGTTCATACAGTTTGGTATTCACATGAAGTAAACCCCTTCATGGATGTTTAAATACACAGTATCAAAGCCTTATTGTTTTTTGAATTAAGAAGGGTAACTAGCTCTAAACACATAGATAACCACTGCAAAAATGCTTTGGGTGAGAAACTAGCTAAAAATCAACTGCTTAATCTTAGCTTTTTGATTCAGAGAAGGAATACCATTCTTCTTCAAAGACATGCATTACATGAACTTGACATGTCATATATTCCTTCTCATTTTTTATTTTACTCTCTTCCCGCCTTCTGTTTCATTCCCACATGCATTTTAATTCCCCATCGCTCAGACATTGTGTCAGTCTCACTCCATATCTGAGTTTCACACAGCATTTCTTGTCTCTGTGTCCAGCAGTATCTGGAGTGTCACTTAAGACAGTATTTAAAATTAAGATTGAGAAATGATAGTGATTACAGAGCACTTTGGAGAGAGTCAGAGAGTCTACTCATTAATATGATAAAAGAAATTAAAGTCACAAGTTCAATTCAACTCATATCTGGATGGTTTATCCATGATGACCTGCAGTCATCCTTTACTCTGCAACAGCTCTAATACTGCAGGATTTGTTAGCTCATGCATGTGAGTGAACAAGTGCACTTCTCTTACAAGGACCAGCAGTGTAATGCTGCCACTTCTCAGCTGCATGCAGAAGTGAGGATTGTGCCTGGCCCTCAGCTACCTCCAGACAGCTCGTCTCTGTTCTACATTTTATATCAGTCTTACCTGAGAGGGTATATTTTGGGCCATGGTGTTGAGATGGCTTCATATTGTGCCCATTGAGCTGGATGCCGTTGGGTTGGATGCCTTGCCATACTGCTGTGTCCCAGCAGTGAGACTCCTGGAAGCAACCACTAGGGAGCACAGTCATGAACAATAACATAACTCTGTAGGAGCCAGGCTACATCCAGCAAACCAGGTGCCAAACTGCTGCTAAATGGCAAATGTCGCCCTCTAATTACTTTGAGTCTTACTAATCCATACTCTCTACTGTGCTCCCTAGCAGGACCCACAGTGCCTGTAATATCCAGATTCATTCATTCATCACCTGAAAGGTCTATAACATTCATTTTGGAGTGAACTATTTGTGCTGTTCGTCTTCTCAGACTCTTGGGGTTTTGGATTGGTCTACTGATGTCTCTGCAGAACATTATGCTTCTTCAACAATTACCAATAAAGGCCAATTAGAAATACATTGCTATGGCTATGTTCCTAGTACGAACAGTTACAGCTGCAGACTAAGATGACTATTAAGTTACTTTTAAGCGTAACAAGTGACTATTAAGTCATTAACATTCTAAGAGTCTTATTTGTGTCTTGTATTCTTCCCTACTCATCTTTTGGTAATACTGTTCCTAAAGTTTGTACTTTTATTATTAGAAAACCAATGTTACTGGATTTTTCTAGATAACCTTATTCAAGACTTCAGAATCAAAATCCGTCCCATGGCCTAATACAATTATTCCAAATGTTTTAACCCATTATCATTACTAGTTCATTATCCAGAAAGCTATGCTTACTAGTCAGCTAATTAATAAGCCTTTGCTTTTCAAGTCACACTATTTCTGAAATTTCTGGGTAGATTTTTTACCTACTGATGGTTCTCCACTTTTACCAATTTCTGTGGTAAACGATTGTGGAGGTTCTCGTTGGCTGGCTGCCAGATGTCCACACAGCTGCTCTCTCACTCCCCAACAGAACAGGGCATGGGAAAAAAAGATGGAAAAATCCATGGGCTAAGATGAAGAGAAGGCAATCACTTGACAGTTACCTCCATGGGCAAAACAGACTCAACTTAGAGAAAAATAATTTCAGGTATTGCCAATTGAAATAGATTTAGGTAGTAAGAAACAAAGATGAATTAAAACACCTCTTTCCTTCTTCCTCCCTCTTCCCAGGCTCGGTTTCTTCATCTTGAACTCCTCTGCCTCCCTAACCCTGAGCAGTGTACTAGCATGGGGAATGTGGCATTGTGGTCAAACCATTACACCACTCCTTCCTCCTCACACTTTCCCCCTACTCCAGCGTGAGTCATCTCCACAAGTTGCAGTTCCTTCATAATGTATCCACCTGCTCTGGGCTGAAGTACTCAACAGGCTGCAGGGAAACCACCTACTTCACATGGTCTCCCTCCAAAGGCTGCAAGGAAATCCTTGCTCTGGTACCTGGAACACCTCTTCCCTTTCCTCTTTCTCTCACCTTGCTGCTCCCAGTTCTGTTTTTCATACTTTTCCCCTCAGCCCTGGCTGCTGGGCAGCATTTTGCCCTTTCTGACACAGGCTTTCCCTGAGTTGCTGCCATCTTGGCTGCAGGGCTCAGCCATGCCCTGTGGTGGGTCGGTTGGAGCCAGCTGGAACCGGCTGTGTCTGGCTCACGGCAGCTCCAGCCAGTCTAGACAGAGGTCACTCAGCATCCTGCCACTCACAAAGCCTGGGTGAATGAGAGCACTGGGCCAAACCAGTTTTGGAGCACAAAAGGTGACATGCAGGGAGTAGTCATTTGACTGTCTTCCTCTCACCTTCACAGATCCTTATCTATGCAGAGATGACTTAGTGGGAACTACGAAAAAGAGCTCAGCCAGGGGTTGTCCAAACACCATGTCACAATAAGAACTGATATCCAAATGGAACCTTGAATAGTCCCTTAACAAACAAAATTCTCTGGGTCCCATCCCACCAGTATTCAGTGACTTCGTGTGCTAGACATCACAAAATTAGGAACACAAATTAAGGGGCCATCACACCACCAGAGATAAACATTCCAGATAGTGTAATCCACTGGGACATAATCCTGCACACCCATTAAATCAGGAAATATGAACTGTAAGGATTGGGGAGAAAAATGGGGGAGTCTTCCAATGATACAGCCAGGAGATTTTTCCCCTCTTTGTCCAGAAGGCTGTACAGGGTAACTTCCCAGGGATTGAGTGACTTTACCTGGGAGAGCGGGTAAGTGATTAACATGCGTATGGTAGTTGGCATGCATTACGATCATGATTAGTGCACTCTTCTAAGATACTAATATCTAGTGTGCTTGTGGTTTGTGTTGGTACTTTTTGGGATCACTTGTAGGTTGTAATAACATATTCTTTTAATTAATTTTTAGCTTGTAATAGTGCATTCTCTATTGTATCCGTATAACTTGCAATAGTGGTGTATCAGACCTGTGAATGAAGTCCAAATAAACTGTTAATTTGAACGTCTCAATGAAATCTTTTTCTCTCTGCCACACTGGGCACAGTAAAATGATAAGTAGTAGACAGCATATATATATTATTGTATGTTGTTAAAATAAAACCAGTCATTTGAGGAGAAAGGCAGTTTCACCACTTAAGGAAGATACGTGTAAGAAATATACACAGAATTGTATGAGGTCCTGACCAAGACAAATGAGACTCTTTCCCACTGTTTGAAGTGGGATTAACAGTCCCAATTGAAGTGAATTAACAGTCATGACAGACTGGTGTTATGATACCAATCATCTGTCCAGAAGTATAATTTTCTAATATATAATTTCTAGTTTTTTTCAACTCTACTTACATGTGGGGATTTTACAGTCAGAAGTATATTGTAGAAAAATGCTTGAGCACACTTAGTAGTTCAAAGTTCCATTTCCGTCTTAAAAATCTTACACAGATGGATGGGAAAGTGACCTCATGACATCGTATAGCCCTGTTTCCTGCCATCAGAAGGCCATAGGCGTCTGACTAACCTGGAGGGCGTCCAGTGGTAGAGGGCTGCCTGAGAAGTTTCCAAACTGTGACCTCCAGCTGAAGGAAGAATGGTCCCTTCTCTCATGGTGGCATAGGTGGTGGACCCATGGTGGACCCATGAAGCTGCAAGAGGCTGCCATCATCAGCTTATTGTCTTTGCCACAAAGTAGCATGTCATATTCAAGGTTCACTCTGAGAGTAAACAATTTTTTCCTACTTACAACTCATGAGAGTCATATTTGGAAGAATCATTACAGCTATAGTATCTTGTCAGTAATGCTGATATTTTTCTAAAAGTTAAAACACTGTGTTTTATATTTCATTAATAAACAGACACTGAAGATAAACAAGGTGTTAGTGACCCAGCAATTTGAGTTAATGGAGATATATTGTACTGCAGGTTTGGATAAAATTGATGTTGGTGTAGGAAGAAAAAAGCTGAACAGATATCTAGTGATCTCCATCAAGCATTGACTAAATTTGAGCAAGTTAGAGATTTTCCATTTAAAAAATTCAGAGCAGAATTACTTAGCATAATTCAGGCACAATATTCTCTGATTTTACTTATCTATTTATCTATTTGTTGTTTCTCTTTACTGTGCATTTGTCCACTCTTTTTCTTGTCTGGCTGATAAATTGAATCTTGATTTCCACCCTCACTTGAACTAGTTCCAAATGAATAAGTCCCTAATCAAGCACCAAATATGCACATTGATGTTCCTGCAACAGCCTACACAGAATAAAGTTTCTAGTCAAGGAATTACAGAAAGGTCTAACACAACTGTATATCAAGAGTAATATTGCTTACATTGTCTGGTCTGAAAGCTGATTGTGCCTGACATGAATACAAGATAGTTGGCCAGAATTATAATGAAATATTTTAGTATAAATAAATTTTCAATGGTCTTGTTATGGTACACTGAGATTACATAATTGCTCTGACAGATGCCAGAACAAATAAAATAGTAAAGTTCCTTTGGCTATTGGGAAAGACCAACTCACAAATGGACATACCTGAATAACGCTATTAGAATGCTTTATCAATAAAATATAACATATCAGCCTGAGTAAAGCCTCCATTGTCTTTTACATAGTACATTCGTTTCTCCCTTTGATGAATAATGGTTTATAGATTGCAAATATGAGTTAACACATTTTCTTACTACATACTAATAACAGGGTTGTTGTGGTTTAGCCCCAGCTGGGAGTTAGGACCACACAGCTGCTCACCTACACCCCCCCAGTTCAGATGGGGGAGAGAATTGTGACAGTAAGAGTGAGAAAAACCTCACGGTTTCAGATAAAGACAGTTTAACAGGTAAAGCAAAAGCAAAGCGAAGCAAGGAATTCATTCACTGCTTCCCATTGGCAAGCAGATGTTCATCCATTTCCAGCAAAGGAGGGCTCCATCATAGGTAATGATTACTTTGGAAGACAAACGCCATCATTCCAAACATCTCCCCCTTCCTTCTTCTTTCCCCAGCTATATATATTAAACATGACATCACATGGTATGGAATATTCCTTTGGTGAGTTGGGGTCAGCTTTTCCACCTGCATCCCCTCACAACTTCTTGTGCACTCCCAGCCCGTGCTCTGGTAGGGCAGCGTGAGAAGCAGAAAAGTCCTTGAGAGACAGTGACAACTAAAACCACTAGTGCACTATCAAAATTATTTCTCATCTCAAATCCAAAACGTGGTGCTATACCAGCTGCTAGTAAAGAAGTTAACTCTATCAAAACTGAAACCATGGCAAGGGTATATGAAGGTGGCAGTAACATAAAAATGAGCTCGTAATAGCATAGTAGTTTCCAGGTCATGTGGACAATTATTAAAGAGGTTAATCTTGAATTTCTAAGGTAAAAACTGCTGCAAATGGTGACATTGCTATGTTAGGAAGAAGCTTCATAAGGTTACAATCATGCTAGCATACACATTGTACATATTGTTTAAGAATTAAGTAAATTCTTCTATCATGGATTACAATGTTTCTCAATAAAGCGAGACCAAGATGATTGTTGATCTTTGCTTGACTGAGTTGAAGAAAGTAAATCTGTTAACAATTTGCTGAAATTATCCCCTGAAGGTACACTGCTGTATTGCTTGTCCATTGGTAGCTTATATTGCCTCAGTGCTCTAGAAGTTTTTATGGCTAATGATATAGCAAATTTGTAGTTAAATGTATATTTATGTGAAGACCGTCACTGATATATATTATTATAATAATTTGGCATATGTATGAGATATAAGTACATTGGATAAAAAATATGTGCCTATTTTATTACAACTATTGGAACATAAATTGTGCACAAACTAGCTCACATCATGGTTAATGGTAGTGTTATTGCACAGTGTAACACAATGAATAGAAAATGATAAGGGTCAATAGAATTCTATGGCATTTCAGTGCCACTTACCATAGAAACATTTGTCAGGGTTCCTTTAATATTATTTCACATACTCTGTGCCTTTGCACATTGCAAGACTTGGCACATTCCATGCTTTCAGTCTGGTGACAGAGGTAAACTATAGTTGAAAGAATAGGGATTTGATATCTTTAATGGTTAGCAATGGTAATTAAAAATTGAAAATGCTAAGACTACTATGCAGACTACCTCTTCAAATAGTTTATTGGAAGTAAAAGTTTGTGAGGCTTTCTACAGAAATGATTATGTCATCTAGGGAAAAAAAAAGTCAAAAATGAAGATTTTGTTGGTAAAAACAATCTTTAATTTTTCACATTGTTTCGTGAAAAGATCTAAAATATGTTTAATCGCTAGTAAGTGTGTATGTTTGAAGAGCTGACTGTAAGAATGATATTGAATATAGGGTAATAGTTGTGGGAAAAAATGACTTTGCAAATTTCCAGAAAAAATTTGATAGTCATGGGGAAAAGCATGACTGGCATGAAAGAAAAAAAATGAACAACAAAAAGTTGGTAAAAAAAGTAGAAATGTCCTACTCTTGATACAAATTAAACCTTCTGGGGTTCCTCAGCAGTAGGAATAGATATTTGAAAATAAAAAAAATGAATGTATCACACCCAGGATGAAGAGCAAAGCTAATGTCTCAATTTGTTTTTAATACCAACCCAACTAAAAAATCATTGTGAATTGCAGTAACAAAACTCATGAGGTTGAAAGTTTTTTATCAAAATCAACAAAAATCTGATACAATTTGCAATAGGTAAATATTTTCTTCAAAAGCAGCTAAAAAATGGCTTTGTTAGAAAAAGAAAGAAACACTTTTTTTTAGTACACTGCTCACAAGAGTGTAATGACCCCTGTAGTAAAATAGTAAAGGCAGTATTATTGTATTAATTTAAATAAGAATTTAAAAGGGAGGTTCTCCTTCTCTTAATGTACTATTCAAGAGTTTTTAAAACATAATTTTCCGCAGTCTTATTAATTATTTTCAGATGTTTTCAGAAGACAAAGCAATTATAATAATAGATGGTGTAATTACATGTTCAGTGACTATATAATAAGATTGCAGCTTAGACAAATTTGAGCTATATACAGTTTCTACCACATGAAGGCTGTTAAATTGAGTTGCTCTTCTGCTGGAATTTCCTCTTCATAATTTGATGATTGTGAATTTATAAAATGTTCAGATATGAATTAATCCTAAATTATATATTGATTATTCATAGTGATGTTCATATTAATATCATTACTATGTTAAAATATTTTATTATATAATATTGGTTAAAAAGTCTTTTTAAGGTTGCATCCATGATTCTC
>JAOQGH010000001.1:106035920-106059280 GCA_025769975.1 Gallinago jamesoni | reverse complement strand
ATATCATTACTATGTTAAAATATTTTATTATATAATATTGGTTAAAAAGTCTTTTTAAGGTTGCATCCATGATTCTCATGTTTTTTACATTCATTATATATAACGACTAAGACTTGTGAAAAAAAAGTAATCAGTCAACTCTGCTCCACAAACTATGCATCAGGGTGCATGTAAATTGGAAAAAAAAAAAAAAGACAGGAATGGCAAATCACAATATTAGAAATAAAACCCAAGGAAATATTCCATAACCAGCTGTCATCTTTGATAAATCTGTGGATCTTAATTTTTATATATGCCTGAAAATTCAAAAAATATTTCTTTTGTGTGTGAAATTAAATATTCCTAATTTGATACTTAAAATTTTTATATCAATTTTTAAAGAAATAACCCAAACACAGTGTTTGCCGAAAACTAATATAAAAATGGCCATCGGGGTAATCTTTGTTAGTGTAAAGTTATCTATGTAGATCTGTACATAAAGGCAAAGTAATGTCTGCATCCTTAAAATCCGCAATGAAGCATGTTTTGCTTTGTTAAAAATTGTACAGATGCAATGACTCTTCTCCAGTGTCTAAACAGTATTAAAACAAATTAACTGGGCCAGCAATAATCTTTATCCATGAACATTTTTGGAGTAGTACAAGAGCTACATGGAAAACTTAGGATCAAAGCTTTCCCTCCAAAAATTTCCTCTTCTGTTGTACAAAGTAACTTACATCTTGTAGTTGTTACTATGAGTTGACATCAATATTCTATTGTAAGAATTTTATATATGTTCTATTAACATCTTTATATCAGATCCTGTATTCTTCCCTTGATTTTGCAGAATCTCACTTCAAAGGTCCTTTTCCAGCATCTTTCCTTTAGAAAACTTTTCTCACAGCCAATCCCAAGTATGCAGTCATTGAATGATAGCTTTAAATTGCACTAATAGCTCTCAATTAAGACAACAGACAAAAGGTTAAATTAAAAATAGGTAAGAGTAATGCATATTGTGCATTTTTTCCCTTATTAATACACGTTTACTGCTGTAAGTAGCTATTAACTTCTGTTCCTCATTTGTAAATGGGCTGTGCAGTCTGAACATAAGAAAAACATTTTCTAGGATATTTGTTTGTAAGAAAAAGTCCTGCAAGGTGTACATGTTTACTGTATTTAAACTATACACTAATAGCAGTTTCGTGGCTGTGCAAAACAAACGACAATTATTTTATTGTGGCAAAAATACATAAATGTGTAAATAAATAACAATAATGATTCCCAGACCTTTAGAGATGAGTTTTTATATGGTCCCAATTTTTGTATTCAGGCTCTGAAATACCAAACTGTCTCAAATACAGTGTACAAGCAGTTGATAAGTAGACCCTAAAATACCCATAATTATGAGGTTCAGTTTGCAATCATTTTCGTAACAACAAAATGCCTCTTTTCTCTTTCACTTAATTTGAATCTCTAAAAGCGACAACAAAAAATGTGCTCAATGGAAAGTATTCTTCCTCCATAGGCTTACTCTAACCTTTATGAAGTGCCTTAATTTTAACTAGAGTGTTGTTTATATGCAATTTGCTGTGCTTTCATTCAGCAATATACTCACGTCTTCGAGTTTTATTTCTTTTCCAGTTTCATTTGCCATGTTATGAATTTTTGTTGCAATACAGAGAAAAAAGTGTGGCTGAGAGGGGTAAATGCTTTAGAATATAAGACACACCTACAATGACAACATAGTCATTGAAAGAAGGATAAAGCTCTAGGGCATGTTCAACAGCATCAGCTGAAATGTTAAAAAAAAAAAAAAAAAAAAGATAAAATAAGACTAGTGTTTAAAAAGCAAGAAATAACTCAGTGGAAAAGATGGATTGCCTTACTTTATCATTACTGGAAACTTGACACTGAAACTTTCTGTGGCAAAACATACTCAAAGTACTGAAGGTGAAGCTCCTTCTTTGGCTACAAAACACTCCACCTTTTCACCCATTTACCTTTTAACTAAAATAAAATGCTGTGAGCGCAGATTAGATATTGATTAGTGAAATTGTTCAAGTTAAGATGTTTTATTTGCTAGAAGAGCAAATTCAGGATTTTTTATTTCTCAAAAATTGTCTAGGTTAAGGTGGACTGTCTGGTCCTGAAGCATTTTGCCAACTTGTACTAATCCATTACCCGTGTCTAACAAAAAAGAAAGTGTAATTCACTTTCTTGTTGCCATTCTTTTAGAGCCAGAGAATATCAGATATTGAACAACAAGCATTCTTACTAAAGGCCCAAGGAGTAAAATACCTCAGCAGTACCTTTTAAGACTAGGTCAGCTATATTACTTCTTTGAAATTGCCTGACCTACTTGGCATTTAAAAATAATACAGATTTTAATGACTGCTTGTGTGAGGTTTTATTTTCAGTGAAGATGTTTTCAATATCTTGTATGTGCCATTGTTTGTTTTGCACTATAATGTAAGATCTACAAAGTCGATAGCAGAGGATTCTGAGTCATTTTCTCATTGAAAACAACCACTTTTCATTTGCTTCATTAATCTGACAGGAAAGTAGGGAAATAGAATTAATATAAACAATGAGATGACATTCTAAGGTGTAAAATTAGGTTTGAAGAGCTATTTGTAAGTCCCTTTCTCCCATAATGATCCTGGGTTTTGAATGAGAAAGACAGGTATTGCAGTCCTTCCATGAAGTGACTGATTAGTACAGGTGCAAACAGCAGTAGACTTACAAGACTTAAACTTAAAGAAGGTAGATTTCTATTAGATATTAGGAAGAAATTCTTTGTCATGAAGTTAGTGAGACACTGGAACAGGCTGCCCAGAGAAGTTGTGGATGCCCTGTCCCTGGAAGTCTTCAAGGTGAGGTTGGATGGGGCTTTAAGCAACCTGACCTAGTGAATGGTGTCCATGTTCATGACAGAGGGATTGGAATTAAATAATCTTTGACGATCATTTCCAACATAAACCATTCTATGGCTCTACCATTCTATGAATCAGAGTGTTAAGAAGTAAAGGCTTCTTGCTTTCTTTCTTTACAGAAGAAGAATTAAATGGAATAGTTTCTTACCTGAGAAAATTTTTAAACTTCCAGCTTCTGCTCACTGTAAAGCTCTCTGCCTTATCCCAGTCTGATTCCTCTAACACTGCCACTCATCTGATTAAAACAGTATCTGTTTTCTGGATATCTTAACTGTTCTCTGGGGAGAAGAACAAATCACTCATTTGGCAAGCGTGGCCTCCTGGTTGCTATTATGGGCAGTGAAGCTGATGAGGCCAAATTCAGGAAGAAAGCAGAGACCAACACTTGCTGCACAAGTCACTTTCTCGACACACTTCACAAAAAGTCACCTCATGAGAATTTTTTGTATCTATAACTCATTGCAAGATGATGTATTTGGCTCATGTGCTAAAGGTACCTCCTAGAAAGTGATTTCACAGTGCATCTGTGCCAAAGAATTCCACAAAGCTGAGTTGCAGGAGTAGAATATGTATGTGTCTGTCTCTCTGTGTATATCTGCAAGGGCAGAAGTAATACAACAAAAGTTGAAAAGCTATTGAATGATTTCACAAATTTTTGTCTATTTTATGTCCCTCACACTCGTTGTTGACCCCTGTTTTAACATGAAGCCTTGCAGGGCTTTGTCTTCCTTTCATAATAAGAAGTGGCGTAAACAGTGTAAATAAGAAGCTAGATTTATAATGATGAGATGATTCATACTTTATTGGAAAAATGTTAGAAAATGTTGTATCTGACACATATATCAGCAGATGTGTTGATTGGTGCAAATTTCAAGTAAGATCAATTCTTACTTTTTGCATTATGTCAGGTTATAACTACTTTTTTACTTACATAAGTCACTGAACCTATCTCCATACAGAATCTTCGGGAATTTTGCTTCAGTAAGTCTCATCGGATAAGACCAGTTACGGATATGATTAAAAAGCTGAGGGGCTAATTGTTCAAGTAGTTCTTATATTCTAGTTCTTACAAATTAATGACTTTTACAACTTTTTTTTTTGACAGGATTTAACTGCAGAGAAGAAGCCTTCTTGCTCTTCCCAGAACACTTGTGGGCTATATCCAAAGAGTGGACATGCTTTGGTGATATTTTGGTTTTTGTTTTTTTTTTTTGTTTTGTTTTATTTTTGTTTGGGGGTTTTGTTTGTTTTTGTTTTTGTTTTTGTTTTGTTTTGGTTTTGGTTTGGGTTTGGTTTTGGTTTTGGTTTTGGTTTTGGTTTTTGGTTTTTGGTTGGACTCAATGATCTCAAAGGTCCCTTCCAACCATGAAGATTCTGTGATTCTGTGATTTTTTTAAAATTGAAATAACTTTACAACTTTTCACAGAGGTCTCATAATGAGGACTACCAGATAATCAATGTGAAAATTTTAATAAACAAATACATTTTCATGTGACACATAGGATTCCAGCTCACCTAAAACATTTTCATGGATAATAGTTTCTTCTTTATGCCAACAAAATGAGCTTCACATTATGTACACTTTAAAGGTCTCAGTATCACTTTAACCTATTGATATTCACAACTAGTAACATGAGTATTGAGTATTGGGTAAAAAGCACACACTTGACAAAACCATGAGAATGTGGGAATTTAGTTGTACTGTTTATAGTCCAAGTCAAATTTATTAGCCTTGCATTACACTGCTTAAAGAAAAATGATAAATACAAATAAATAAATGTGACAATGAGAAATAAATTAATTAAAAACTATTTCACAGTAAACCAATTTAGACAATCTAATTTGGAATCATTACCCAAAATAATGGATATGAAGGATAGATGCTGTCAAAGATAAAGAATAGCTTGAGAATTTTTCCTCATGTAGTAGTTTCTTCAAGTAGTTATTTCTTCAAGTAATAATATTGTTACTATATATAAAGTGGGAACTTATGTTATTTACATTTCATGTAAAAGCAGTCGAACAAAGTTCTTAAAAATCATAGCATGGCAGGGAGTAGTTAACACTTTCACTAACTACTATGCAAATTTTAACTTAAAGATATTCTTAAAAAAATAGTCTTTAAAAATATCACGTTGCATAAAATACTTGAAAATATCAGGCAGGTAAATCCTATGTATGATAATACTGAATAAATGAGATCTCACATTTACAGATTCAGAAACATAAATATTAGTTTTGCTGTCTCGCTCTACTTTATCACATCTAAATTGAGATCTGGTAGTTAAAACTCATCAAACTGAACCTGATGATGACAACATCATTGCCTTGCATGCTAGTGAATGTCATACTGATCTTCTGGCAGGCCACAGGGAACACACAATATGTATGGAGCCAAGAATTCACTATTAATCCAAGTAATTTTTCACCTCTCTGTAATAGTCCTTTGTATTCCATTAAGGAAAGCTTCAGTAACAACACAGTTAAAATCACTAACGACCCCCAGCAATTCTTCCCAGTACTTATACCTGGTTATTGGTGCTGTGGTCCAATGTTCCTGTGGCCTGAGGTTGATGCTTCTGTCTCCTACAGAAGACCTGGGAAGGATGGGCACATCATTCCCACATTCACCACCCTGAGCTCTCACCCAAAGGAATATGATGCTGGAGGTGAGGTCCCTTGATCCTTGTTCTGGGGTCCTTTTGGCTTTCTTTTCATACATTTTCCTTTCATTTCATATATCCCTGCCTGCTCCCTTTCGCCTTGCTCCAAGGGAAGGGGTGAAAGCTGCCCAAAGCCCTCCAATATCCCCCAGGGGCCATTTATCTGCCAGGGACTAACTGGGGATGTCAGCCCCTTCACTAGCAGCACTGACAGAGATGGAGCTCAGACAGGCTTGGCAGTGGGTGCCTGGTAAAGCCAGCTTAGTCCCCCTCAAGCCAAGGGCAGCCGAGCCACCTCTGGGACCTGACAGCCGGACACCTGCTCCCAGCAGTGGCAAATATCATCATATTTACTGGGATACAACTATCAAAGCTGGTATGACCTAACCTAATTAGACTTAGATCTTAACATTATCTTTGATCTATGGAATTACTGAAGATAAAATATTTGCAATTATCAACAGTATGTGTTTAGCTTTTTATAAATGATTTTAATGAGTCCAAACATTAGAAAATTTATAAAGCTTTTGATTAATAGCAAATATTGAATATCTATTTTTACATTTCTGTTGAGAGGAAGCTAGAAGATCAATTTGCATATTCATATAGACTTGTAGCTTCACAGCCTCATTTAAATTTTCACTCAGAAATTACAGGTTGACCCCTATCTATTTCTTTCAAAACATGTTTGAGGATGATGTTAAGAGGGGAAAGGTACAAAATTGAAGCATCTATATGGTGAAAGAAGGATTTATTATTAATTACATCTCCTGGCACATGCACATGCTATGTAAATAAGGGTAGCTTGAGTATTTTCTACAAAACAGTTGTGAATATAAGTGTGTTTTATTAATGATCCAGAATTCTTGCCCCAAGATTTTTACCTATGGTGAAATTTATTTTAATCTATGTTTTATGCTTAAAAATTTAGAGCATATGCATATATCTCTCAGTAGATCCTGACATTAAAGATTTTGAATCTACACTAGAGTTTTGCTTTCTTAATCTTCATATCAGTCAAACTTTATAAAAAAAAAATTTGTGCAGCATCTTGTTGAGTTTTTTGGAATGTTATCTTTTGAAGATGAATTGAAAAAGGTATTTTAAGGGACCAACAAAAGGCAAACGCTATAATAATTTCAAAACATGCTGGAACAGTATGTTTCCAGTTACATTATGCTGTTACTGCATGCCTTCTATGTTTTTCATCATGTTTCTACTTCCATTAATCCATGCTACCACTTTTCTTCCTGCCTGCTAATATTGCAGCTGCATAAAAGAAAAATGAGGAAAAAATTATTTTTCTTATACTTTTTTGTTTGTTTCCAGTCATTAGATAACAATTTTGCTTGTAACAAAATAACTGCAGTATTTACACACATTCAGAACAGATAATAAGATCTCTGCTCTCAGTCTTGAAAGCAATTAATTAAAAGGGAAATATTAGCAGAGCTCTCCAAACATGTTCTTTTTCAAGCATTTTACATCAGTGGAAATATTAGAAGGACATACTTGATTGTCTTGTCTCAGATCTAAAGAGTACTAGAATTAGGAGAGAGGCTATTTCCCTTTCTGCTCTTCTGTTTCCATTCTGTTTTTTTTCACTGGTGGTTTGTTGTTTTTTTAATTGTGAAAAATAGACAACAATGGGTGGAGAGTGGAGTCAATGTTTTTTTTTTAAATAGATTGTAGCTGAATTTTATTTTTTTTAAAAATAGAATACTGTCTTCTGTGTAGGCCGCTTTCTTTTAGAAATTTAGTATTCTTTTATTTTCTCCACTCTTCCTATGACATCTGGGAGTACCTTAAAAAGCAATAGCATAGATTTCTTAAAATATTCAATGAAGCACATAGTCTATTCAACACACAGAAAATGTAGCTTGACAGATTTGAATGTAAATGTTGCAGCTTTATGCAAAGAAACTGTATTAATTTAGACAAGTATTTTTAGTTTATCTTCAAAAAAACTCCATAATTGTTGGAGTACATAAGGAAGTACCAGTCAACATCATTTTATAGATAGATTCAGTGTTGGACTGAATAAGGGTTGTATATATACTTTACACTGAGAAGTCGCTGGATAAAAGCAAATTTTTGATCCAAGTTTATGATCATATAGAGGAGTTTAACTCCTGGGATACAGAGAGTACACTTTTTGTGCTTTGTGTGGCTCAATGTTTAGTAAATTATTTAGAATCTTAGAATGGGTTGGGTTGGGAGGGACCTTAAAGATCATCTGCTTCCAACCCCCTTGCTATGGGTAGGGAAACATCCCACTAGATCAGGGTGGTCAAAGCCCCGTCCAAACTGGCCTTGAACACTTCCAGGGAAGGGACATCCACAGCTTCTCCGGACAACCTGTTGCAGTGCCTCACCACCCTCACAGTAAAGAATTGCTTCTTAATATCTAATCTAAACCTCCCCTCTTTCAGTTTAAAACTGTTACCCCTTGTCTGATAACTACACTCCCTCATAAAGAGTCCCTCCCCATCTCTCCTGTAGGCCACTTTTAGGTACTGGAAAACTGCTCTAAGGTCTCCCCCAGAACTTTCTATTCTCCAGGCTGAACAACCCTAACTCTCTCAGCCTGTCCTCGAAGGGGAGGTGCTCCATCCCCCTGATCATCTTTGTGGCCCTCCTCTAGACCTGTTCCAACAGATCCATGTCCTTCCTGTGCTGAGGACTCCAAAGCTGGACGCAGTATTCCAGGTGGAATGTCACAAGAGCGGAGTAGAGGGACAGAATCATCTCCCTTGATCTGCTGACTACACTTTTTTTGATGCAGCTCAGGATACAGTTGGCTTTCTGGGCTGCCAGTGCACATTGCCTGCTCATGTTGAGCTTCTCATACACCAACACCCTCAAGTCCTTCTCTTCAGGGCTGTTCTCAATCCATTCTCTGCCCTGCCTGTACTTGTGCTAGGGATTGCTGTGACCCCAGTACAGGACCTTGCACCTGGCCTGGTTGAACTTCATGAGGTTCACACGAGCCCCCTTCTCAAGCCTCTCTGGGTCTCTTTGGATGGCACCCCTTCCCTCCAGTGTGTTGACCGTGCCACAGAGCTTGGTGTCATCGGCAAACTTGCTGAGGGTGCACTCAGTCCCACTGTCCATGTCTCCAATGAAGATGTTGAACAGTGCTGCTCCCAGTACTGATCCCTGATGAACACCACTTGTCACTGGTTTCCACTTGGACACTGAGCTGTTGACCAAAACCCTTTGAGTGTGGCCATCCAGCCAGTTCCTTATCCACCAAGTGGTTCATCCATTCAATCCATATCTTTCCAATTTTGAGACCAGGATATTGTGTTGGACAGTGTCAAACAATTTATTTGTGATGTCTCTCTAGTCTTGCACTGAGGACACTTTCCATGGAACCGAGATAAAGGGTTGATCTTGAGGAACAAGCTGAACCTAGGTCCAATACTTAGAACAGCCAGCAAATACTTTTTGATTTCCAAAACCTAATTTTTTTCAAGGTCTCATTTTAAGAAAAAAACAAAACATACCCTACCAACTCTAATGTTAACATTTTCAGGTGTATGATGACATTTTCATGAAATCTAATTTGCTGATTAAGAAACATGTTTTGTTCAAATGATTTTGTCTACATCTAGATCAGCACAGATATATAGCATGTAAAAAAAATAGTTTCATACAAACATTGGCAATGTTTTAAGGCTTTATATTGATTTGGATTGTTATATAACAATCACTTGTATCAATTGGTCTATTTTAGGAGGTTAAATGATAGGTCCTTTTCCAAGTTGAGTATAAACCATAACATATTCTCAGAATCATTCAACTTCAGGCAAAATAGTGGAAGCTTGGTGTTACCTTTAAAAATTTTGTCCTGTTTGAATGCACTCATTTACTGTCTTCTCATTTTTGCTGTCCTCTAACCCTGAATTCATTAGCTCAGTGAGTACTCTCTTGCATTTTAAACTTCACTGGATCTGCAATGTTTTTTTTCCTCCACATCAAAAATATTAGTTACACTTCCTGCTACAAGTCATACATCCTCTGATTTAAAGTCATTTTGGCACTTATGTCTTTTTTGTTTGGCTTGTAATAATTTTAAGTTGTTGCACACAATTTCATGGGGCATAAGGTTCTGCCAAGCAACACTGGTTATTTAATTTTTCATTCAGGATCAAGCTTTCTACTTTACCATTGCAAATATTCAACCCTTATGAGTCATAGAAGATTATAACACAAAGACAGTCTACTTGATGGATAAAATATTAGTATTTTTCTCAGAGTTCAAAAAAACTTTCAATCTGTATACTAATATATTATAACGAATAAATTGCACTTCCTATAAATGTAGGTGGTGTTTGCAGTTTTGGGATAGATTTTCCTATAAATTTGTTTGAATAGAAGTATCATTTACTTCTGTTGTTTCTTTTAACAGAGATGACGATAGTTAACAGTCTTACTATTTGCATATAGATTATCTTGTACCAGATACAAAAGCTGTTATACAGAGTAAGTTATCATTCCTACAATACTATATCCGTTGAATGTCTACATTTAAAACAGTGACACTCCGAGCATTTTATGTGAGTGAAGGAGGAAAAGAAAGAAATAAAGCTTGACAATTTGTAGCAGTAAACCTGTTTTGGTCTGAAAATTAAATGTCTGTATGCTTGCTTTCTGGTGTAAAGAACTGGAAATAAACCTCCATCTGTTTCCCTTAATGACTATTATAAGAAAATTAGAAGGTAGTAGAGAATTAAGATATTTAGAACAATTTTCTTGATTTTATAGAAAGTACAAATTTTATAAACAACATTTAGGACTCCGAACACTTAAGACAGATCTTCTCTTTCATACAATGTAGCCATATCCAGGGCAGGTGCATCAATATCAATGGGCTGTGAATATTTTAACTTTTTTTTTCCCATACAATTCACCTAAAGCCTTAATGTAGAAAAGCAATTCAGGAAGTGCTTAAAACTTACTGAATTCTGTGTGATTTATACGTGGTCTGTAAGAGAACACTCCTAAGTGCATAATTTACTGAGAGCTTCAGAACATGTTAGGATTGCATGGGCTATGCCTCTGCTGTTCTCCTCTGAGGGTGCCAAGAGAGAAGACAGAACACAGTTTATCAAGAATAGCAAATGTTGTTTTTCACTACTATTAAGGCTGGTTTCTGTTGGCATTACTTAACTGGATACTGAATACCTTCTCATTCAAATTGTTCCTAGGAACTGGGCAAGTTCTCCCTGCAAGTTCAGGTACCCTCTAGTCTTGTAGTTCAGTGCCTCAGCCGGCTCTATAAGACATTCCAAGTTCTTCATCCAGAAGAATTTGATCTTGTCTGGCTTTAGAGTAATCTTTAACTGGTCATTTAATAGGAAGCTTAATACACTTGAGTTTATTAAGTCCACAACTTTTTCTTTCTCCTTACTAGTGGCTAAACTGTTAAACGCCAAGAGAGAACATCACCACTATCATTAATCTTTCTTCAAGCTATGAAAGGAAGTAGATAAAAGTGTACTGTTCAAAGGTAAATTTGGTTACTCGGTAACGCAAAACTTAATCATCAATGTCACAATAAGGACCACTTAAAGGATGTTAACTAGCACATTAACTCTCTAGGCCTGGAGTGGAGGCTGGATAAGAGGCAGGCAGAAAACAGTTCTGTACACTTCACGTATGTGATTCTTATGCTCATGTGGTTCAATGAGTGGCACAGTAAATATTAAAAAAAAAGCCCACACTGCACATATGGCCCTTCCTGCAAAAGTATATTCTCTTTTGTGTTGTTGTCAGACTGTCGCACATAGTCATCTAGATGATGCCGTGCTGGCATCCTGGAAAGGCTGGCACCAGCCCCTGTGTTTTCTCCAGCACAGTGGGTGTAGTGTGTACACAGAAATCCTGGGACAGCCTCCCAGGGCTGGGCATGCTCTGCAATGAGCCTCGGGCATACCACTGCTTCCCAAGGAGGGTATTTGGCTTTAAAAGCACAAGTTTTTGATTGTGAAATGTTCTCCACCATACAGTCAGGTGTGCTGGACATTTCTATCTTTTTCTCATAAATGCACATCATAAAATTACAGCTTCCTTTGACTGAAATGCTAATATTATATAGGTACTGAATACTCCCAGCTCCTAACTACACAGACCTGAGGTATCAAGTGTTCTCAAATCCACTCAGTTTCATCTCTTTTAAATACAATAATCTTCTTTTGGCTGCCCATGAAACCACTTCACTAAATCTATCAAATTAGTGTGACTAGAAGGAAAATTATTTTTATCATCTGAAGATTTTCTTGTATCATTTGTCTGAGATATACATTGCAGGGAAAATGTTTTAATGGATAAAAAATACCTTAATATAGCCTAATATCTTTGTACTACATACTCTTGGACAAGCAAAATTCTTTAAGTCTCCTTGGTTGTTAGCATTTATGGTGGGTTTTTTTTTTTTTAGCTTATTGTGTCAGGTTGGCAGATCTTTTTTAAGGTTGGCAAAGAGTTTTGAACTCTAGGCTTTTTGAAGAGAAATGTTATTTCCTAACACAATTACCCACAGGCAGTACATTTACCTTGGATGATCTATGCTTATTTTATTGCTTAAGGCTACATTTTCTATCCAGTTCATAAACTTAAGGTATAAGGGCCATTCTCCTCATCAGGTAAGTTGTTCCGTCTCAGAGAGAGACATAAACAACTTCCACTGAATTTGATGACCCGCTATCTTTTCTGCCGATAACTTTGTTTGAAACTGTTTAAATAAGCTCGAGTCTGCAACATGAACTGAATAGGAGACAATTGCTCACTCCTGTAAGCAAAGTGAACTTTCATGCATAACAAGTGCCCTTGTAATGCTTCTGCTTGTCTCTGGGAGCCTTTTGCCAGGGAGCTCAGAAAAGACAGGGTGGGTGAGCTTCATCATAGCCAGCAGTTGTCTCCACAATAAATGACATGTTACAGCAGCTGTGGCTGTGGCATTTGAAACTTTTGGTTTCAGCCCTGCCTGAGCTTTCAAAGGATTGCAGCAGGATTGCTAGCAGAAGGAGAACTGAATTAGTATCTTCCTCTCAACACGTGCAGTCTGACACCACTTTTTCAACACTTATACAGTTCTTCTGTGTAAGATTTGATTGACATCAGTCAGATGACTAGTTGTGTAAGGCAACAATTTTTCTTCTTGCCATTATAGCAATCTGTATGCAACCATCAGCATCAACATCAAGGGCAGCAGCAATTACATGTAATTATCTGTGCATCCTTATTTCAGGTGGCTCCAGGTGCCTACCAGAATTGTTCAAAAACCTTTTCTCTATAATTATTGCATAAATGACCATTTAAATATGACCATTATCTTTACGGCCACAATAGTGATAAAAAAATAAAATAAATTTAAAAAAAAAGAGAGAAAGAGAAAATAAACATTTGTCAAAAGAAAACAACAGAGAAAATAAGCATTGTGATGATGCAGAGCATTCAAGTCTTCTTGACAGTAGGATAGTATCAGTCACTAAAATCGTTCTCTTTCTTCAACAAATTAATTATCGTTGGTGAACAGGTAGTTGAAAAATAATATAGAGGATATTTCTAACACTAAATTTGGGAGGAGCCATAATGGGAGTCACTTTCTAGTTATCACTTTGTTTCTTATATAGTACCATGCTGCTTAGATTTCAGTCAGACTTCAAGGTTCATGCAAAAAGTCATGGTCATTAAAAAAGTTGGTTGCACTCCCATGCAAGTAATTCCTTCTTAAAGTTTTCATAGAAAACATTGATTTACAGGAAGTGTTTGTAATTATTCTCAGATATAAAGAATATTGAGAAGCAAATTTACCTCTCAATAGCATAACATAACACAACATAACCTCTTTCCCAAAGTAAAATCCAGGCTTTATAGTAACATCATTAACAACAGTAAGCAAAACGCATTTTTAAAAGTATTGGAGAATTAGGAGAGAAAATCAGTATACATGATATGTAATGAAAAATAAAAAATGGAGTTGCAATTTATTACTGAGAATTATGTAATAAAAATGTTTATTTGGATGAGGGAGACTGGGAAGAAAAATAATTTCTGCAGTTAAACTTAGGGGCATTATTTTAGAGAACAGAGAGGAGGTTATTAGGAATTCATTTCCAATTTCAAATCATTATATAACTCCTAGCATCTTAATAACAGTTGAGTACCAGAACAGCTTAAATCTAAAATTAGCTAAATTGTCCTCAGAAGAATATGATGCTTTAAATAGCAAGATAATAACAGTAGTAGAAATAATTAGTGGTTTTAAAGACATAGCAGAGAATAAAGCTCTTTGTCCAAATGGATTCTTGAAAGAAACTTCAAAGTCAATACCTCCAAGCTATCCATATTTTAAAACAGGTTATTTAATATTATGCTATCTGAAATTATATCATGTTAGTAAAATTACATGCAGTAGGAAGGACTGTAGCACTGAAAAGCAGGTCAGACAAACAATTTTGCCATCAAACAATTATTTTAAGGCTTCTAATAAAACTCAAAAAATATTCATTTTTGAAATTTTTACATTCCTAAATAGAACGAACACAAAAGAAAACAAAAAAAAAAAACTTCCAATTTTCTACAATGAAATTATGATAAAGTAAAAAAAAAAACAAACAACACTTCAAGAATATCTTTTAGTTACCTCAAAAAATCAGGAAATGAACTGATAGATTGATATGTATTGCTGCACCTGAAAAAGTTCCTACTTCTGTGCAAGTAACAATCAGGATATAACTTCCTCCCAGGAAACTGGTCTGCTGTTGTTGGCCCATATTCTGGGAAATACAATCACATTTTTTCACCTTATCCCACCTTCTATCCTGCGTTCTATCCACACATGCATTTCACAACCAATGCAGAAAGAAGGGCTAATTTACTTATGTCTTTCTGCTGTTTTGTTTTCACCTACTCATTTTGTGTGCCACGATAAAATATTTTTTAAGCAGAAACACACTTGAGAGTCATCCCGTATTTCAACTTTTCTTCTATGATTGTGACCAGAAACTCTGTAAAGTTTTGCATAGTACTACAAGACTTTGGGTTCTGCTGTAGTTAAATTATACTTAGAAGCATATAGCACAGTGATACAACGTAGGTGCCAGCAGTGATGATGGTTTAAAATTATATACAATAGGAAGTCAAGGAAGAAATAAGTAGGCACAGTTATTTCTTTAAGCAATATGGAGAAAGTCTTCCGCTGAATAAGTTTAAAGGATAAGGGCCTACATTTTCACTTCCCAGGGCCAAAGCTCAGGTATTTTGGTTTATATTTAAAAGTCTCTGAAAGTAGCCTCTGAGCGACTTCTTAGATCCCTAAGTATAGTTTCTATGGATGTATATGTGTACGCACATATTTAAGCATGTATAAGTATATAGCTGTGCACATGCATACATATATGCATATATATACACATACATATCAATTTATGATACATATGTTTTATACAACAGGAGGCTTTTTATTTTTAATAGCTTAATGATTTATGTTCTAGAAAAACTTTTAATAGTAATAATGACAAAACTTATTCAAGTTCTTCTTTCTTACCTTTATTTTCCTGTGGGTTTCCCTCCCTCCCCTCCCCTCTGCCCCCATCACACACACACATGCCCCGGAAAGTATGTGAGGTACTATAACTTGATAATTCTATGCAAACATGGTTTTCCACAATGATGTTTCTGCTGTATTTTTCAAAGATTGAAGAAACCTTGAGTTCTTCTTCAATATGATATGTATCTTAGAAAGGAAATAGCAAGTGAAAGATTATAACTAGTTATAATCCCATCCTTAACTTTCAGATGCCTCTTCAGATCAGACATCACAGATATTTTGAAGTTTTTCACAAAATCACAGAAAGATTGAGGTTGGAAGGGACTTCAGGAGGTCTTTTGGTCCAACTTCCTGCTCAAGCAGGGCCACGTAGAGCAGGTTGCCCACAACCATGTCCAGATGGCTTTAAAATATCTCCAGTGATATTCTACAACCTCTCAGAGCAGTCTACTCCAGTACCGAGGCATCCTCACCGTAAAAAAATGTTTCCTTATGTCCTACTTGAGGTAGGTCTCTGGGGCCTGGGATTCCTGAAGGCTGATTTTGCTAGTAAAGGCTGATGAGAAAGCGGCATTCGGTACTTCAGCCTTTTCCATGTCCTGTGTCACTGGGTCCCTTGCCTCACTCAGCAGTGGGCCCACATTTTCCCTAGTCTTCCCTTTGCGCCTATGTATTTATAAAAGCCCTTCCTTTGCCTTTGACTTCCATCACTAGATTCAATCCCAGGTGGGCTTCAGCTTTCTTAACTGTGTCTCTGCATACTTGGGCAGTATATCTGTATTCCTCACATGTTGTTACTTGTCCCTTCTTCCATTTTCTGAATGCTTCCTTTTTATATCTGAGTTTGGCCAGAAGCTCCTTTTTAATCCATGCGGGCCTCCTGGTATTTTTGCCTGACTTCCTGCTTGTTGGCATGGATGATTCTTGAGCTTGGAAGATGTTATCCTTGAATATTAAGCAGCTTTCCTGGGCTCCTCTTCTCTCAAGGGCCTTATTTGATGGAACTCTTCCAAGTAGATGCTGGAGGAAATAAAATTTGTCTCTCTTGCAGTCCAGGGATGTGATTTTGGTTTTACCTTGCTCCCTGATCTCAGGATCTTGAATTCCTCCATCTCCTGATCATTGCAGCCAAAGCTACATTTGGCCTTCACATCACAAACAAGCCCTTCTTTGTTTGTAAGTCTGAGGCCCAGCAGAGCTCCTTTCCTTGTTATTTTCTCTGTCACCTGTTTCAGGAAGTTGTCATCAACATGCTTCCAAAACCTTTTGGGTTCCTTGTGCCCTCTGTGTTTCTCTTCCCTTCCTTTCCCATGGATTCAAATTACCCATGAGGTAAAAAGCCTGCAAATGTGTGGCTTCTTCCAGTTGTCTGAAGAAGATCTCATCTGTTTCTTGCTCCTGATCAGACAGCCTGTAGCAAACATGCACCACAGTGCCACCCACATCGATCTGCCCTCTAATCCTGACCCATCAGATCTCAGATGTCTCCTCACCTTCCCCAAGGCAGAAGTCTGTGCAATACCACAGCTCTCTCACATAAATGGCAACTTGCCCTTCTCCACCGTCCTGTCCTGTCCTTCCTAAACAACCCATGGCCATCCATAGCAGCAACCACATAGCAGTTGTGTGAACTCTCCCACTATGTTTCCATAAAGCCAATGGGATCACAGCCATGTAGCTGCACATAGACTGTTTTCTCCTGTTTTGTCCAATTTCTCCTGTGTGTTCCCTGTGTTGCATCCCTGAGCATACAATCACTTCAGGGATGCACCCACTTGTGTTGATTCCATAGAAAAAGTATGAAAGCTTTCCCCATAATATTTTCTCATGGTCATGGTTCTGCTATACTAACAATGTGCTTAACGGTCATTTTCAAAATAATGTCTGTCACAATTATTATATTACTCAACAAGGGAGATATATTATTTCTCTGATACAAGGCATGGAAGGAGGATCATACCTACTGTTCGATTTACAGTCTTATGTGTCATATTTGTTTTGTTTTGTATTGTTTTGGTTTTTCCTCACATAATTTTTATTTCCCTTTCCTGTCAGTAACAGTATCTCTTGATGCAAAATAGATGAGACTAACAGGCATTCCAGAATTTGTGTTCTGGTAAAGTGAAAAGGGAAATGATATATAAGGGCAGTCTTCTGTCTACCAACAGAGCACTAGACATAGATCTCCTCTAGTCCTCAGGGAACGAGAAGAGTCATCCTTCTTTGCCCTGTTAGCATTGCCAAGGTCAGCTTGTGTTCCTGACTGCGTGAAGCAAAAGTTATGAAGATGTACAGCCTCTTCCTCTCTCTCATCGAAACTGAGTTTTATTTGAGCCTGAAGCAGTGACTTCTGATCTAGCATCCCCTGAGCTAATGCTAGAATGGTAACTTTCTGTGTGAATGCTAAGTCCAGCAACGCGGCAGTTTGCTAGGGGACAACTCTGGAATTTCTGCACTACTACATTCTGTAGTATAAACAAGCAGTCAGAAATTCTGGCAAAAGGAAGCATCACTTGCAGAATATGTGCATTCATTTTATTATTGCCTCCGAACACCTCTATCTGCAGATTTGCGTGAGCAGTCTCATTCACTAAAAGTCAGAAAGTGAGAAAGAAAATCAGCTTAGATTAGTAATACTGTGAATGCGCATTTTGCTTAGGTATCCTGAATGTCTGAGAAAACCTGAAACTATCTTATGTTTTTAGAGCATTATAGGTGTCCTATTTTTAATTTGAAAATGTAATACCCAAGTTTAATGCTATTAAAAAAAATATCCAAAACATAAAGTCTCTTTTTTTCCTTTGTAAATGAAATAAATGGAAAATATATTCATATAAGAAAAAAAAAAAGTTGTAATTAACTTCACCATATCTCCACACACATATTCTGATAATTCCAATAAGCGAATTCTTCGAGGGCTGTAGATCACTAAAATAGCAACTTTACACATTCAAAATTTAACAGCCTACAGTAAAAGACCAAACAATCTGGCAATTTATCTAATACTGTTGATTAAGATTCAGTTAGGATTTCCTAGGGACAGGGGAAATATTTCTCGTGTTGCTTGAGTTGACTGTTCCTCACTTCTGATGGATCTTCTTGATATAATAGCAGGAAAATGCCCTCAAAAATTAATTTAGGTGGAAGTAAAACCTGTTTAGAAGTAGATTTCCTGAATATCAAATTATATAAAACAATCAGCCTGCAGTAAATGAATTTCTGAAAAGAAAAAACAAAAAAAGGAAAAGTTATGCTGACCACTGTTAGGACTTTAGAGATAGGATTGGATTAGTGTGCTGGTAAACTAGTATAATAAAATCCACCTCAAACTATCTTATATAAAATATAAAGTTAAAGCTAATGTAGAATGTAACAGTTCACTTGGTTTTCTGTGTAACGCTTAGGCATTTGTATCTGGAGTAGTTTACGGAGTTTAAAAGCCTAGGGTGCTTTCTGTAACTCTACTGCTTCATTCAGATGGAGTGAAGTTTTTGAGCATTTCAGAGTAAGGAACACGGAATCTAAGCTTCTTCTGAAATAATTTGGTTTGCATTTTTACATTATCATTTAGACCTTAAGATAAATCTGACCGACAAGAGTTATAATTATCAATCTGCAAAGAGTGTCTTTCCTTTGAAGAGTAAATTCATAGCTTCTGATTCAATTAGAATAAATCATAATGAAAACATTATGCAAGACCAGAGCATGAAAATTAAAACCACATCTCCTGGTTCATATGTAATTGTTCCCCAAAATCTCACAGTAGCATAAAATAAGCTAAAACAAAACCAGAAAAAAAAAAAAAAAAACATAAGAAAATATGTCACAAATTCTTATTCAACATTTGACTATCGCTGAGGGAAAAAAAAAAAAGTAATAATTTCACTTGACTTTCCTATCTATGCACATCTATATTCCTTTGACCTGCTCATTAAGCTAGAAAAAAAATTTACAAATGTATGGAGGGTCTTTAAAAATCACTGCTTTTAGTCATGAGATCAAAAATATGCCTGCTTTTCTGTAAGTGGTATTTTGTATAACTCAGTTTTTTCTTTATTGACAGAAGTAAACTTTGGTGGGTTGGCCCACCACAACTGCTCTATTACTCCCCTCCTCAGCCGGACAGGAGGAGAGAAAATATAACAAAAGGCTCATGGGTCAAGATAAGGACAGGGAGACTACTTGACAATTACTGTCACAGGTAAAATGGACTTGACTTGGGAAAAATTAATTTCATTTATTGCCAATTAGAAGTCAGAGTAGGATTAAGAGAAATAACCCACAAATCTTAAAACACGTTACCCTACCCTTCCCTTTTTCCAGGGCTCAACTTCACTCCTGATTTCTCTGCCTCCTCTCCTCAAACATGCAGGGGGATGGGGGTTGCAGTCAGTTCATCATCTCTGCTACTCTTTCCTTCTGAGTGGGAAGACTCCTCACACTCTTCCCCTGCTCCAGCATGGGATCCTTCTCACAGGAGACAGCTCTCTGTGAATTTCCACAGTGTCAGACCTTCCCACAGGGTGCAGTCCTTCAGGAAGAGACTGCTCCCGAGTAGGCTCTCCACAGGGTCACGTCCTGCCAGCAAACCTGCTCCAATGTGAGCTCCTCTCTTCAAGGGTCCACAGATCCTGCCAGGAGCCTGCTCCAGTGTGGAATTCCCACACGTTCACAGCCTCCTTCAGGCATCCATCTGCTCTGGTGTGGGGTCCTCCATGGGCTTCAGGTGGATATCTGCTCCACCATTGACCTCCACTGGCTGCAGGGGGACAGACTACTTCACCATGGTCTTCTCCACAAGCTGCAGTGGAATCTTTTGCCTGGACCATCTCCTCCCACTGCTTCTTCACTGACTTTGGTCTCTGCAGAGTTGTTGCTCTCACATATTCTCACTCCTCTCTCCTTGCTGCTGCCGCAGTTTTATTTTTTTCTGCTTCTCAAATCTGTTATCCCAGAGGCAGTACAACCATCGCTGAGTATTGTACAGCCCCTTGGCCAGGGGGTCCATTTTGAAGCTGGCTGGCACTGGCTCTATAAGGCATGAGGGAAGCTTCTAGCATCTTTAAGCCCCCCTGCTACTAACACCTTGCCACTCAAATGCAATACATACACAATGCCATTGTGGAAATGGGTGATGGGATGATATTTTCTCGTTCCTGAACTGGTGTAACAGATCGGAAATAACCTCTAGTTATAGAGCTGTTTCTTTTGAGTTTGCATTTCTGTTTGTGAGATTCCAAATTGCTTACCCTGCAGCAAATTTGCTGTGTTGCATTTTATATGGAAAAAATCATCAATGTCTCTACAGAGGAATCAGAAAACTGATAGAATGCAGTTTCTTTTTTTGTCACATATACAAAAGACCCAATTTGAAGTGGCTAGTCAGGTTTTCATCAAGGTATTATTAGCTGCAAATCTGGATGGAAATCTGTGCTCCACAGGAATAAGTGCCTGAACAAGCACCAAACAGAAATCAGTTACAAAAGCATGTAGTTTGGGTTTGGGGGCAGGGGAACATGGGGGATGTGCTCAAACACTGGAATTATTTCAGGAAGTGACAGTGTTTGTAGAACTTTAAGGAAAAATGGAAAAATAGAATTTTTGGTATAAAGATTTCAGCACATTGATTCTTCAGGCAGACTTCTGTTTTGTTTTATGAATTAATTTGTAAACTAAGATTAAACATTGTTCCCTCCACTAACACTGCTCTTCCCTCTTGAGCAGTAAAGAAAAATCAAACAATATTCTTTTTTGCTTGTATTTCAACACATATAGGTAATAAATAATGAACGCAACCTTGCCATATGCTAAAATTCTGCATGTCCACAGGTATATAAAAGTTTTGCAGCATTTTGACTTTTTCCCCACCACTGTTTACTGCTGTAGGTTGACGCACTCCACTGAAGCGGTGATTTTTCAGAAGAATTGGTAAGTGCCAGACAGCCCATTGATTTTTTTGTACTTTTGAATATGCCTACCTCACTTAATAAAATAATTTGCAGTCTTCATTTTGAATGAGGAAAACTATATTTAACATTTTTAGAGAAATTAAAAAAAAAAACAAAATTGTCTCGTGGTAACACTACAGGAACAGACAACAAAATATTCTTTGTACCTAAGTGGAAAAAGAGGACTGCGTTATACTTAAGAAGACAGTACACATTGCTAGTGTTAATTGATTTATCTGGCATAGGTATATATTTGAAGGAAAACAATGGACAGAATTAGCATGGTTTTGCTTGTTTTGATGACAATAAATTAATGTCCAGCTGGGGAAAAGCAGCTACCTTTATCCCTCCACTCTTCACCACTCAACTCTTAAACTCAATAATTAGTTTTCAGCAAGCTGTCAGAAACATGTGGAGGTCTCGTTAATATTAAGCTTCAGCAAGTTTTGGCTATAGAAGTGGCCCAAGAGACGATCCTGTATGTTGTCACATATGTGCCCAACCAAGGCAAAGCTTATGGCAGGAGTTCACTTTTTGTAAGAAAGAATCCACAGCAGCAGAGTTCTTTAATGCTGCAAGGAACTCATCAGTCAGGGCTCACAAATCAACCTTGAGACACAAATCTATAGGAAACCAGGCTTCATTAATTCTGGTGCTCATGAAACTGCTTGGCTTGCAAAAGAACTCTAATAAAGCCTGCTTGTATCTTCAGTCTTTTAATGAAATTTATTTTTGGGTATGTATATGTTCGTAAACATACAACATATTTTAAAAAATTAACTACTGACAGGCCATTTTCAATATGATGTTACTGTTAGAACTAGCATATTTTAAACTATTTGTCATTGTGTTGGTTTTGGCTGGGATAGATTTAATTTTCTTCATAGTAGCTATTAAGGGGCTATGTTTTGGATTTCTACTGGCAACAGTGTTGATAATACAGTGATGTTTTAGTTACTGCTACCAGTGATCACACAGAGTCAGGGCCTTTTCTCCTTCTCACACCAGTACACCAGTGAGTAGGCAGGGAGACCACAAGAAGCGGGGAGGGGACACAGCCAGGATAGGTGACCCCTGACTGGCCAAAGGGATATCCCACACCATATGACATCATGTTCGGCAGCAAAAGCTGAGGGAAGAGGGAGGAAGGGGAAGATGTTTGGAGTGATGGTGTTTGTCTTCCCAAGTAACCGTCAGAAGTGATGGAGCCCTGCTTTCTTGGAGATAGCTGAAGACCTGCCTGCCAATGGGAAGCAGTGAATTCATTTCTTGGTTTGTTTTTGCTTTAGCTGATAAAATGTTTTTACCTCAACCCACAAATTTTCTAACTTTTCCTCTTCTGATTTTCTCCCTGTCCTGCTGCGAGGGAGTAATTGAGCAGCTGTGTGGTCCTTAGTTGCTGATTGGGGTTAAGCCATGACATTCATAATGATATTGTTTGTGTCATTTGACCATTAAAAGCTTCCCTTTGCTTGAATCTTCTTATCAGACTGGTGGCTGGCTTTTTCTCATAACAAAACCCTAGTCATAGAAATGTTCCCACAGCTTCTTCGCTTTGTATGCTCGTTAAAGTGTCAGAGTTCAGTCTTCTCACATAGATAAGGCTGAGTGTATTCTCACATCTTTGAAAGATTGAGGTCCTCATATTCCTTAATAAATGCTGATGATCTGACGTTGAGACAGGATAACATTCTCTATTTCAAACACTATTGATTTAAGTACTTTAAACACAGCACTTGTTTTTAATATAATGCTTGCCACATCTTTAAAAAAAAAATAATTAAGGAAAGACATTGACGCAAGACCAGATAAGAAACTAGATTCCTTGCTGTTTGCCCACACTGAGGTTTTCCCATGACAATTTTATCTTCTCACAGGTTGGCTGGATAAGTAAGTGCACATTGTATTCTCTACATTAGTGAAGTGATGAATCAGGTTTCTGGATGGATCAATTTGTTGTCCTTGCCATTTGATCCATCTCAATTACTGATGAACAAGTTTTGTTCTGTGTTTTAGAGAATAAATTAGTGAAATAAAGCATGAAGCACTGCAGAAACATTGCAACAGGAAAAAAAAAAAAGTTCTGAAGAGAAAGATCTGGAGGTCCTGGTAGACAGCAAAATGACAACGAGCAAGCAGTGTGCTCTTGTGGCAAAGAAGGCCAACGGAATCCTGGGCTGCATAGGGAAGAGTGTGGCTACTAGGTTGAGGGAAGTCATTCTCCCCCTCTACTCTGCACTGGTGAGGCCACAACTGGAATACTGCATCCAGTTCTGGG
>JAOQGH010000001.1:106005795-106020693 GCA_025769975.1 Gallinago jamesoni | reverse complement strand
GTGGTTGGACTCGATGATCTCAAAGGTCCCTTCCAACCACTAAGATTCTGTGATTCTGTGATTCTGTGATTCTGTGTGATTCTGTGATTCTGTGCAACCTGGGAGGAATAACCAGGAAGGAGACAATGAGGTGGAAGAAGAGTGGGAGAAGGTCAACCTAAAAGGTGATACAGAGCAGTTGTTTCCAGTTACAAAAAATTACCCTCAAAATAAATCCCCCCCAAAAAAAACAAAAAACACTCAAACATAAATGCACTCCATAATTACCATATGCCTGCTGACAGAAAACACCTGCAGAACAGTCAAGATACATCTTATTCTGCAGAATTTTGTCAGCTCAGTATCATGAGTAACACTTTTAAGACTAGTTGGACAGGTGGCTTGCACAGTGCAGCTAAAACCTGACATTAGTTGTTAGGTACTACAAAATCATTTTTATTTCTTAAGTCACATTTTAAATATTTAAATTCTGACAAAGAATAACTGCAAGACTATCAATTTAAGATTGCATTAATGCATTTTTCTACTTTCTGAGTGTTTGTCTTAGCAGTTACCATAGAACAATAGAACCACACAATATCTAGATTTGGAAGGGATCGACTCCTGTCTCCTCACAGGACTACTTAAAACTAAACCATATAACCATGTAAGAGCATTGTCCAGACACTCCTTGAACTCTGACAGGCTTGGTGCTGTGACCAACATTTCTTGTTGACAGGCCACATCAACAACATTATATGCCTACTTGGCAACCCAATGCACTTCTGATTAACATATACATATCTTCTGAGAAACAGTAAGAGCAGGCTAATGTGACTGTATCATGGTGCTTAGAGTTGAAAGAATAGAGTACTGTCATGTCTAATAATACAATGCAGAGAAATAGAGTATTCCAGTTTTAGATGGAATATTAACCTAATATTTATATTTTCTAACTGAAGAATAGCTGTCAAATTCTTGCTTGATATGAACATGTTGCCTTGAATGGATGAATGAAGTCTTGTATGAAATATTTGGTGCTATATTACCTAAGAAGTCAAACGAAATATTCAGAAAGGTTTGTTCCCCTGAGACCTAGATCACTATGAGAATTTGGAAATGATGTTCAGATCAAAGATTTCAGAAATACTGTTCTGGACTGGAGTATAGTTAGGCATAAACATAGTTTGTTATATCCTCGTATTGACTGTCTTTTTTTGGTCTTGTTTCCTCAAACTAAACCCAAGAACAGCCATACTGGTTCAAAGTGAGACTCCATCTAGCCCAGTGTTCCACTTTCAGCTGTGGCCATCCAAGAGGATGAAACCAGATCATGTATCTGTATCTATAGATTGCATCTGTGATATATCTTGACAAGTTTCGCAGGGTACTGCTACCTGTTCTGGGGAAAAAAACATTCTTGGATTTGTTTAGAAACTCCTATTAGCTTCTTTTCATGGTCTTTTTTTCTTCTATTAGAAGAAGGAGTGAATGCTGGATTATCTTAGCTCTTCCTGATTTTGTAGAATTTGATTATATGCATTTAAATATTTTCTATACAAGTTGAGGAACTTTGGATATTAATTTTTATTAATAATTATTAACTTTAATTAATTTAATTTAATTTTTTTGGTACTTCAGTTTTTCTCTGAACATATTACAGTTTTCATATATCTCTTTTTTTTCAAATAAATTATTACTGTATTTTGTACCATTATTTTATGTTATATACATGTTCATCTTCAAATTTCTCCCATGAAGAAAAATTCAAAGTGTTAACAGAGCATTTGCCTTATAAGCAAATAGCAAAAAATATAAGAGCCCTCGGTTTACAACAATATCCCTTTAAGAACACAAGTATCCATGCCCAATTTGCAAAGCTAGCAGTTCAGGTCAATACTCTGGGATTATCAAAGCATATTATTGCTAATGTTGATGGAAGGGGCACAGAGATCAGAGAACGTCAAAAGAGCATGGATCCAGTAAACCTAGTTGGAAAATTTATGTTTGTTTTCATGGATCCAGGATACATCCTTGCTTTTGAAGAAAAAAGAAAAAGCCCTTGATTGATATTTTTAGTTTTCTTATACATTTGCAAAGATCTAAATTATTCTAGATGCTACTAAATTTTGGTCTGGATATAGACTAAAGAACAATGCCAGTTTTTGCACTTAACTTTAAATCACATAGCAGATGTGAAGAAAGGCTGCAATTTCAGCTGTAAAGAAGACAGAGGAAGGACAATATAGCTTTTTTAACCCAATTGTTATAATATTAATAATTTTTCTTTTTTTCTTCTCCATTTTACTAATCTTCAATTTAATATCTTTCATTAATATATTTGCAGATAAGATCATGCTTACCTGTATGAAGTAAGGAGTGTATTTTATTCAAAACCATTCCTTCCTATTATCTTCTGGCATTCAGAATATAGCGGAATTTTTAATATTAAGAATTAATTTCCTGTTTACACCAAAACATAGCTTTGGATAATTTTATTGTGCCTTCTTATCAGATTCTAGTTTTGTTCTTTGGTTCACTTTAATTTCTTGAAGTCTTCTTCATAGCTTAGAAAAATAAGAAGCATATGTAAGCTTCACTTTGAAATTATTACACTTTATTTTTTTTTTTATACTAAAAAGAGATTTTATGATTGTCTTTTCAAGATGGGAAAATGTATGCATTTGACTACCAGCAAAATACTTCAGTCTCAGGGCTGACTTAATGATACCAAAGCTTGCTCTATATGTACTTTCATCCATGAAAAGCGTGAATTAATGAATTGATATTTGACCATATGAAGTTGACCTTATAGTGAATGTTTTAACTTTCAAAAAACTTATTCTAAACAAATGCTAGACTTAAGAAATTACTCTCAGTTGTGCATAATCATTATTAAGAGACTTGTTTTATTTAGTTGAAAGATCTTCCTCTCCTTTGCCTTTCAGGGGTAAAAAGGAGGAATTTCTTCAAATAACATACATCTAAACTTCATATCACAAACTGAAAAGCATTTCTAATTTGATTCGTCCTTAATAATCAAAGAAAAAATTGCAGTTTTTACTTGGCAACTTGAAACTGTATTCATGTAGAGGACTGAGACTGTTTAACTTCAGACCAAAATTGTCTTGTTGGAGTTGCAGTTCACTTTGCTTTCAGGAACGAACAAAAAGAATATTCCTTTTATCTGTCTTTGAATAGACCCATCTTTGTAGCACTTCATTCCATTTTCAAAGAAGATTTATTGGTTGTCTGCTCTGAGACATGATTTCAAAAAATGATGTGTTTGTTCTTCTCTCTTACTGAGGACATTATATTACAATGGAAAACACTTGCAGCAATCCAATGTAAGTTATCTTACAAAATGTGTTGTTAGAAAGAGCACATTTTGAACTTCAGGTATGCTCTTAATAGCTTTACTGATTTCAAGCTTTAGTGGAGATAATGAACTGGATTATTGAAGGAACAGTAGTTAATGCAATGGCAGAAGCAAAATCAGTGTTAGCAGAAAATACACAAGTGTTCACTATTTACTGCAAAGATACCCTGATTTATAACACTCTAAGCAGCAGACTTGCATTGTCATAAAGTTTATTAAATTTATTTTTTTTGAACCCTAGCATATTTCTTTATATTTAAGATAATAACCAGGTTTTAGATTTTCAGCCATTAATTGATCAGTCCCTTATTGAACTACTTCTATACTGGACAGTGGTAGCTTTTGTGCTCCAGTGGAAACATGGAAATGATTAAACAAGAAGAAAAAGATACTAGTTGTAATTTAAAAAAAAAAAAAAAAGAGGAGGTCTTCAGTACCCATGTACAGAAATAGTTATTACTGAAAATATGAAAAAACATAAATATATCACATAGAATATTAGTTTAGTATTCTATAAAAGAGAAAGTATATTCTCATTGCTGAAAGCACTCCTAGGTTTCTTTGTGTACCTGGCAAATAAACAACAGGTCATTTCTAGGATTAGTCAATCAATAGAAAGAATATAAAATCCTATATAAAAATTAGGATTATGTTATAGTGCAGCCTGTTGTACTCCTCACATAAAAGTGTACAGAATGTCAGAAAGTGGAATTCTGCTAATAAGTTTCAAACCATTCTATACCATTTGAATATTCAGTACTTTTCTGCACACAAGATGTTCATTTTGTATGATAAAGTAGACATACTTTCATAATACCACAATATTTTATTTCTAGTTCCTTGGGTTTGCTGTTGAACTGAATGTAGAAGGTTATACTAAGCATAAACATGCCTTGTCTAAACTTGGCAAAGTAATAGCCAGAGGGTTTTTTTGACCATGGTGATTTTTTAAGATGCAGTATTGGTATTGACCAATAAGTTGTTAGTCATACACTGATAGATGACCTAAAAAAAGTGAATGAATGCATTAATTTTTTTTTTCATGGATAAAACAGATGGACCAGGAAACAATGTGTGAATTCTGGAATACTGGAAAGGAGCTATTGGTCCTGGCACACATACACACTGCTTCTTGATAGTGAGGTTTTATATGTGATTCCATATAATTTGTCCAGCTATATGCCAGCTCTGACATTGCTCTTACCCATGTTTTATTAAAAGTCAGTATTTCAGTAGCTAAGAGAACACAGACATGCATTACTCCTGCAACAATGTGTCTGTCGTTCCATCATCTATTAGGAATAAAGGTAACATATCAATTCCTGAAGTCACTTTTTACAGAAATTATTAAATATTTTAAAAATTAGTATATAGAATTTAATTCAAGTCTGAAGTACAGTAAGAAACTCTCGGCATTGCTTTCAGTTGTATTTAGGCTGAACAGAGCTGTGAATACTTTCTTGTGTAATTCTTACAATATGGAGGATAAATTCAGTGTCAGCTAGACACAGAAAACAGGATTTCCCAAATGATTCCACTCTTCATTGACTTTTATCCCTGTCAAGTATTGTGGGTATCTGTCCATCATGTTCCTCCCCCCTCCTCAGGTAACTTCTCTCGTTAATTGCCTATACTTTCAGGATACTTCCATCTAAATTAGCCCAGGAGTGTTGAGGATAGAGGTGTCACCCAAGTCTTGATTCTTGCTAACAGCTAGGTACTGTATGAAGGGAGCAAAGTCTCTTCCGTATGCAGAAGTCTGAACCCTCCAGGGCTCAGAATTTTTTTTTTATTTTTTTTTCCTGGCAAACTGGAGAACAATCAGACTTGAAGACACAGCAAAGTCCCATCCTACTCAATAACACAATCTGTGTAGCCCTCTCCAGCAGTATGGTAAATCTCAGTAAATCTCTCTTGTCTCTTGGGAGAGTTCTGTAGTCACTGGAGTAAGGATGAGACAGCTGTAGGCACACTTGGTTTCTATTACTGACACTGTTTTACATGGCAGCAAATACCTAGGGATTCACTAGGAAGAGAATTTGCTGAGATTCACATACAGAAAGCAACTCTGTCAGACGTGAGTTAGGGCAATCACAGGAGCAAGAGTCACCTCAGTTTCTGGTACACATCCAAAAGACTATTGTGTGTTTTCTCTGGGGAATGTCTCATATGCAGGTTATTTTAAAATATGCAAATAGGTGTTGAAGGAGCAGGAATATTTTTAAGACTAAAGCTGTAAAAATTTAATCCATTCTATTTTGAAGAATTCCAGATAAAGCATATACTGACATTTTAAAGGCAGATATGAAGGATATTTTACTTAGTTAAACATCTATGTAATGCTTAAAGTATGGTTTATAAAACCTCTAGTAGCTGCAAAAAAGAAGGTATCATTCAGCTTCCTGTGTAGAACCAAAAATCTTTACCACAGTAAAGCAGAGCTTAGCCATTCCCTTTGAGGACAATGAGCAGAGAGTTCTGTTAATAAATTGAGAAACTGGAAATTTGAAATAGAGAAAATAAGTTTATGAAGAACAGCTCCCTACAAGCTTATGGAGTGCAAATGTTTTGTCAAGATCTCTCTCCTTGTGAGAATCCAAATTGGAAGATATTTCAGGAATGACAGTACTGGAAACCTAGATTTTGGGGGCTTAGACAAATTGCTCAGTTAAGTTAAAACAGATCTACCAGGACTGCCTGACTAGATGTTGGAGCTTCAAAGAAGCAGTCAGGCGGTCAGCCTACTGATACTATGGGAAAATATTGGATGGCAGTTCAAACTTCCAATATAAGAACAATCACCACCTTCTCTGATTCAGTAGGTATTCTACCTAGCAGGAGCCCAAAGTGATGACATATAATATTTGTAAAGCCAAGAGACAAGTGGATGTGTATTCCCTATAATCTGAAAAAGAACCAGTGCTAGGTTTCAAGATGAAACCTGCTGGCTTTTTGTGACTGAACAGTAAGATTTATTATTCTTGCTGTCACAGGTGCAAAAGAACCCTTTTGAGATTCCACACTCACTGTTTTTGCCATGAAAAATGTGCATATCAACACACAGGGAGCTTTATAGATGCACAGAATGTAGCTGTATTGCTTAGAAGATACTACTTTAAGTGCAGAGGAGAAGGAAGCATTTAGAAAGTAAGGTCATACTGCCTTTGGATTGACAATATAGAAATAGGCAAGGGTTACAAATGATCAGTTGTTGCTCCTCAGATGCCAATGTCTCGGAAATGTCTGCTGTTACAAAAATCATCTAACTGAAAGAAAGAAAGAAAAAAGCAATGTTTGTAGCATCAAAACACAAAGTAGTACCAGTAAAAAATAAATTAAAAAGTACTGGGAGAATGGTATTTGTCTGGAAAAAAAATGAAAAACAATGTTCATGTGCAGTGATTCTTTAAATTCAGAGAAATAAATTATACAAGCAAGACTCTTCTCCAGATGTTAAGGAACCAAGTATTTTCAGCTGGGATAAAAACATGTCAAGCAAGAGTTTTTCTGTATATATTTTCTTTCCTTATTAGTGGAAAAGTAGGGAAGTTCCTAGTTCTGCAAGAGAGTTAAAACCAAGGAAGCAGGTTTCCATTCCATTTTCTTCATGTGAAAAACAGCCTAAGCAATTCCAAATCAGTCACAGAGATAAATTTTATAGGCATCTGTTCTGACCTCTGCAGCATGGGGAGTATGACTATGCTCTCTTTGCCATCTGTACCTCAGTGTGGGCCTGAAACATTTATATATTCAAATGAAGTATCTGCTATAGCTCACCTATTTGCTTTAATTGTATCCATGCTTTGCTTAAGCAGCATGCCTTGCTGAACCCTTGTCCTCACTATTGTGCACAGTTTTATACCTGACCTGCTACCACTCATGCTTCACTCAGTGTGGTTGACTTCATGCAGGGTCTGCTTTTGCACTGCCTTGAATTATGAGCAAGAGGCCCTCTGTCCCACTTATCAGGTCCCTTCAGAAATCATACACGTCAACCAAGTCATTCTTCCCCCTCTGCCCCACCTAGACTATGTGTTTTCCTTTGGGTTGGCCAACCCTGAATGGATACTTTTAATGAGTTCAGCATGCACACATGAGCTCACAGTGTTGAGCACTGAAGAGTCAAGATTCAGGTTTAAACCTGAGCCTCCCTGTTGACACTGGTCACATCATTCATATGCATTAAGTGTGTTTTCACTTGAAGTAGAGTTTGCTCTATTTATGGTACATTGCTATTAAGATATAGGCAACACAGCACCATGTGCAGAATAAATTACCTTACTTTATGAAAATATTTAGGAAATACCATGAGAGAGATAGCAGGTGCTGAACTTTAATATATAATTTTATTGGTTTCTCTGGTTTATCTTTGGATAGAGAATTGGCAATTTTTGTGTGAAAAGTATAAGAAAATTTTGACTTCATTTGAGACTTTGCTTTTTCCTTACTATAGGAGACAATACTCACTGGTGAAGATAGAGTGGTATTGCCATCTCTCAGATACCAGAGTCCTCTGAATCTCTTGATTCAAGAGCCACAATTGCTCTTGCTGCTGAAAATAGCTCATACTTTTAAGAGAAGGTCCTTTCCAGTCTGCTGAAAGACTTTGAGTTAATAGAGTAGTTATGGATTTGGAGGTGTGTAACTGATTATAAAAATACAACAGTGTTTTCATAATCAGTTGCTTTCCCATCTAAATGGAAGGGGTGAAAAAATATGACAAAAGTAAGAGCATCTCTGATAACTGTGGGTACAACTCATGTATTCACCACTGGGTTTTAAAGGATATATTTTTCAAAAGTTGCATAAGAACACTTCCTTGCTCTTATAATTGTCTTTCTTCACTCCTCAAGCAGTTTAAGATAAATAAGAGGAGATAGAGACATACAGTACTAAGGCCCTGTCTGCTTTTCTCTTGGCCCCAATACTGGGACATAGAAAACACCGGACTACAGATCTATTTTTAAGAATGAAAAACAATCAGACAAAGCTTCCCCTAAGTGCGGTAGGTTTGAATTCCTTTTGGAAGTTTGTTGCAGCTGTAAGGTTAACTCTATGGCAGGAGCCTTTTTGATACAATCATTGATTTCTTAATTGCCTTAGAAGTGCTAAGAAAATGTTATATTTTGTGTACATCCCTTACAGGAATTGGAAAAGTTATATATGAGTTCTTTGACTTAAACACTAGGTTGACCCTTGATGGTTTTAATCCTTTTGTTATTTATTTAATCACAAGGAACATTGGCATAAAAGAGAGTCTTCAATCTCCTCATTCCATGCTTTGACATTCCTGGATGGGAACTTAGAGAAGCCATAGAATCATAGAATGGTTCAGGTTGGAAGAAACCTTAAAGATCATCTCATTCCAAGCCCCTCGTCATGGTCAGGAACACCTCTCCCTAGACTAGGTTCCCCAAAGCACCATCCAACCTGGTGTTGAACACTTCAAGGGTTGGGGCCTCCACACCTTCTCTGGACAACCTATACAGTAGCAGAGTATAAGGGCAGAAATCACTGCCCTTGCCCTCCTGGCCACACTCCATTTGGCGCAGCCTAGGATATGGTTGGTTTTCTAGGCTGTAAGTGCACATTGCTGGTTCACGATGACCACCAACACTCCCAAGTCCTTCTTCTCAGGGCTGCTCTCAAGCTGTAGGATTGCCTTGACCCACATGCAGGACCCTGCACTTAGCCTTGTTGAACTTCATGAGATTTGCAGAGACCCACCTCTCAAGCCTGTCCAGGTCCCTCTGGATGGCATCCCTTCCCTCCAGGGTGTTGACTGTGCCACACAGCTTGGTGTCACCAGCAAACTTGCAAATCATTAATCACTGCCTAGTTACGGTTTTATTTTTTTATTAAGGGACCCAATATATTCTCCTTGGGGTAGCCTTGGAAGCCATTTCTTGCTTATGGTTACCGACAATTACTTTCTTCCCTAACGCGTCATAAATTCAAATATACTGACATCCAGACAACATTATAATAAGTTCCATGAAACTATTTTAGGTAGATACTATTTCTATTATAGTTATTAAATATGGATTGAGAATTTGCTGGTATCTACATAATGATTTTCAGTCATCATTGCAGTTTCCAGTGTTGGTGGTATTAGCACAAAAAGTCGCTACTATAAAGGGTTTAGCATGTATTCACAAATACCTTCTTTAATCTAAATCTTCAGCTTTCAGTGAGAAAATTTGAGTTGCAATTTTCCCATCATATTAGTATTAATATTATGTCATCTTTGGGTATATGTTTTAATTTCCCACTGCAAGAAAACAAAAAGTAATAACAACAAAAACTGCACAACAGGAATCTCTAATTAAGTGTACCTGAATCTGATGTTCAAGACAGGGGCTTATCTTTGAGTATATTTGAATTTATGAGGGGTTTGGCTGTTTTCTTTCTACCATATGTAGAAAGTATGTGAGGAATTCTTCAGGAAAAGATGATACAGCTCTAATATAATCCTTATTGGGATTTTTTTTTGTATTTCTGAAGTGTTATTGATGGCAGCAAATGGAACCTCAATACCATTTCTAATACTGTAAAGCGTATTAGCTTCTGCTTTTCTTTCTTTTTTTTTTTTTTTTTGAGTGGGACAAGACTGTGGAAAGGAGGAGGAGAGTATAATGCATAGGAGTCAAGAAGTCTATAGTTTATGTGGAAAAAAACCCATACAAACCACAATAGCTTCCAATCTTCATTTATAGAAAAATACCTGAGAATGCTACATCTTGGAAACAGTTAAGGAATCAGTTTATAAAAAAGATTTCATGTGTGTCCTTTAGGACATCTCTAGGAAGGGTTTCAGTTGTTCAGAATATTATTTTTACAGGTTTTTCAACCCCAGTCTTCTCGAATCCATAATGTTAATTGCTTTTTTATAAGACAGGCATCAGCTAATTTCTGCATGGCTTATAGAGGAAAGGGTATGTCAGTTTTAGTACTTCTCTAGTCCTTTTTCTCAGACAAATTTAAATTCAAAACCTTTTTATGGATGAGTACCTAGACAGAGGATTCATCTTGTTGGTGAGAATAAAGTATTCCATGCTTTTAAAATAATTTTACCAAAGTATTGAATATTTTCATTAAAATATATTGAATATTGAATATTAATATTGAACTGCTCCTACGTACTTCCACAGATTCAAAAAAGCTAGCAAAAATCCCATAATAAATTTAACTAATAAAGAAACTTCAATGACAGAGAAACCTTTTCTGAGGCATTCTCTGAGTAGAAAAACAAGCCAAATTAATTCTATACGGTATGTCTTGATTTATTCAATTCACTCGGAAGGCCAAGCTTTCTAAAAATTATTTGCTCTTTAAGTGAGTCAGTCTGAAAAACTTTTATTCCTTGAAAGTTGTGTTCATTTTAATTTTATATCATCTGTGCACAAACTTAATTAATGGAATATTAGTTGCATTTGCAAATCTTATTTGTCTCTCTAGGTTATCAATCTATCTTTAATTCCTGTACAATAATGAGAAAAGGGCAGGTAATTAATAAATTCTGGACATTATCCAACAAGAAATTAAATATTTCCAAGAAAATATAATTGTGTTCATATAAGCTTATATGTTTCTTCTTCAAAACAAAATGACACAAACACCCACCCTCAGCTAGACGCTATCAAGTAAAGCCCCATGTCATCCTAGGAGAAAGGAAAAGTTTATCTTTTGTAATGTGTGGCAAAAGATGTGATAAATGTATGTTCTGGTACAATTCACAGATGATGATTTTCTTTTTCTCCTTTGAGTCATTCAGGTTCTTTCAGCTATTCCAGTTTCTGAACTGGGTATTCTAGTGCAGGACAGGACACTCGCTGCACTTGAGCAACTACAGCACATTTTAAAGGTTTGTTTATTTGGTGAGAATCTCAGCTGCAGCAATTGTTGCCAGGTTTGTGATCTTGAAAAAACTGAACAAGAAGATAACATTTGTTGGAGCTGTGGGTGCCAGAGGGAAATCAAATAGAAGTTAATAAGTGATGCACACCACTGAAAAATATGATTACATTTTGAAGATCTACTGTTGTTCCTGCTGCTACAACCAAATCTCAACCTAAAGGCAGTAAAAGTTTTGAAGGGCAACTATTTGGAAATGCAACTTCAGTATGTGGTAGAAGGATACATGTAAGTCAATTAGTGTTGTCTGTTTGCAAGACACTACCAAAATGTTTCTGTACATAAAAATTGTATTGCACTGGAAGTTTATCTATAAGAAACAATATGTTTCCTCAGCAAGAGTGAATCAACAAGGTGTTTTAGTGTAACGGTATAAAATGCATGTATGGGTCATGTATACATTTATAGAGGAAAAACATCTTACATACTGTAAATTTGTAATCTACATTTTGTTTTTTAGAGGGTTTTTTTTTTGTTTCTGTAAACATATATCCAGGTGTTTAAACAGGTGACATAAACTGAGACTGGTAAATAATGTTCATGTACCTCCTTTCCTTCTGAAACTTAATTTGCTTGTAAATAGACTTTAGGTTATCTTTGGAGGTTATCAGAGAGTAAGCTTTATCATTGCTTTGATAATTCTCTACATGTGTCATTCTGGCCACACCACTACCTGAAAAAAAGTTTTGACATCTTCAATATTAGCAAAACTAGGAAATTGTTAGATACTGTAAGCAATTCGGTGGCTCTGGCACAATGTGTACTTTCTATTCTCCATTTTTCAAAAATCCATTGGTAGTAAACTCAGCATACATTAGGAGCTAATGACAACAGCAGCCTTGAGAGAAAAAACAGTATCTTTAAATAGGAGGTTGTTTTAAGAATATAGTATTGTTTTATCATTTAAAGAAAAAGTTTTCTCTACTTTTGTACTGTCCTAACTTGTCCTGGAATTGCATAGCAATGGTTGAAGTGCACTGAAATATTTTGTGCTGAGTATGAAGAAATTATTGATAAATTACATGACTAGAAGTAGCTTCTATTTGTTTTCAAATTTCCCATCAATAGTTAGTTAAAAGATATGTCTAAACCACAATTGCCTTCATACTTTCATGGAGTAAATGGTCCATTTATGCGTATAATGATGTTTGCCAACCATAATGGAAGTATTATAAGAAAAAAAGCATTGCCTTTTAATAACACCTCAGGAAGAATTCTCACTTGCAATTGATAGAAAATTATCATTATGCTGTTATTGACAGATTATTTTTTATCTATTCTGAGGTACTTCAGTTTACAGTCCTTAATAGAAAGTTAAATGACTTAACAGAGCCATAAATGGTTAATTTCTCTTTTCCAGATAATTTGAAACACCAGCAGCTGATTCACAGTACTGCAGCAGCAGTAGGAATCATGCCTGTGTTAGCATTTGAAAACACAGGTCTCACGTTGATTTGAAGGAGCCATTTTTGAGTGACATTGAAAAATGTCTTGATTCCAATATTTGCATTTTATTTGTATGTTTACCTTTATATTAGATTCATCATAGAGATTTGCTCAATCTCTAAAGCATGAACAATAATTCTTCAATAAAATACCATGAAAAGGAATAAACCTGTTGAAAGAAAATGTGGTCAACTGTTTCATGTGACAGTGATACAGCAGTTTGATCTTTTAAGTCAGATGTTTGAAATTAACTGAAATTATTTTGTCACTCTCATTATTTTCATAACCAAAGTGTATTTTGGAGTGCAGTCTTGATGCACTTTGCTTATGACTGCCATGATTTCTATTTTGCAAAAAAAATGTTGACTCTCTCTTTTTGAATTTTTGTTGTGGAATAATTATTATATTTTTGTAGTTCACTTGCTCAAGTACTCATTTGAAAATTTGATTTTTTAATTAGCATTTTAGTGTATTTTTTTACTTGCAGTTGTTAATTATATGAGCATGTAAGAAATGTGGCCATTCCACTAGAAATCGCAGAGAAACTTATACTTGTCTGTAAGTGGTAGGAAACGGACAGCCTCTTTACTATCTTGGACACGATTTAAATTCCTGGTTTTGCTGAAGTCATTTTGTATAGCTTTAACAATATAAGAAAGGAAAACAAGTTTAATATTTTCAAAGATCAACAAGGCAATGATTTTATTTAGCTGCCAAAAATATTTGCATTCTTTCTTTGAAATACTCTGCAAGTCAAACAAGCTAGGATCACTGATATTAACAGTTGTAGCTGATTAGTATCTAATAAGAAAACTTTCTAAGATTTCAAAGATTTCAAAATGCACTGCAAACACTGGCATATGTTGTTATACCATCCATGTTACAGCTATTGATTTTCCCAGAATGTCACTGACCGTATTAACTTTGGTTCGTTTCTTACTTCTAGTTTACCAAGTATACTGCATTTGTTCTCATTTTCAAAGCACTTTACAAACTGTCATCTAACAATCTATCTAGTAATGAATTATTTAAGTTCAACAAACCAACACAAATTCAGTAGCTGTTTATTTTTTTAGCTCTTAGCCTATAATAAATGCAAACTTTATAGTATTTCAAGCTGTTTGTTAAAGCACGCTTCTAAGAACTGTAACAACAGAATACACCTAATAATATCCATAAGAGTGGATATTATTCACTTACTAGATTTTCAGCTTTCCCAGGTATATGACAGATAATAGAAATCTCTGTAGGGATTTGTGAATATTCTTCCTAAAATTTCTTCTTTGTCTTATAATAAAATAAATTGCTGCTGCCTTGACAGATTTTGAAAAGCAAGCTTCAATAATATTTTCAGTGATTTTGCTGTGTTAGTGAATTTCGTGATTTGAGGGTTGTTTGTAGATGGATATTTTATTTTTATGATGAGTTGACTTTCTGCTCATCATCATTAAATTGGAGATATCTAACTCCATACTGATAGCACCCCGCCAAATAACTGTATTTTCTCCAGTAATTTCCTGTCAATTCAAGTTGTACAACTCCCATTTGAAGTCGCTTTGTGGCTGCTTTTTTGAAATCTGTGATGCTACAGCCGCCAGTTTAGAATGGGCTGGTTCTAAAAAGTGGGAACACAAGAGCTATACAAGGCTTCATCTTTTAAGATATCTATTCCCAAACACAGTTAATTTCTTAAGTTTTTTGTTGCTCCAGAAGTCTACGATAAAACAGAAGTTGTATTTGCTGCTTTGCCACCACAGCATCTCAGGCACAGTTCAGGAAATCACAGATATCACAGCTTTTTGGGGTCCCTTGTGACCCCCTTAGTGCCTGAGGAAGGAAGAAGGTTGGCTTCTGTATCAGACATTTCATGGAGGACTTGTAGACAAACCCTTGGGAAGTTATTTAATTTCTGCTATGTGGTTCTGAACCTGAAATTATGAATTCAGCAGGAGTCTTACCACTCATTTAACAGGAATCTTCATCTACTTTCAGGTGTGCATACACCGAGACCGCACAAGCTCTGTCCCCAGCAGGTGATGCGGTTTGGCATATCTCACTGCTTTCTTCCTTTACATTAGCAGTGAAACTGCAGTGCAGAGAGCGCTTGTACTGGGTCTGGTGGAGAAAGGGTTAATTTCTTCCCAGGACCTAGCAGGGACACAGGTATTCCATCCCATGTG